>VYZX01020716.1:50509-94029 GCA_013401335.1 Brachypteracias leptosomus | reverse complement strand
AGCTGCAGATCAAAAACTTGGGAAAAAAATGAGCTCAAACTACCAAAACAGAGTAAAATTTTATTACAGAGAATAGACATCGAATATCCTTTAAATTATATATATGAGAGGCCTCATAATTAGTGAATGACTGAGCTTCAATCTAAAAATGAAAGAATTACAAAGGAAAAAAACCTTCGCTGTATGACATGAAGAATCCACTAGGTAGACACAACCCTGCAAAAGAAAATCCTCCAAAAACAGTCGATAGCATAATCCTTCTTGGCCAGTTATATGGAAGCAAAGGCTAGGGCCCAACTTTGACAGCTGAATGAGCTAATTATAATACAGCTCCAGCATAGAATCCCCCCATCTCAAGTTTTGCAAACAAATGGCATACATGCCATGAGTTTCAGCAACAACAGCTGCATAACAGAACTGGGCTGATCTCCCTTGCCAATAGATCTACAGAAAACAGCAGTTAGTCCTGATGCCAGTTCAACTAACTGAGAGAATACAAACACCACCACAAAGCGCGAAAGGATCCAAAATTTAATCCGGATGAAAACATGACCTATTTCTATACCTTCCCATCTATGTTAAGCTGCTGCTCATCACTGAAATATCCATTCATGTAAGATCAATAGCGATAAAGTTCCAAGCTAGCTTCCTTGGCTATGAACTAGTAAATTAATAACGCCTGGAAACATTCCCCAACACTGAAGCCACCGACACTGCTGAACTGCTAAAGTGGTTTCTGATACAGTTTTGGTCTGTGCCAATCAACACTATGCCAAATAATTCCCAGTCATGTCTATGGGTTAGCACTCCCCACAGACCCATTCCCAACAGGCAATTCAGACATGGTCAATCTGTTTTGGAGAATATGAGATTTTAACAGACTGCATGGGGGCTATTCTATGATACTGTCCTCTGTGTCTGCTTGCAGTCCAGGCCACATTTAATTCTTAACGTAGATATAGGTACAGAATTGCTGGCATTGCTTTCCTGATTTCAAAATTCTTGCTGGGGTTGGTTAGCTTTCCTGGACACTAGGTGCTTGTTTCAGATTTCCTTGAAAATTGTGCATGGTAGTTGAAGGTCTTGCAACAATGATGCAGGTACAGCTGATGGAACAGTAGAACTTTCTAAAAATTTGATTTCTCACATTTGTTGATGAGTGTCTACATTTTCAATAGCAAGAATTTCAAGTTGGAATTTTCCTTACTGCTGTCCTCATTCAAGGATACAAGTATTGGGGTTTATCCTTTCAGGTATCATTTTTCAGAAAACCTATCAACCTCAGGAGAGATCTGGACAAGCACTCAATGGCCTGGTGTTTCCTTTCTCCAGATTCTGACTCTAGCAGTGGTGTCCTGAGCTGAGCAGCAGCTCAGAAAACTTTTGTGATTGCCCCTAGATAGGTAGGCACTGATAAANACACAAAAAAAAAAAAAAAAAAAAAAAAAAAAGATACTAGCATAAGGAGAAAATGAGCAATTCTTCTCATCTCATTTTACCCTCTTCTTGGTTATCACCAAGGGGTGCCTCGTGTTCTGTCAGGGCAGATGAGATAGAGCTGAAACAGCTAAAGGAATCAAAAGCTACTTAAATTTTGTGGATGATGCTTTTACATTTCTTTTTACACTTAAAAACAGGAGGGAATTGCCTGCTGAGAGTAGAGCGTGAGTCTTTCAAAAGTCCCATAACATTGTCATCCAAGTCATCTGTGAAGCTCTTCACAGTTTGAGGCAACTAAAATGACTCCAAAATACCTACTTTTAGGCAACTAAATCACCCCCCTGGTCTATACCAGCAGCAGAGTCTAGAGAGCAATTTTGCTGACCAAACGTAGCTGTCTAGCGTACCTTTGCAGATGACTCAACTGAACACACAGGCAGTAAAGTACCAGTAAGGTATGAGGGTACAGATACTTGGAGAACAGATATCTGCATTTATGTGTCTACAATCTGAAGCTGAACCCTACGCTTAATTGTATGCAGGTGGAAAAAACTTACTTTGAGAAGCCAGAGTGACACTTAAAGCATGGGTATGAGAGTCACCGCAATATGCAGATCTAGTACATTCCCTGCTCCCTCCAAAAAGAAAAAGCCACCTTCTTTGAGGGAAGTTCTGCAGATTAATAATTTTAATTTCAAATCAAGCTAAAAGATGAAATTTTGGAAGTTCTGCAGAACAACAGCTCTGCAAAATCAAGATTAGAATTAAATGAAGTATTTTATCAGAATGATGATGGATTGTTTCATTTCGACAATATTGGCATGGTGTATGTGGATAATGTCACAGCATTACAACATGAAGTACAAAAAATTACATATAATATTTAGTAGAAAAATGAAACAAAAATCCATCAAAGCATTTTAATAAAAATTTTTATGCTACTCTGAAGAAATGGATTAGCATTATTGAGACAAATTGAGAAAGTTGAATTCACTTTTTGGTCATAGACTCAGAAAAATCTTTATCCAAATTACTGATTTCCACAAAGACCTTCAACTTCCAAAAAAGCCACACTTTTGAATGGGTTTTTTTTTCTAACAAGCCCTAAGAATAAAGAAGTGGATGCATAGGCTTTACTTGTACTCCATAACCAAGAAGGCAAAGGCACTGGTCAACTCTCTGTGCTGTTAAACTATTAGAGCGGTGGTCACTGGTGTGGTGTTGGCCTGTGCCAGCAGCTAGCACAGTGGACATAGCTTGGAGGTTATTGCAAACTCAGAACTGCTCCCCACAGGCTATTTGTATGTGGCCTCACTGCTCTGAAAGGTAAGAGAATTTACCCATATTGATTTAAGTAGTGCTGTGCCAGTTGGCTGCAAGCATTCTCTGGACTATTTAATAGCACCAATGAAGCCATACAGACCTTCTAGGAGAATTGCAGCTACCACTGTGACACGCAAAATATGCAGGATATTACACAGCAAACCCTGGCCAAGCCCAAGATCAATAAGAATAAACTCATATTCAAACCTTGAAGGTGAAAACACAAGCCTGTCCAAGGGAAAAAGAAATCCTATTCTTATGTTCAAAACGCAAGCAGGATAAGAAATACTTTTTGGTCATTTATGTAAGAATGTTAAAAGATCTCAGAAAAAAAAAAAAAAAGGTGGGGGGAGAGCGGAAGGAGCATTACCCAACAGCTAAGAAAATAGAGATTATAATGTCAGAAGAAAAAGTGAACTTCTTTTCCAACCTCCTGAATAATACCACTTATAGGACTACTCTGAATTAATTCATGCTTGGATAGAACATATGTTCTGAAGAAACAGCTAGTATTGATTTTAAAATTGCCAGTGACAGAGAATCCACCACATTCCCGTGGTAAATTGTTCCAATGTTTAATTACTTTCACTGTTGAAAAAACTTGTGCCTCATTTCTAGTGTGAAATTGCCTGGCTTCAGGTTCCAGGCATTAGATCTTTTTATACATTGTTTGCTAGCTTGAAGTGCCCTCTTATTAAAGTTTGGTTCTCTAAGTAGGTATTTACAAACTGCAATCCCTTAGGTTTCCTACAGATAAACTAAAGAGGCTCTTCTCCAGGAATCTCTGCCTGTGAAGCATGGCCCCTTGCATTACCACCATTTACATGCCTAGTTTCTGAGACACCTCTTCAGTTTAGCAGTAGCTTTAACTGTGGACACCAAAACAGAAGACAGTATTACAGGTAGCTGAGCATCTGTCAAGTACAGATGTTATACCTCCCTAGCTCCCACCTGAGATACATCAGTTTATACTTCCAAGCCTCCAAACTATGTCATCTGGCCTAGTTTTGCACAAGAATTTACTATCAGTTGACTACTAGCATATATTTTCACAACTGCTGCTTCCCAGCATAGAATCCTTGAGGTTAAAGTATAGCTAATTACTACTATCTTTCTGTGTGCCTTTATACAGTACTTTATAATTGACCACAATAAAATACATACTGCTTCCTTAAGCCAAGCTTAACAAGGAACCCGTAATTGCTCTGCATCTGTGACCTTGTCCTTTTTCACGGTTTGTCTGCTGAGTTTTATCAGTTGTGTCACTGACAAACTTTGCTTCAGGTGGTTTTACATCTAATTCCCCAGTATTGATAAAAATAATAAATATGACAGGAGCAAGAATCAATCTGTACAGAATTCTGATACTACATGTTTTTGGTCATGATTCCGTGTTTGCACTGCATTTTCAGAGTGCTGTTTAATCAGTTTTTAATCCATTTAATACACAGCAAGTTATTTTATACTATTCTAATTTCTTTATCAAGATGCTATGAGGTACAACAAAATGCTTTAAAAAGTCTAACACATCCACACTACTACCTTTACCAACAAATTTTATAATCTCATCAAAAAGATATCAGATTAGTTTGACAGGATTTATTTCCCACAAATCCATTTTGATTGGCATTAATTATATTTCCCTTCTTTAATTTTTTATTAATCAAATCCCATATCAGTTTTTCTATTACTTTACCTGAAAACAGTATCAGAATGACAGGGCTATAATTACTTAGGTTGTCCTGTTCACACCTTTTAAATTTGAAAGCATATTTAAACACAAGCATTTTTTCCAGGCTTCTGGCACTTCAAAACAAATGAAAAGCTCCATGGAAGGTACCCAGGTTATGTCTGAAACTTGTGTAGAAATATCACCTGCATTTTCAAACTGGCCATAAGAATGGCTGCATTCATTCAGGAACCCTCTGGTTTGGTGCCCTCCTCCAGCAGCAGCCTTTGATGAGTGCAGAGTGAGAAGCCT
Source organism: Brachypteracias leptosomus (assembly GCA_013401335.1). NCBI lineage: Eukaryota > Metazoa > Chordata > Aves > Coraciiformes > Brachypteraciidae > Brachypteracias > Brachypteracias leptosomus. The sequence goes on along the minus strand of VYZX01020716.1, from coordinate 89,285 downwards.
ATGACCAAGGGCCCTTGCTCAGTCTGCTCTCCCAGTCCACAGTAATGTGGGGCTCTGGGACCTCTTCTGGCAGGCACTGCACCTGTATCCTTGTGCGTGCAGTCCCAGGGTTTTTCCCTTTTGTGAGTTTGTCAAATTGCATGCTGAAATGTTTTATTTCTTAATACCTTACCTTTCTGTGGTGATGAGTTCCCTGCAATAACTACACATTGCATACTGTATTATTTTAAACCCCCAGCCTGAATATAACCTTTAATGATCTGTTCTCACGCTGTAAGAAGCAGGTAACGGCCACTCTATGTTCACCTTCTCCATTCCAGTGGTGATTTTGCAGACCTATTTCATGTTCCTCCTGGGCCACCTCTGAAGAGCCATAGGTGACTCAATCTCTTTTTCCAGGGAATTTGCTCCATGCCTATTGCTGCCTTTGCCTCGAACCTCCTCTAATTCTGCTCATCTGTTTTAGAGACAAGCACCAAAACTGTGTTTGGTTTGTAAGATGCAGGCAGATCACTGATTTGCAGTGACAAAGACGTACATGTCACTTTGTGCTTGGTTGTCCTGTTTCCTATTTAATATTAGATCTCTGTCTTTTTCACCACCTCTGAACACTAATCAGATATCTTGACAGAGATAGTAATTTTTTTTTCTCAATTTACTGTTTTGGCAGCAGCTCTTTATCTTCCTGAGCTATTCCTGCATTGCATTGTTTAGCTGACTGCCACTACATCTGGAATTGACACTGCTGCCAACTCAAATTACAGTCACCGTGTATGGCTCAAAACTTGAAACACATTACCAAGCCCTTTCCTGGGCAAAGTGCCTTTCATACAGCTTCGAGATGGGCTGTATTTATTCACCTTGGTCAACACTGGTTAAACTTGTCACAGTAACAGAAATAGAGTTGAACTAGAGTTGTACACATCTCTACCATCATTGGGAAGAGGTAGTCTTTGTAAGCTTCCCTCTGTCTTCAGTGCAGCATGTCTTTAACAACTTGCACAGCCAGGGCAATTGAGGCCACAGCCACTCCAGTAACAAATTCTAAACCAAACTTTTTCATCCAGTGAACACCCTTACAGGAACATACTTGTGATTGCCACTGAAAACATCTATCTGCCTACACACAACAGCCTTCTGTGGCTTGCATATACTGTCTAGGGCCTTTATGCCTGGATGACTGCAAAAATACTCATGTGCACAGATGATTGTGTAGTTTTATCCCCATGGACCTGTATCACTGCCATTCTCTGTTTGCCTGTGCCTATATTGCAACAGAAAGTGTGACTGCGGCACTGACTTAACTAATTTTAGTGCTAAACATTAAGCTGGAGGCCAGTGGCCAAGGAAGGTGAACGTGGGCTGAAAGGTAGATCTTAGCTGATCACCTGGCTGCTCTCATCCATCACATTTGCTTCTACTGGAAAGGATATGAACAGGTCTTTGTTCACAAACAACCCTTTTTAAAATCTCTGGCAATTAGGAAGAGTGCATCAGGCAGTAGATGTGCAGTAACAGAGAGAGAAGAACCTTCTGTTTTTCTCTCAGTCTTAATTGCCTGTGTATTTATGGGCTTTGGTAATGTAGTGAAAAATCTTCCTGGCACCACGTGAATGCTTTTGCCTTCCTTCTCTGAATAACTGGTTTGTTCTTTCTATGCCATTTCCTTCCTCTGCAAAGGCACTTTGCTCTCTGTGACCACAAAACTGCCCTCCCTTGCTGCAGAAACCCTCACTTCCACCTGGCATGCCATTCTATAGATGCTGAAAGGAAACAAGCCCTATTAGCTTTATATTTCCTTATAGAAACTCTCCCTGAGAGAAGGGAAAGGATCCAGTTCTACTTCCTGAGGGAACATCTTTGCTTCAGGGGCAAACAGTAAGTCCCAAGGCAAAGGGATTCCCATTAAATGACAAGGCACCACTCAAACCCATCCCCATTTACAGCTGTTGCTGCCTCCAGCAGATTTCCCCAAGAGTCTTCATTTAGCTGTAGTTCATTGAGAGGGTCAGGCAGAGATGGCTGCACAACTAGCACAATGCTTGCTTGTTGACCAGTCTGTAGTGCAATTAGACTCAGTTCTGATAGAGGCTGAGGAAAAATTCTCTTTTCTCAGGCTTGATGCAACACAAAACCAAGCTACATAAACTATGGGCAGGATCTGGGGAAGGCACAAGCAAAAACCCCACAAACTCAAATATATTCAGGATTTTCCTTGTGCTATTAGCCCCTTACATATCAGGCTCATAAGAACGTTTGTTTGCTGTAAGGTCAGAGGAACTCTTTTGTTCCACTTAATAGAGGCTGTAATGTTTGGATAAATAGCTGGAGACTTGTATCAATTGATCTCCTAAATCCTGCCTGATAAAGAAAAGTAACAGCAGAATTTCAATACTGCAGCAGTTAGAAAAGCTCAAAGGTAAGAGGTACTTTCCTGGTCAAAATTCAATTACAGTCTTAATACTGGTTTTAATTACCTTGACCTAACTGCTCCATGGCTTGCATGCTCAGGTAGCTTGCTGCTGAAAGTACTCAGCATAGAAGGCTACTTGCTCTCTTCTTTAGTGAGGCTGCAGAAACTTCAACTATATCCAATATAGTTTGCCTCTCATGACACATCACTAGTCCCCACTGGCCTCTATCTATATGTCCTATAATGCAAACAGTTCCAAAGCTATCAGGGAGAATTTTCAGGAAGTTTTCCTGAAACTAAACAGGAAATTATCAATAAAGCATTATTTTATTAACTTTCAAACAGGAGGGATTAAAAAGCACTATCTGAATGAATTAAATACAGAGTGCAGAAAAAAAAATGAAGTAATAATAAACAAAGTCTTTTTTTCTGTTAATCTTTTTTTGTCATGGCAAGATATATTTTCTTTGGCACATGCAATCTTCAAGTGTCTTGATTTTTAAAATGGAAATTGTTTTTGTAACCTCTCACTAACTACACATCACTGAAAAAGCTATTACACCTTTTTTTTTTTTAATAAAATTTCAATCAGTTTTAGGTTTAGAGCTCTTCTAAGGTAAGTACTTCACTCAGTGCAAGAAATAAGTATATTTAGGAAACAAAAGGCTGCCTCCTAATCTTCTGCTTCCAAAAGAGAAGCCTCGGCTCAGTGCTGCTTACCTTCTCAGACCTATAGTCATACAATATAGATTTGTTTGTTAAAGACAGCTTAGGAGAGACAACTTCATTCCTGTGCATTGAAGGTTTAAGTAAAGTGCAGCACAACACCTCAGCTGTAAACATCATCTACTACACTTTCATTATCCACAACTATCCCATCATCTGCTATCACTGCATCTTAGGAACCAGTTTGGTCATACATATGTCCTGCACACCATGGTTGGTTGCAACAAAAAAAAAAAAAAAAAAAAAAATGCACCCTCATTTTTAAAAAAAAAACAACAAAAACGACACACTATTATCATCATCTCTTCCCCTAGTTACCATCCTGCTCTATTCCATGAAAACAGCAGTTCTGCATGAGTCTGCCACATGCTGTCTCAGGAGAAGTTTAAAGCACTGTCTAGGATGCTTGGAAGATTTCTAGGAATTGCAAAGTCTAGGGAATGGAGTGTTTTGACTGCTCTAACTTTTAATGTACTTGCTTTTGAAGTTGTATCTATTCTATTATAGGCATGCTATACTCAACTGACAGTAGAGAAGTTCCTTGTATGAAATTCCTAAGTTAAAAGAAGGCCGCAGGCATAACAATAGTGATTTTTATAACACAATCATCAGGAAACTGTTTAGCTCTTCTAAGGTAATGTGTTCTCAAAGATTCTGCAGCCCCTAAAAGTAGCTCTTGTTTTGTCTCTGTTTCCCTGAAAGAAAAAAAAGATGTATGCTGACAAGAAAAACAATCAAAGCTTTTCTTCTCCCTCCCATCCCAACTATTAACTACCAAGCTTTTAAACAAGGGAGCATAAGTATTTTGCAACCCATTTCCCTCCAACAGCTCTCCATAATCTTAACACATTGGGTAACAGAAGAGTAACTGTATTTTCCTAACACCCCATAGTAAGTAAGTAAATATCCCACAACCATAAGTAAAGAAGGTAGCTTTGATGAGTTGTAGCAAAACTTTGTACTAATTGAAAAAGACATTTACCTCAATCCTGTGTCATTTCTCAAAGAAGCCTGAATCTACTTTCATTTGGCCAAGGTATTCAGTCTTTTCCAACAATGGCAGCCACCATTTTTAAATCTCATGGAAATCAGCTGAGGTATCTGTCTCAACAGTACTGTGGTTGAACCAGCAGTACAAGAGTCTGCATATATAATTGTTCATTTTAGAGCCAGTATCCCACCAACAGAAAGAGTTCTGAATAGTAGCGAGCCCAGATAAGTTTAGCAACGTTATACCAGGAACAATGATAGCACGGTGCTGGACTACTGCCAGACTTCTACTGGCTTCCAGAGGTAAAGAGAGCAGGCTTTGGCTGGAATACCAACCCAGGGCCATGAACCTATCACAGCCCTCATGGAGAACATGTCTCCAGCAATCAGTGAATTGCTATTTTCAAGTTAAGATAAAAATGGCTCCATCCTCCTAACACTGATCTATCTCAAATGCCTTCAGAACACTGAATATGTGAACACTAGAGTCTTACAGGAAATTAGGGTTGGTTTTCTTTTCTAATTAAAACAACCAGAACTGGCTTTTTGAGCCAACATAAAACTGTCTCCCTTCACAATAGTCATTTTAGGTATCACCCCTTAAAAAGCTGCAGAGAAGGGCACTGTCCAAGATGACCCTGGAGGCTCATGCAGAGGACAAGCATACTTTGTAAAGTTTTTGAAAGCGTTTTCTGTACTGATGTCAGTAGGACAGGTGGTTCTCCAGATTTACAATTTGGCTTCCCACTTTTGTTCCCTGCATAACTAAGATCTAATGACATCCTTACTCAACCCTGCTACTCCAGCCACAGTGGAGCTACACCCTCTCAAATTCCTACCCACATAGGAGACCCAATATCCCCACAAACCCTTCAAAATTTGAAAGGGATGCAAAAGGTTTTATTTCACAACTGTAAGTGACCTCCTTTGTAACATTTGCCTTGAAGTCTCAAGGTACTTTTCATTTTTTGGGAGAAGAGAAACAGGCACAGAGGTAAGGAAGCTAAGATTAGAGGTGACTTCTGACTGCTGTGACACCCAACATCCCGGAAAAAATCTTCAGGAGAGCTAATGACGTAAACAAGTTTAAGTGTCAGACTGCCCTGTTTCACTCATGAGGTCAAGTTTTTTTGGAGTTGGGTTAAAGAAACAAGACAGTTGCTTTTCTCATGAATTACACCAGCAAGGTAGTACATAACTATTTCTGCTAGACTAGCTCACCTACATGCTTTATGTGAAGCCCTGCACATCTGTACTACTTTTCTAAAGGAGTCAAGTCAGTGCATGTGACTGGCTTTGCAGCACGGGTGAGACAGAAAATTATCATCCAGTTACACCTTCCCAGTATTCTAGGACAGGTTCTAAGAGAACACAAATTTGAGTTGAACAGAAAGCAAACTGCAGCCTTAAATCACCGTATCTGCCAAACTGAACAACAATTCCAATATTAGTGACACAGCAGCAGGAGTTTTATCATGGGATTTTATATCCAGACCTCAGATATTTTAAGCCACACTTACGCACTTACTTGTTAGCACAGGAGGCTGGGAATGAGCATTTCAGATGGGTGAGAGGAGAAAGAAGGGGCTGCTGGCTGTGAGGTTAGCAGGAGTACCAAAAAAGGGCAATGTAACTATGTGGAGAAGAGCTGAACCTTGCTGTTGGTTCTGCAAGCAGTACTCTGCCTCAAACTTCCCACTCCTGCTCTAGAAGTGAGAGGCAGAGACGTGCTCCCTTTGGGAACCACAAGGCAATAACAAGTATTATGAAAGGCACAAGAACAGAAACACCGGATTTGTGGAAGAGCCTGGAATTGCTCATCCTTTCACCCACAGCACAGTGCATTTCCTCAGAAACTAGGAGGGTTTTGTGGTCCAGCACTCACTCTCTGACAGACCAATGAGCTAGCTCTGCTGCATCCTGCTCTCCAAATTAAGCCTAAATTTTCTGAATTTCAGATGTGTGACCATCTGTTTCTAGTCATGTGCGAGACCTCACTAAGGGTATTCTAGAGATACCATTTTCAGAAGCCGTGCATCTTCTGTTCTCCTCTCTGTTCATTAAACAAGCTTTTAAAAGGTTTTTGAAGTATTTGTGCTTAAAAATAAAAAAAGAGCAAGAGGCTTATCTGGGTTACTTCCTGCTCACAAGCACTTTAAGTTATTTCTTCTACACTCTAATACATCCATTTGAAAAACTGTCTATGTATCATACAGCAAATAACAAATCTGTTCCAGAGTCCGTCTCACCAACTAGAAAATTTCACACCTAGCCTGTTGGCCAGCCTTACCTCAGCCCTTCCACATAGACAAGAATATTAAAACAGAATTAAACTGTAAAGAACACATTACACAAAAGACCTTATATCGCAAATGTGTACATTCTATTCTAAACTTAGAGTCTTGAATTAACAAGTCAGCTCACGTCTATGTCTTTTTTCTCCATCAACTCCAACAGCACACATTTACTCTTAAAAAAAACCCAACAAACAAACCCAGGTGATTGTGCTGATTTTGGCTGGGACAGTTAATTTATCTCCTTTACAGTAACTGGTATGGGCTGTGTTTTGGATCTGGGCTGGAAACAGTTTTTATAATTTATGGAAGTTTTAGTTACTGCTGAGCAGCACTTACACAGAATCAAGGCCTTTTTTGCACCACCCCACAAGCAAGTGGTTTGGGGGTGCACAAGGAGTTAGGAGGGGACAGAGCTGGGATAGCAGACCCAAACTGACCAAAGGGATATTCCAGACCATGTGACATTATGCCTAGTACATAAAGCTGGGGGAAGAAGGGAGGGACATTCAGAGTCACTTCAAAGTAACTGCTATATGTGATGGAGTCCTGCTTTCCTGGAGATGGCTGAACACCTGCCTGCTGATGGGAAGTGGTGAATTAATTCCTCGGTTTGCTTTGCTTGCGTGCGCAGCTTTCGCTTTACTTAAACGCATGAGTTTTCTCACTTCTACTCTTCCAATTCTCTCTTCCACCTCACCAGAGCAAGTGGCTGGGTGGGGCTTAGTTGCTAGCTGGGGTTAAATCACAACAGTGATGTGAAATGAGAATTAAATGGTGAGTAGGGAATGGGATTTGCTTTTTGAGAGCATATACTTCCCTACTTGCTTGTGCAGCTTTGAGTACTACAAAAATACTTCATTTTCAAAAGAAAGTAAAAGTTTGCTTTTCTCCAGAAACCAGAAAGTTAAGTAAAACACCAAACGGTGTGAAAATTACAAATAATTCAGCAGTTGGCAAGACTGGAGGAAGCATGACTGATACAGATGGAAGATTTAGTGGCCAAACTCTAACAAGTCTCTGCTGAGTATGCATGGACTAGATTTTTCAGAAGCTTGCAATTTGGCCACATCTAGGTAGATATGAACAGAGATGGCAAAAGGTAAATCCCTGACACCAAGGCTACTTTACCTGCCAAGTTCCAATCTCTTCACCAAATCATATAAATGCTGAATTTTCATTCAAAACAGACACATAGACTTCTTTTTTCTTTAATGAGGAAGACAACATATGTTTTCCTAATCTCTGGACTTTTTAGTTGAAATTTTCACAAATATTCAGCCCCAGGCTAATACTCAGTGCAAACTACTTCAAACGAAAGGGATGCAGTTTGGCAAACTGATAAGCAATAGAAAATTACATTAGATAATGAAAACCGTTAAGCACTTTAGTGATAAGCAATTGTATCAGCTTTGCATAGGACGCGCCTGTCTCCAGCTGTCTCTCTTCAGATCAAATTCAAACACACACAGACAGGTACAGTTCATCTGTATTTTTTTTTTTTTTCCCAGTCATTTGCACCAGATGGGAACGCAACTCACTGTGTTGACTGCACGCATGTAACATGCACTGGTACTTTGTAGGAAAGTCAGACAGAAAGCTGTAGCATTAATTCTTGCTGCTGCTGTCTCTGCCTTCTAAGCTGTATTTTTTCAGAGTGAAAGGTATTAGGAAAGGTACAGAAAGGAGGATTGTGACGGCTGGGCAGTGCAGTCTCCTGGCCTATTTTGGCTGCTTCTATTTTAGGTTCCCGGCCATGGGAATTTCTCTTCCTGACAGAGCAGCAGCAGAATCCCAGGCTCCCTCACCTCATTCTGACAGCAGCTGCTGATGCTGTGACTTGCCTCCCAGGATGCTGTCTGCAAGGGGGCTGAGCAGCAGGGGAAAGAAGACTTTAGATAGGCAGAGGTCATCATTTAAAAACGAGGGAGAGCGAGGCCAGTCTTCCTGAGGTCCTCAAAGGAAGTGGCTTTGTGTGAGAGCCACTAGAGAGAACTAGGAGCTGGGAGACCCAATTACCCTTTACTGCTCAGCCACTGATGTGCTGTATGACAAGTTTAACTTCACTGCCCTTAGATAAATACAGGAATGGGTGCAACCCACAGAATTAACATGCATATATGTATGCAAGAGGGGGCCAAACTTACTGAACACCTGTAAGCACACTGATTTCTCCCAAAGGGGATCTTCAGAAGAAGAGCAACGCTACCAACGTATCCTGTCTGGTCTATCCATTGCCCTATAGAAACTATATGATAAACATTTTCCACCTTGTACACCTTTCAATTCACAGAGCACGTCTGCTCTCTGCAATTTCTCTGCTGGTCCCCACATACCAATCTCTGTCCCTGATTGCCTCTCTGCAATCCTCAGACTCCAACCTCTGCCTCCTACACAGAGCAGAGATCCTGCCTTCTGTGCACACCCAGTATCACCCTCCTGCTCGCCCTCTCTCCCCAGCACTCTCCCTGTGCTGCAGTCCTGCAGTCCCTTTCCTTCCACGCTCTGTGCCACCCTTCCCCCATTCACACTTGCACACACATATGAAGTGCCTTCTGCCTATTAAGCATTTCCATTCTCCAAAATCTCACTATTAAAACTAATCCTTGGCCTGCAAATAAACTGAAAACAAAAGCAGTGCCTTAGAAAGCTTTCCATTTAATGAGCAGCTTTGCTCTTGGCCCTCGTCATTCCCAATCTTCTCTGCTCTCTTCTCCAAGCAAGATAAAAATCACCCCCCCCTGCAGCTCCTTACTGTAAACATTAATTCAGGAGGTCACTTACATATTAATGCTGACCCTGTTTCTGGCACCTTTGCTGCTAACAGAGCAGTCTCCCAGCAGTCCCATTAGCAGCAAATGTTTTAGAAGAAGCTGATTCTTAATGTGGGTATGGGTGGTGGAAGTTGACCTCCATCATTTCCCCTCCCTTCCGTGGCTGCTCTGTGAATGCAACCAGTACTTGCAAGTAGCAGGTTACCACATCACACCTACGTGCCCAGGACACACTTTTGTTTGTTTTCTCCCCCATGCAAACACATGCCTATGGCCAAGGGAAGTACTGTGCCCACACAAATAAGAGCAGCCTCACAAAGCAGAAAATGTCTGAATTCTGCTGTTTTAGAAAGCACTTGGGTATCATGACCACAGACAGCAAGACAAAACACCAGGTAGACAGACCTCTTGCAAGCACACCTGCATGATGTTTACCACCCCCATGTACAGACAGATATCCCCAATCCCAGAGAAATGCAAATCCACCCATCTCCTTGCCTCATGCTCCCTCCTGTTCATTTACTCACCCCTCACACCAGACTGCATTTGCCTGTTTGAATGCTGCTGAGATTGACAAGTGGCCAGCACCATCAGCAGCCCTGTCCTTTTCCCTACAGTGCCCCAGCAAGGCACCAGAGCCCTGACCACATCATCACTGCAGCAGATATTTCCTGAAGATGAGTTTGAAATGTCAGCAGCTCTCGGTACCTTCTACATCCTGTGAAACTAGTGGGACTTCACGACAGAGAGGGAAGCTGCAAGCAGTAAGCTTGAAGAAAAAATGCCTAGGAAGATCCATGGGGGATGCACTTTACCCACCAGAGCTGAACCTAGTCTCCTGCATGGTCATCTTCAGAAAAGCTGGCAGTTGGAAAAGCAAAGGGGTTGTTTTCCACTGAGGAATAACGCAGGGAAAACTCACCTGAACATTAGCCACTCCACAACTCTGAACTCACTTCTATGACTTCAGAAAATACTTGCTCTTGTACCTAAGAAAAAAATGCCCCCTCACCACTGTCCGCCTAATTCCATTTCCACTTAGGCATGCACACCCCAGCTCCTGAAAAAGTATTCATGGGTTGCCCTTTGTCCTGATGGGGCAAAGCACCTGTAGAACTGGAACTGGCAGGCGTGGGTCCAGCCCTGGGCAGGTGAGAACCCACATTGCTGACCATGACTGCTGACCATCAGCTTGTGAAGCCAGGCCAGGGGAAATGACTCTGCAAAGATTTATGCCAAAAAACATGCTTGTGGATAATCTGCACCTCCCTTTTACTCTGGAAAGATCGTATTTGTTGGGTTTGTTTTTTTTTCAATTTCCTGAATCTCAGGCAGAAATCACCTAGATGGAAGCTGGGAATTGTAACACAATGCAACTCAGGGACACAGCAGAACATGTAACCCAAGGAGTGGCACCACCTGGGTCCATAGAGGACACCTTTGATATTTTCTTCAGAAAACTTCCAGGGCAAGAAGAGGCTTTACCTGCTATCATCCAGGCTGCATATTTGCTAGGGCTTTCACTTTAAATTGAAGAGTTTGGACCTGCTACTTAAATATATGTATGCATACATTATATGGCAAAGGGATTCTTTCTCAGATTTTATCTGTTTTTATAGCATTAAATGAGGATTAAATATGGAGCAGTTAAGATTCACTTGCATCTCCCCTCTAAGCAACTCAGTCCATGCTCCCATTCCTCTGACATGACACCAAAGCAGTTTATTCTCTACATGCTATTACAAATACCAGGTTAGTCACTGTCTCTTGCTCTGCAGCACCCCCATCTTGGGCTTCCCACACCAGCTTTGCCCCCGCCCCTCAGTTTTAGCTCACATTTTGTTCCAAGGACCCCACAGAGCTCTGTCAATACACTATCCGTTATTATAGTCCCTTTAGCTTTTCCTCAATTAAGACAGCCAATCATGCCTAATTGTTCCCAGTTCTGTGATGGTTTAGTTATGTGAATAAATGTTCCCTCAGGATGATGCTGCATCGGCTCAAATCATTCACTTGTGATCTAAATACAAAGGGCATCTAGGTCCTTTGATATGAAAGGCTGCTACATACAACAGATAATTATATTTATCTGGGGGAAAAAAAAAAAAGGCAGAACATTTACTTTAGTAACAGTGACATTTTTAACTATGATGGACCAAAAGCTTAGTGTTTTTTAACAGGGGCATGCATGTCCCAGTGTCTCCCACACACTCCTTCCAATCAGTTGGATGCAGTTGAAACTGTGAACACACTCAGAAAATGGAATAGGATCAACTAGGTCCCCGTCCATCATCAGTCATTCAGAAACATTCTTGCTTCCCAGATTTACCTGCAATTTGGTCCCAGTTCTCTCAGCCCCTTTGTCAGCATACCAGGAGACTCATCCAGGCAGGGTCTCTCCAACAGAGGGGCAGCCCCGGTGCTCCTTGAGTCTGCCCAAAAAAAGCCCACATTTCTCACACTCTGGTAACAACCTGACCCCAGGGGAGGCAATCCAAGCCACAGCTGCTGCAGCAGCACAGGCTGCCTTCCCAGAAGGGCTGGCAGAAGCACACTGGAGCAAAGACCCAGCTTAACGAACCAAACCACAGTTGGGGCACCAGCAGCAGACACAAGAGTGTCTTCCTAGGTCTCATGCCCTGATTGGATGCTGAGCTCTGCAGGCAACTACAGCTCTGTGCTCGGTGCCTACAAAGCCCCTTCTCTACATCTCTGCTTCCTTCACTTTCCAGTCACGGCAAAGACATTTGAGGGGCTTTACCCCTGTTCTCAGCCAAGCCAGTGTCTCCAAAGGACAAGTTTCCCCAGGGTTGATCTGCATAGACTTGCATTCCCTGTTGATTTCTGGCAACACAGGTACCACCTCACCCCGGTCTTCAAGCCTTGATCTTCCTAAACCTAATCACATGCCATGTTCATGAAAAAATAATAATAAAAAAATATCTATTTCTCCCTTTGTAAACAAAGCCTATATGTGAGCTTGCAGGGGGATTGTGTGCTGTAACGCCACCCACAAAGCCCACAGAAAGCAAAGCATGATGGCTCTGCCCCACTTTCCCCATAACTTCTTCCATCTCCTCCATCACCCAGTAGTTGGGAGGCACAAGTGGCTTTGTGGGGTTAAAAAGTAGTGAGAGGCAACTTTGGCTTTCATATACCATGATCAATATTTACTGGAGCAATAAAAGAGCTCAGAAACTGCAGTGCAGGCGTGACAGAGAAGCTGGAGAGAGGAAAATGGCATTTAAAGTCTTCAGAGGGACATGACAACTAGCTAATGATTAGTTAGGGACTATCAGATTTCTTTCTTCATTTATTCTGCCAGAGCAGTATAGTAGTTAAAACACAGAATAATAAGGCAGGAAGCAGGGCCCGGCTCTAGTCTGGGGAAGCAAGTGTGTTTGTAACAAACACCTCTTTTTCATACCCATGTTTGAAAGGAGAGCATTGCTTGTTAAGGTGAATAGAGGCACGTCTCCCTGTTCCCAGCTCCTCTGCTGACGTGACATCCTAAGCTTCTGCAAGTGAACACTTTGTCTTATAGTCTCCTGGTCAAAGGGTCTTGTCATGGGTAATTTGTCTGCTTTCTCAAGGTTTTTTCAAGTCAGTTCATCAGCTAGCAAGCCTCTGGTGTTGCCCTACAGTAGGGTAAACCTTTGGTTCTTTTGAACTCAATTTTGATCTCCAAGCGACAACACCTCAGCTGCAGTCCACGGCCTCTCCAAAGCACTGTAAGGCGCCTCCAGGCAAAGATGTTTCCCATAGTGCAATACAGACTTCATCAGATAAAATATCCAAACACCACCACAACACCATCAGGCAAGCCAGCTCTTCAACAAGCAACACCTTTTGTTATCTATTATCAAATAATAATGAATTCTCATGCTGCTCCTGAAAACACAGGGATAGATTTTGGGGTGTAAATAACAAAACAGACAATGGAAGCCTTCTGGCTGAAGTTGCTAGATGAGGAGAAAGCAGGGGGGCAGGAGAGGCAAAGGATCTGTATGGCTCCATTCAGAGAAAGCTCATTGTTCCTCAGTGCACCACAATCCCTCGCATCAGAACACAGGATTAAGATTTGACATTTCCACATTTATGGGACAGCCTCAAAGCTGCCATGAAACTTTAGCCCTTAGAAAACAAACCAAGTATGTTAAGGATCTTTGCAAGGTCCTCTGACTTACACATCATCTGCTTCTTCCTACATAAATTACAATGCTATTAGTATTGCTCAATGAAGAGCATGAAACAAATTGAGCCTCTAGCCACTTCCAATAGATAAGGGTAGTTAACCCGTGTGTTCTCAGCCACATGCACATCTTTTGTGATGAAAATGGAAATCTTGGAAATAATCTGAGAGCCACAGTCTTGCATAAAATCACATTTTTGCCCTCCTACCTGTCAGACCTTCAGCTGGGGCCACCCACTACTGCAAGCGGTGGGTGAATCCTGGGAAAGAAGCTGGGCACACAAAAGTGTTGTAAAAGGTATTTGTAAATGGGAAAGTCAAGAGTCTTTAGAGGCAAATCAACTAATTACAAGAAAGAATAAAACTTTCTGCCTTCTTGCCATAACCACAGTGGTCTGGGAAACAGGAAAAGACAAGAGATGTTGTCACCAACTCCCATTCCTGCCGTGGGTCAGCTGAGCTCACAGTGGAGCAAGCTAACAACCAGCATACTGTTTATAGGAGGTAGGTGGAGAGTGAAAACCAGATGCTTGTCATCCAGGGTACACCTTTTTGGAGAGGTGCTCCAAAAAGAAAAATACTCTGATAATCCAAGAGAGATGCTGCCACATGAGAAAGAACTGAGAGTCACAGGTGGGAAAGATATGGTATTGAGAATGAAAAACAATCAGAGTGGAAGAAAAGACAGAGGTGAGAATGGCTCTTGCACTAATCCCCCTTTCCTCCCCTGTGTCCTCTGCCTTATTGCTGAAGATCAAATCCCAGCACAGTGGCAAAAAAAAAAATTGCTTAGATCTGCAGATATAGTAGAGAGAGTACACACACTGGCTTCTCTAGTATCTTAAGGAACTTAGGCTGCACATAATCCCCCTGCAGTTACAACCCCCCCTCCAACACACACCAAACACACCATGCCCTCCCCCTTGCTGCACAAATGAAGCCAGGATCTGGCTGCAGCTCCCCTTTCCCCACCAGGATCTGCAGCTGCCCCCAGGCTGGGCATCCCTCTTCACCCCTCCCCTCTATCCTCCTCCATTTCTAGATTACACTCTTACCATCATCTTTGCTCCTTTCTATGTATCCATATCATTTTGCCTGTTTTCCTGTTCTCCTCTCTCTACCCAAGCTCCCTCCAGTATGTTTCTCTAATCCTCACAGGATCTGGTGTGTGTGTGTGTGTCTGGTCACTCTCATGATCCCAAAAGACAGATGGAGTAGAAAAGTAACCCAGATAACTTGCCCAGATTAACCACTGGAACGGTGTGGAAAACAGCACTGATCAGGTCTGCTGCCAGCTGCAGGGCTTGGGACATGAGATGCAGGAGTTCCAACTTGCTCACTGAGACTCAAAGCAACTTGAGTCAATTTCATTGATTTTTGCCTCAGTTTCTGCATTGGCAAAAAGAACAGATTAGCTAATCCTAGCTACACTGAGGATGGGAAAGGAGATGGAAGATAGTGGAGTGAAGACATCCACGGGAAAGGACAAAAGGAGGTATAATGGGAATTAGAAAGAAGTCACAAGTTGACTGGGGAAAGACAGGTAGACAGATAGGAGGAAGACAAGATGCCTGGACTAACTGAAGTCACTATTGGATACATGATGTAAATCAGCCACACCACTTCTTGACTGTTTTGTGCTGCAGTTCTGGCTAGTTCAGTTTCAACATACAAACTAATTTCTGTACTGCATCTGTTGCCACTCCCTTTTAAGCCCTGATTACCACCCGTTCTTGTAAAAGATCCAGTAGTGCCTTGTGAACATCATCCACTACCAGATGGAAGGAGATGCTGATCCAAACAATTCACAACCCCAGGTCCTTCCAGAGCACACAGCTAACCTAACCTCTAACACAGCAACTGCTCGTAGTTTGTGTCCTGAGCTCTCCAACAAGGTCAATGCCCATGTCCTTCCAGCTCCACCCTATGCAGCCCACTGGCAAACTGCACTCTCCTGTGCAAAAGCTGCCAGCAAGAGTCAGCAAGCAAAGGCGGCTGTGGGTTCCCATGGGGCAGATGGTAATGCCAGGCTGAAGATAGTAGGAGGGGGAACTTATATCCAAGTCAATTAGGATTAATGCAATGTGGGAAAGTATTAGTTCTGGAGCTGTAGGTTTCTCCATTAGAGATTGAAGGCAGATAGGGAAGGGGGGAAGGAAAGTGAAGACAAGCTAGCAAAGCCAGTGCCTTGGCTCCCTAGCCCTTTTCCTCCTTTTTCTGTTTTTTTGGGAAGTGATGAGGTGTGGATCTAAGACATTACACTCTGGAGATTGTCAGTGGCTTCAGACCCCATTAAGACAGCAGTTTTCTTGCGCTCCTTTCCATCTCTTTTGCTCAATACCATTACACACTGATGGTGGCTTGGCCTGTTATCAATGGAAAACTAAAGACATTCTCCAAAATGAAACATCGGAGCATCAAAACCTTTGCATTCAACTTCTTTGGTCTGAGGAGATCTCATTTTTAGTGCTGTGGATGACAATAATGACAGTAAGGTTAAGTGCTAGCCCTGTGAGAAAGGTGAGCAAGCAGGTAGGAGGGGCGGAAAAACTAGATACACTAAGTAAGCTGTGCAGTAGAGAAGCAACCAGCAAGAGAGAGTGTTCGGGGTTAGAGATAACATGGTTAGAAACAACGTGGGCATTCCCTGAGCATCCCCCCCTCCATTTTGCAAGGTCAAAGGGACCAACCTGGGAGTAACTGCATGAGAAAGGCACCTTCCTCTTCTGAGGACACCTGCAAGACAGAAGCCACCTCCAAATCCTTTGCAGTCATCTCCTTCCTTCCACCTGCTGCAGATACTCAGACTGCAAATTCTTTAGGATGCAGCTTGCCCCCTCCCTGCTGAGCATCTATGCAGTGGGAATCTGCTCTTGGCTGCATCTCCACTGTGCTATAGAACAACTTCCAGGGTCTGCAAAGAGTAGTAGAGATGGAGGAACTGGGGGCCTACAGCCAGGCCATCTGCTTCTCTTCAAACAAGGATAATCTGAATGGTAGAGCTGGGGAAATATTCCTAAACCTCAGAAGCTGAAGGGCTCCTTTTCAGCGCCGACCCCCAAGGGTACAGCAGCAGATCAATCTTTTCTCTTTCGGTGCCTGCTCATACACCTGTACTAAGAGGTTTCAAAATCCATCACACCTTCCTGAGGCAATGTCCCAGATAGGTCAGTGCATCATGGTGCTACTGCACTGCAGGCCAGTATGAAATAGGCACAACTGAGTGCTCAGCCTGCAGGAGAGAAGGACCTGTCAATATTATTTGCCTGTAAAGTGCCACACATGCCAGAGGTGCTTTATAAATAAGTCAATAAACAAACAGCATCAAATTACAAAGAGGAATGAATGATGAACCCTCTTTCCTCTTCCTAAAGAAATAAATAAAGGTCAGAAATATAAATTATACATATTTCAAAATCCACCAAGAAGCTGTATTTTGAAAATCTGGTGATGCAGAGGTGGTCTCAAAGCATCTCTCTCCCTCTGAATAATAGTGGATGGCAGAGCACATTGAGGATGTCTGCAAATCCATAATTTTAAGAGTATAGTTATACTTACAGTAGCTATATTAAATGCTAAAGCAGCTAATTACATACACATGCACCTAATATACTGGCAGATACCTCCTGATTCCAGCTTTGAACTGCCGCAGTTGGCAAATCCCTTGAACCCTGCACTGTTTAAGCATGACAGGTAGTCCTACAGAAGGAAATTCAGCTCCTTAAAACCAGGCAGACACTAACGTGTTTCTCTGGACTGGGGCCTCAAAGAAGCAAAAAAACCAGAGCACTGCATGACTTTGTAAGCATCAGGAAACAGAGTGTGCTATTGTTAAAATGGAAGCCTCATCCTCTGAAACAAGGGCTGAGTCCCTAAGAAAAACCAGGGATGACACAGGCTCTAAATCTTTAACTAATAATGTTACTTCAACTCAGCACTAAACAGGGCAAGGCAGAGGATGGAAATAGGTTTAGAAAATTCCCTTTTTTTTTTTTTTGCTATTATTATTTTAATGGAAAAAAAGAGTTGTGATTTGAAATCCATTATTTCCCTGCAGTGTTTGCAACTCTAATACAGCAGCCCCAGCTGCTATGTTATTGCTTATATAGAAACTACAGGTGTGCCTGCACATAAACAAAACAGGAAAAGGATGGAAAGCTAAATAGCAACAGAGAAAAGAGCAGAGACAAGCAACCTGCACTCAAAACATCCAGGGACTACTGACACTTTTGCAGCACTCAGCTCTGGCAGTGAGCTGCCACAGCGCTGCCCTGGCCCTGCCGTCCTGGTGCTGGTGCAGCATCTGCAAAACCTGGGGCTGAGAGGAGGCACAGACAACCTGGTGAATCCAGCTAAAGCTCCTCTCCCAGTGCAGGCTGCCTTACTGGAGAAGCCACTGTCAGCATCCACCCTTCATTTGGCACTGGCTCCTGGGAGGCAAGCATTGCCAGCAGAGTCTTCTCTGTGTTTGGTTTAGGAAGTGCTGTGCTGGTTTCTTTTAGGTCTGCTTTGTGGGTCTAGAATCTGCCATTAATTTTTGCCCTAAAAAGTTTCAAAAGACCTCAGCTCAATAAAGCATCCTCGGGGAAGCAGTACTTGCTTCTCTGAAAAATGCCAGGAAACTCAGACAGGTCTCTGAATTAAGACAAGGCCACCAGAGGTGCCAACAAAGGAAGCAGAGAAAGGAGGACACCATCGCATGGCCAGCTATAAAGCTTAAGTGTGACCATCCTGAATTCTGCTTCAAGAGAGTGAGAAGCAGAAGCACCGTGCCTAGCTTTATGGTGCACACCCTGCATGTTGTACATGTTACAACACCTTACATGTTGTAAACCTTCCCACCAAGAGCATTAACCAGGGAAAATACTGGAGATTTACACAGTATTTGTACTTTGTAAAACCTAAGATACCAGCAGTAGATAAAGGAATCTTAAAACATAAGTGTATGACTTGGTGGAACGACACAAAATCAGAGGCCTGAATGAATTCAGATTCCTAACAGCAGACCAGATAGTGTGCATTACCTGGAAGAAAATAACACTGTCTCTTCTCATACTATTATTTATGTACATGTTTATGTGGTTAAATTGCAAAAGCTTTCCTTTAAGGAAAATGACACACTGAGCATGTTTACTCTGGTTTTGTTATTACTTTAAATGCACTTCTATTTGATTTCATTATTCAATATATATTTTATTTTTCCAGTTACACTTGGGAGACAGGTACAATGTACACACATTCGTGCTTTAGTGTTGTGACAACCAGCATCAGAGTTGTTGAAATATCCATTTCAAAACTTGTCTTAGTGCAATCAATCAAATCCTCCACTGCAACACAGGGAAAATAAGGCTATTGGACTGCAACTCCTGGTCAGGAGGATGGAGTGCAGAGTATGGAAAACTAAGGGGGAGGGAATAGAGAAAGAGGGATACCAGAAAGAAAGATTATTTTAATGGTTCAAAGAGCTTAAAGAGTCTTAGAGGGGATTAAGGAATAAAACAATACATTAAAATTGCAAGGAAGCACAATCAGAAACTCAGCCGTCTTGGTTGCCATAAGAATGCATGGGCCATGTAGCATTAAAGCCTTGAGGTCACACTTATGAGAAAAAGGATAGAGACAGCACGAAAACTGTGCTATATTATTGCAAAGTCAAAGTCCTTCCAATCCTGAGAAGTTGGTACACTCAGCCTCTCTACCCTTCTTAGCTATAAGACTGAAACAAATGAAAAAAGTTTGTGCCCAGAGGCAGCCCCTCCTCTTGGGATGCACTTACTCCCAACAGGGTTTCAAAACTCCACAGAGGTCATTGTGCAGAGTGGTTGATTCCTGCGCCGGTAGGAGAGGTGCACCAAAACTTTTGCTTTCAAGCTCTTGATTTACTCAAAACACTTCCAGGAAGCTACCTGTTCTGACTTTCAAAGGACCTTAGTTAAGAGGAGGTGTGTGAGTGTGTGCGTAACACCTGCATGAGTAGAAGGAATCCTCTCCTGCATATGCTGGCACCAACTGTATTTTTTAAGTGCATATATGTGCCTGGTTAGTCAGAAACAGACCCCAGATCCCCCTAAGCAAGACTCAGCGAGAACATATGTTCAGGAGCACACTGACAATTAAATGAGAATTTTATGTCATCCAAGTACAACAGAAGCAACTGAAAACTATTTGCCTGGTTCAAGAAATGAAAAACTAGCACCACCAAAACTATATAAAACCCTGTCACTGAAATTCTGACAAAACTTCCTATTACAGTAGCAGTGTGCATGTGTATGTTATATACATGCTTCTTTACTTCAAGCATGAAAAATGTCAGCCCAGGGGGAACCGTCTGAGAAAGTTACAAGCAGGCATTAAGCTTGGTACTCGTTTGCTTACCGTGTTCAGATTTTTATTGTTTTTTCTAATATTTTTTGATGGAAGTGTTGCAGCTTTTTGCTTTCATTTAGAAAGAAAATGTAAAGTAGACATATTTGATGTATCAGTGCTTGAATTTTCAAGGAAGACTGAAGCAATACCTAGAGACAAATCTTCCTGTTCTACACACTCCTTGCTAACCACCCTAACTCTTTCACTAGTTTCTTTCCTGCTTTCATGTCTAAGCTCATTGCCTGTGCTGCTTATGAGAGCTGCTGGGATTTCTTTCCCCTCCCTTTCATCCCAGACCTCCTTGCCTACAGCTTGCACCCCTTGAAGTAACTGTAAACAATCCCACCAGATCATGACTCTGTCTTTAAGAAATTATCACAAAAAGAGGATATGAGGACTAGCCTGGAAAAGGGTGCTGAGTAGCCAGAACATGTGTTTTGGAACCCCTTCTGAGATAAAGAGGATAATGCAGCTCTTTCACAACAGAAGGACCGACACTGGGACCATCACAGACCAAGCTACAGCATTACTACTAGATCCTGGCAATACAAGTGCAGCCTGAAAGCAAAGTTCTTTATCATGGCATTTAGAAATCGGCTTGAAAGGGAACATGTCTTACTGTATATGTATTTCACACAACAGTCTGCAATTCTGTAACCTCCTAAATACATTTTCTATATTGCAAAAATTAGATCAAGCACAGGAGATAATAAATACATGAAAAGTATCCAATTCCACTTTGTTGTCACCCCCGCTCCTCCCCCCTTCTCTACTTTCTTTTATTTTCCTGTTTTTTTCCCAAGTGAGCTGGCTGCTAGACTCTTGCCCTGGCGTTCTCACCCAGAAGGGATCCAGACAGCTGGGCAAGCTAGACATTCCAAATGCTTGCTTAAGGGGATATAATGAAACTTCAATCTTCTTTTTGCTGTGCCCTACAGACCCCATACATTAGTATAGAAAACAAGTTTACAAAGCAGAAGACAGGAGTCTGTCAATATTGTTACACCACTCTTCACTGAAAGCCAGAAGAGGGTAGAGAGGAGGGTGGGTGAGAATGAAGGGATAATTTGTTTTATGACTGAAATACAAATCCTCTAGCACCAACACGTGTCTTATTTGCTTCCTTTTTTTTTTCTTCTCATTTTTCTCCTTCCCTTTCTCCCATTTTTCTCTTTGTGGGTGTCAAATGCAGATCTGGGTTTTATGCTGCTCTGCTACAGTGTGAAAGAGACACATACGTAGTCCTATTTTGCAGAGGACAATATGTCCTTTTTTTTTAGAAGAGATGGTTCTTCAAGACTCGTTGGTCCCCAGTCCAATGCCCTGGCTTTAAGCTCCACTTTGGGATTATCTCCTGTCTCCTTAAATTCCCTTTGTACAGCATTTAGCAAAGTTGTGGAAATAGCTGCCCTATGAGGGGGATGCTGGCTGAGGTGGAATCCCGTCTGAGATTAGATCTCCCACAGGTAGGTGGTGCACAGTCTAAGTTAGCATTGCAGTTAATGGAGACTCAGTCCTTACAGGCAGTGAAGTCAAAAGGTTAATTCAGCTGATCAGGAGATGTCTGCTGTAGGATGAGTTGAATTAAGTTCTTAGCCTCAAATGATTACACTGAATCTCTATCAGCTATAACAGGTGTTTAGACACCAACTCACATCTAGGTACCTAAAGGAAGACCCCTAAGTTCAGACATTTTAATCAGGAGCTGAACCTCATTCTAGGAGTTAAGGGAATTTCTGCCTCTTTTCCAGCTTCCTTACAACCATAAATATTTGATTTATATCCCCATGCCTAAAGTCCTCTCTTTTTGTGAAACAGGACTAAGAGCTTTCATATATTGTGTGCACTGAGAAATATGTAACATCACAGAACTCAGCAATAGTTGTGTCCAGGCAATGGTGGGCTATTGCAGAAGGCAGAATATAGCACACTTGGCAGGGGATAGCCGCCAAACCGTGATACCGGGCAAAACAATTCTCCTCCTTTTAGAGCACCAAGGACACATAGCAGACAGTCTGGTACAAATGCTATTCCCAGCACCACCTGAGCTAGCTGTGATGTGCAAGAAGCATTAGGGAGTTAGCACGGGCCTATGCTCAAGCCCTGAGAGGCAGAGTTTATCAGCTTAGGTACAGTACCTTGCTATCACAGCTCTGTCTGGTTTCCAAGACTGAGCGACCCTCCCTGCATGATGGCATCTTTGTGTCTTGTTGGTTTACTGTGCAACATAGCCATGCTTGTAAAACATTGGTTGAAAAGGCTCACAGGTTTTGGAGCTCCTCCTTCAGTGTTTGCATAAGGCTTTGATGGTCTTGTGTTCCTGGATTTTTCAGCAAAACCCAGCAGGTTAAAGCAGGCTGTGGACCATGCTTAGATAACATTTTGAAATTTTTTGTTAGACTGAAAACAAACTACTCCTTCAGACCTGGAAACGCAAGGGATAGGCTTTCTAGCACTCCTACCTGTAAGCCCAAATAGAACAGGGAAGCTCAAAGGCACATTATAATGGAATAACAATATACAACACTTACCTCTTTTCCTCTCCAAAGTAATTCACAAGCTTTTATTAAATTAAGTCTCATCACACCCTTGGGACACAGATGCAGTAAATACCTTCATGGGAGGTGAGAGAGCGAGACACAGAAAACTCTCCACAAATACTCCTCTGACTGACTGTACAAATTGATTCATTTCAGTTGCACCCTTGTGCTGTCATTTCCCACAGAGTTTCAAGCAATCAAAGTTGTACACAAGAGAATTTGCTTGTGAGAGGCACGTGAGCAGAGCCTCAGGAAAGAACAGGAACAGCAGCTCTGTAAGACTGGGCCTCTCTGTGCTTGGGGTAATAATCCAAACGTTAAGCTATGCATTGTCAGCACCAGCCTGACTTATGCATTTTTAATCTTTCTACTTTAATTAAGCAGATAAATGGAAGGGGGAAACCTCTATCAAGTAGGTCCACTTCCAGGCTGTAAGCCAGTTTGCTTTCCACCACACAAGTAATCCCCTTCTGTGTGCATGCTGACCAGTGTCTCGAGGACACACAGAATAATGGATGGACCTGACAGTCACAGACAAGACAAAAAGACGCTGGCAACTCATTAATCTGTGCTTTCTGTTTGGTGTTTAAGAAAATTCATCTCCTGGAAGGAACAGTCAAAGAGACAGAAAGAGATACCTTACCACCTAATTTTAATTCAGAATATCTTTATGTAAAAATGTATAAAGCAAACATGTACCCACATAAAAAGCCAGCTGGAAGAAAAATGTTCCTGCAAGGAAGGGAAATATTACAGGTTTTAAAAAAAAGTGAGCAGGAGGAGGGGGAGCAAAAGCAATTAAAACCCCCAAAGCCAAAACTCCAGAAGAAACAACAGGAGCAACACTAACTTGTACCTGAGGCAAATCAAGAAAATTTCCCTTATTTAGAAGATTTTAGAAGTAAACTTACACCCAAAGAATTGTTCACAGAAATTGATCAGTTTTGAATCATTTGACTTGAATTACTGCAAGTAGCAAAGACATTTGAAAAAATTCAAGATCTTCTTGCAGTTGTTTGGCAAAGAGAAGCAGCTACAATTTTTAAATTAATTGTACAATCCAAACGATTCTAAAATATTGCTGATAATTAGAGCTAATAAAGACAGGAAAACTGAGGCAGAGAGAAACTAAAAGCACTATCTCCTTGAACATCTGAGTAATTTTTCAAAATTTTGTTTTAGATCTGAGGCATTTTTGTCTTCCCTCCACCTCCCATGCTCTACAGCTCCCCAGGTGTATTAAATGGGTATGACTTCACAGGTGTGACCACATCAAAATCTCTATTAACTTGGAAGGCCTCACGCTCTGAGCTGGGCCAAAGGAAGTGAGATCTCAAACTCATCTTGTAATTTTCAAGGAAAAAAAAATAAAATTAAAGTTTCCATTTGAAATTTATATTTATGGCTGCAAAGTTGTCCTCTTTCTGCTACTTGTCCTGAAATAATTATGGTTTTTAAAGGGTAGTAGAGAAAAAAGCAAAGACAGTTAATGAATTTTTTTTTCCCCTTAAAAAATTTTTTTTTTTGGTCAAAATCATTTTTCAATGAAATCTGGAGACTAACTCATCAGATGCAAACCTCAGAAAATAAATAATAAATTTAAACTCAAAAATCAAACACCTAGAAGTATGCAATCATACTCCAACTGCCATAATCTACTGCATCATCACTATGTACAAGATAACTTTCATTCTTTACTTCCAAACAAAATATTTTGGAAGGGAAGAAGCCTTTAATTTTTTTTATTTGTTGCTAAAGGAAATCTGAAGAAAAGGTTTTAACCATGGGGAGAAAAGGGGAAAAAAAAAAAAAAAAAGGACTTTTCCCCTTTGAAATTCTCTTTGTGGAAACAAAACAAAACCCCAATACGGCTTTTACATAGAAGCAGCCATCAGCAAATTCAGAGTGTTGCTGTGTTGCTCCTGGGATTTTGGATCTGATAAGGTTTTGGGGTTTTTTTGTTTGTTTTGGATGGTGTGCCCACGTCCACCCCAGCCTCAGGGCCCCAGGTTATTTTCTTAACAAACCTACTTCCATTGCCACATCTCCTTATTTGCTGGAAAAGATTAAAGAGTTTTGAAGTGCATAGGAAAAAGGTGCAATTCTTAAGAACACTGCAAAGTTACAGGGGACTGTCTGCTAATAATGCATGTTGGTCGGTAAAAAGCTGAAGCAGAGAGCAGCAGGGGCACTGCTTCATGGCTGCAGCTTTTTCAAAAGGGTCTGTTAAAAGTATTTCAGGAGGAGAGACATGTGAGTGAAATCTTTAAATGTGTCAACAGGGAGGCCAGACACTGAACTTCTGCCCGCTCCAGAGCTGACACCATCCTTCAAAGCAGAGGAGATTGTCCTTTGCAGTTGAGAATCACTGAGTGGCAGCAGGGGGGTTCCTGTATTTGTTTCTAAGATGTTTTTTGCCTTTCTCTTGTGATAGAGAAACAGGGCGTTTGAAGCCTCAGTTTGGTGGAAAAAAAAATAATTCTTTTCCCCTGGAAACCAGGTTGGAAGAGGAGGGTGGTGGGTCATAGATTAACGAAGTTGTCAAATCAGTCCGTAATGAAGTCACAACGTGCTCAGAAGAGGACAAACACAGTTCATTCTCTTATTTCTGCTTTGTAAGGAGCCCAAGATCTGCTCAGCCTGCTTGAGTACAAAGCAGTGGGTTCTGGCAAGGCCTGCAGCAGTTATTGGGCATCCACCATATTGCACACCTCCTCTTCCTCCCTCAAACCACATTAACCTTGAGCATGACGTCTTGCTCCATCTCCTAAATTATTCTCTCATTCCCAGGTATGGAATATCATGACAATACAGCCTCTCCCCCTTTGCTCTGACCAATTTTTCCAGATGAAAACATAAACCAACTATTGAAAGAAAAGAAAGCAGTACTTGCACTGCAGTGACAAGGCCTGCTAACAGAGAAATGAGAAAAAACAGGACGCTTCAAACAACAGGGCTAAGTTTGAGATCAATCTGTAAGGTCCACTAACGAGCCCAAGCATCAAGACACTGCTTTTCCTAGGAAGTGAGAACCAGCCTCTCTCACTAACATTCTCCTAAAGCAGACCGACCTCTCCTTCTGTGCCTGATGTGCAAGAGAACCTCTCAATTCCAATGCCTGGACCAGCACCACGTGAGCTCCAAGTTCAAGTACCCCAGATGGAGCTATGTGTTCTTCAAAGATAAAGCATGGCCTCAGTTGCTTTGCTGGACCCGAAGAATGAATAAAGGTCCCCAAAACTCATGCCCTCAGCACACCAAAACAGAGGGAGAAGCCTGCACAGATAGAAGAAAATATGAAATTAAAGCCAATTCCTGACTGTCACCTTGAACAGGTTGCATCACCTTTTTGTATCTTGCCCTTCCTTCCTCTTCCCCTCTAAGCACACACCCATATCCACTTCTGCAAAATTTGGATTAAAAAACCTGTATCATAATAACTGTGTGAGGACTAATTTAACTGATGTTTGCTGAGTGTACAACAGTCCTCAGGTAGAAAAACACTACATAAGATCATGAAGCTGGTCAGCTTCACCAAGTAAGCACCATGCTATGATCATGGGGAAAAACACTGCTGCCAAGGGAGGGAGAAAAGGAAGCCATGACAAGCTGTCAGTGAATACATGCTAAAGAGGAGCCCATGCAAGCAGAAACCTGAGCAGACAGCAGAGCAGGCAGACAGCTAACAAGGAGATTCAGCTCATAATAGCTTATATAAAACACCTATAGATAAACCAGCTGGCACAGGAATCTAGGTGTGTTCACTGAAACTGGTAAGGAAAGCCTTTCATTTTTTTCATGCTATATTTAAAATTCCAAGTCTTCCCTAAAGCACTATGCTGAAAAAAACCAACACACCCAACAACAAAATCCCCACAACATATTTGGGCCAGTTTAAGTATTCCATCTTCATAAATGAAAACAAAGTTAAATTTTTGAGTGAGAATACAGTACTTTCTACCACAAATACATAATCAAGCAACCAAGACTCATCCTTTCTATTCAGAAAATAGCACAATTTTCCACTCTGTTCCAATCCGAATTTTGTCAACATCAACTTGACTTCAAAAGTCATTGATTTTACTGATACAATGTTTCCCAACAGGAAAATTGTCTATTGATATTTTCTAATCCTCACCTCTAGTTTAGAGTTGTGGGATCAAATTTTTGCCACCTTAAGGCTGTTCTCTCTCTCTTTGAAGATGATAGATTCCCTTCTACATATTCAGGGTATGCCAGGAGAGCCTTAACATGAGGTTTAAATCCAGAACATTCTCTGGACTGCTAACCTTAGAAAAAGATAGAGCTTGTGTCTGTTTTTGCTGGGAACAGGCACATATTGCATGACGCCCTCTGAACGATTTGGTCAGCGTCTTACAAATCCCGCCCTGAACATCTTTCCTTCTCACAGCACTATCCAGCTTGCTCTGTGCTGGTAAGCTGCTGCCATCCATCCATCCCAGAGGAGGCAGTTTATCATCACTGTTGTTTCAAGATATGATTTTTTTTAGGTGATTTACTTAGGAAAGAAAAGCTATAGAAATGAGAACCCCGTGATTATTCCAACGTTTTGTATTACTATGTATTAATCACTCTTCTCTCCAGAGATGCCATTGCTGATTTGAGACTCGATTTTCTTTTCTTTAAAGGTATCTCCAGACCATCTTAAAGAGCTGAGCAGGCTTGGAGAGATAAGAACAAAAATATGCCTCTAAAGACGCTTAATGCTCAATTCTGAGCGTGTAGAGATGCTCACAAAGTCCAAGCCTCGCAAAGGACCGAGAGGTTCAGTTCCATTTAGTGTGTGTATATATTTACCCTTATTCACAGCATTACAGGGCTACTGTCCTTCCAAAAGAGATATAATAAGTAGGAAAGCTTCTGTGACAGAGAGCTCTGGCACATTCATCCAGCAGTTTAGCAGAACAATGTAGAGATGAGTCTGCAGCTAAAGAAAACAGAGCTGTCGCTTAAAAGCTCTAGTGTTAATAGCTGTTCTGCAAACTCCATCACAATGAAGCAAGGGGAGAATAATGAGGAAAAAGGGAAAAGGATAGCATGAGGGCAAGGGAACTGGCTGAGACATTCAAAGAATAGCTACAGTACTGGAAGACAATCATAGAAGTGTTAATTTAGGGTATTCCCTAGCAGCAGAGGAGGACATTGCAACATGAACTTCAAGGAATGGCTGTGCAAATCTTCCCCATAGCTGTCTGAGTTGCTGAACTCCTCATTGTCCACCTTTGCTCTGTCATTACTGCAGCAAAATCTGTAGGGTACTTGAGCTACGCTGGGGCCACAACTCCACAAGGTAATTTCCATTATCTTACAGAAATGCAGCCTCAAGTGTGGGAGCCTGTGAATGAGGCAGCAGAGCCACTCTTCCCCAGCCCCAAGTGAGAGAAGACGACTGCAGGTATATCGACAGTCGGTAATAAATGCAGGTGCATGTGAGGAGGCTTACCAGTCCTGGTTTTAATCTAGCCAAGATGCCACATTTACTCTAGAGCCCACGCTGCTCTGCTCTGTGATGCTTGCTACCCATACTAACACTATGCTAATTAACCCTAGTGCTGCTGAAGGCATAGCCATCCCCAAAGCAGGGATAGGAAAGGAAACAGAACGAAGGATTAGTAATGCTTCTGTGTGAAGGGAAGAGCAGCTTGCTCAGAGCAGTAACCATGCTAAACTGAAACACTGAATGTGTTCCAGGCTAGTAGAGCAGAAGAGCTGAAGCCATTTGTGTTAGGTATGACTTAGATACATTATGCATAATGTGGTGGAAAGATCCCTCCCCTACATTCCCCAATTGGATTTGACAAAAAAGCCAGTAAAATGTTGGGACTGAGCCATTTGGGACATCAGTTAGATTCTGGCAGCTGGTAAATGATGCCTACCATGTTTATTATTAAATTGTTAACTTTTTTATTAAGTTTGGCACTGTTAAAGATGATCCTCTCCCCAGATGCCCAGTATAAGGTCCTGGTCTTCCCACTTAGCTATATTTTCAAGTATTTATCAATATGATTAGCTACTCCTCACCCCCACCCCTCGCCAACCTAATTTATTCTCCTTCTTTTTTCATTTTTTTGACACTCCCAGCCCTGCACATGCCCAGCCCCTGCTGGGATCACTCCAACTCAATCCATTTCTATAGGCAGAGGCCCAATAAAGCCTCTGTGGAAATACTTAAGTGTATTGCCCTTAAATCAATGCATCCCCTCAGCTTACAGTTTCCACAGAGAAAGAGCGGGTAGTAGTAGTAAATGTTTCTTCAAACTTCCTGGACTGATAGCGGGCTCCTGTGAGCGATCCCCCATGGAGACAACCACCTTTCCCCCCAGATCCCTGTCTCCTTTCAGCACGACATTACACTGCAATCAGGATGCAGACCCAAATGCATTAGCCCCCCTTGTGGGGCTGCTGCCTCACACCCAGGTAAATCGACTGCTGTGAGCATTTCCAGGATTACAGGGCACCAGACAGGTTGAAAAGGACTATCATAAACTAATGTTTACATTATGAACCCCATGTCCCCACCTTCTTAAGACTCCCATCTCCCTGTTTGTAAGCAACTACAATTTGGGTTTCTTTGAACTGAGCTAACAGAACTCATACACAGTCGTACCGGCAGCAGAATATATAACAAATACCATCAGCACCAAGAAAACAAGCAAAGGAAACAATTGAATTAATGGCTGATATTTTTGCGTTCATGTGATCTTCCTCACTCCTTCCCCATAGAGGTCTCTGAAGGGAGCTGCCAGAGCCCTGACTGCAAGAGAGAAGTTACACGGATGAGGAGCCACTTCAAAATGACACAAACCTGTTTTATCTGTCAATTAAGATGGGGGATGAACAGTCGTTTAGCAACAGTGTCACTGAAATTATATTGCTTTGCTTTTGAAGTACATAAATATTTGATTCTCTCTTCTTCAAGTTTCTGCTTCTTCCCTTGTTTTAAAACAGAATCTCACAGATTTTAAAATAGATCCATAGCTTTGGGTTTTTACTCAGTCCCATTCAGCTGGTTTGAAAAATATCTTAGTGTCTCTGTGTGTAAGAGAATTGGCACATATCCTGCCTATAGCCGATAAGAAAAAAACAGAGGAAGACACAGAGTATAGTGCTACTGGAATATGGTAGGTTTCTATCCCCATTCAGCTACCTAGTTTTCCCTCTAGCAAGATAAATTTCAGGGAAGGGTCTGTAAGCCTCAGGCCCCCACCACTTGCCATAAGCGGAAAGCCCAGTGTGATGATGACAGTAGCTGTGAGCCTGCTCTACCTGTCCTGCAGGTAGGTACCCAGACCTTGAGCTTCATGCACAGGTCTGCACCTCTGAAGTACAAGGGCTGTTCAGAGAAAGAGCTCTGCTCCTTCAGAGGTCCCAAGGGCTGGGGCCAGGCTGCCAGGGGGTTAGCAGGCCAGCCTGGGGTGGAATATCATGGCTACATAAGCCACACTAACCGAGCCAGCTGATGAGCAGCTGCAGGTGGACCTTTGCAACAGGAGGGCAGACAGGTCCCTGAAAATTTGTCCCAACTGGAGCACAAAAAAGTGTTTTGTTTTAAAATCTTGTCCTAGTTACATACAGAAAACATTGCTGGATATGCTTGCCTTATCTAGACTAGGGGAATGGGTCAGCTATTTACGCAGTACTCAGCATTTTACATTTCAGAGGCTGGCTAAATACAAAATAACTCTCTTTTCTGCCCAGTCTACATGGCAGAGAGTAGCCTATCGCTCTGAATCAAAACAGCTGCTGCCTCAGCCCAAGTGTCAGAGACAATTTCTTTTGCTACTGAGAGTCGTACCTAACTTGTGTCCCCAAACTGGCATGGGGGAAAGCATCATTACGCAGGTTATTTTTGTATGATAGCAAATCGTGACTACTGCCTGAACCACATCCTTAGGGATATCATAACATTCTCATGCTCCATAAGCAAAACCTCACATCTGTGTAAAGGATTTATAAACATTAACCGAGGATTGCGAGGGCTTCTGGAAAAATGGATTCTAGATGGTATCCATGGCCACACTAACAGTGAAGCTGGGTTTATCACTTAGAGTTTGCCCTGAAGGGTATACAACTGTTTAATGCTTTAGAGAAAAAAACAAACACAAGCACAGTCTTAACCAAACTCAGGTAAATCTGAAGATTTCTGCTTTGTGGGAATCTCTACTTCAGGAATGTTGCTGAAATTTCCTGCTGAGGAAATTGGGAAATTCGCTGCCAAGCAAGAAGGATACAGGACATGAACGCACAGTGAGGCTGCTTCAGGCTGTAGTTCCACTACAGTTTTACCACTGCTGCAGTATTGCCTTTGCTCCATCTCTACCTGCATAGTCTTATCTGCCCCCTTCTCAAACCCTCTCCTGGGAAAGAATGGGAATTCATTAACCCTGACTTACATCAGTTAAAACTATTGTGGAGCAGCATCCTTGGAGATCAGGGTGCTCTGAAAAATGCATTTCTGAACAGCTTGCCCCATGAGATGGTTTCTGGCAGTCCCTATACTGCGGTGGATCATAAGACTGCTGAAAACAGTAAGTTTCTAGAGAGTATTTTGATTTCAACAAAATGGTATTTGCTAATGAGAGCCTGTTTCAGTGGAAAACTCCCAACTGCTCCTCTCTCTGGCAGAAAATTGGGGGAAAAAGAAGAAAAAAACCCACTAATATTCTCGTATACAAAAAGATGTTTCCAGCTAAGGGGAAAAAAAAATAAAAATCAAATATTTGTTCTTTTAACAGTGGAGACTTAGAGCAGAGAGGAACAAGGCAATTTCACATGTTCCTGTGAACAAGCTGCTGCAAATAGCTTCCCTAGATAATAAAGAGAAACGAGTGAGAATAAATGGATAGGGGAAGATCTATAATAGTGTAAAGAAATGTGTGATCAACTAGGGAATTCCTCTTAGGAACCCTGTAGAGAATATAGTATTTGCCAGACCAGATCAGACCACTGGGCTAATCAAGTGCAATTTAAGCATTAAGTGTAACAGCTTGATAAATCTAGGTCAATGCACCTACATGTAGGTACAAGTTTAATACCACTTCATTAGCAGGATTGCAGCACCTAACGTGGAACATATCTACAGGTCCTGGAAGAGAGAAACTATTGGCATTTATAGGATTGCACAATTAAATCAATGAGTTTCTTAATGAGTGACCAGAAATTGGTTCCACTTTACAATTTCTAGTCTGCAGCAGCAGACGGTGCTGATGCTTCAAATGTAAGTGGAAAACAGCACTACAACCATCCTCTGGCCAGTAACACCCCACAGGAGGAGGCTGGAGAGGGAGGAGCTCTGCCTTTTTGAGCCCTTGCATTCAATCAGCCTTCACTGGAAATGCATTATCTTACCATGTAGTGGATCCATAATTATTATTAAATGTTCTCAAAAACCAATGCTGACCTGTATAAATCCATCCTGGCATCTTTAGCTCTGCCACAACCCAAAGAAGGATTTTATCTCTGCACTTGCTTCAGATTACTACATAGGGACTTTACTTCTAAGGATTACTCAATGTGCAGAAATTCCAGGATTTTCAGGTGTCCTTGTAGGATCTCATCTTCAAAGGGGGGCTGAGGAAGACTGACAGAGGGGGCTCTGCTCTCCTGAGATTACAGAGAGACAAAAAAGCTCTTTATTAATAAAACTGGCAGTACTAGTTCAACAGCATTAGATTCCCCAGTTTCTTCCCCCAAAAGTGGGAAGGGTACAATTTTATTGTTACTTCCCTGACCACCAGCCATGACTCTAAGACTGGTCCAGGCTTCCCTAGGCACTATTCCTAGTGCTACTCCAGTAAAGAGTTCTCTCTGTATAATGAGTATTAGTGTTTGAGCATAGCTTAGAGTTACTCGTATCAGCTGCAAACTAGCTTGCTCAGGTGTGCCTATGCTACACAGTGACCCCTCCCTGAACTGCAGTAGAGTCATACATCAGATCAAGACTAATGGCAGCCTGTTGGGTACCTCCAGCGCAGAATATTGCATGCCACCTTCCAGATGAGCCATCATCTTGTATTTTGGCAGCCACCCAAGGCATACAGAGAACAGTAAGAAATACAGGCATACAAAAGGCGTAACGTGCTTTCAGACCCTGGCAAGGTCAGTGCAAAACCAACTTGCAGTCAAGATCCAAGCCAAAATCTGCCTCTTCAACTGCCTTGTTTTTCCTCAGAAACAACTTTCAAGGGCTGCTAACACAAATCCAGACTTAATATAAGCACAAAAAGCTCCATAAGCATGTAATATGTCTTTTGGAAATGAAAAGTGGTCCAAGAGATCTAATCAGCTGAAAGACAATTCTTCACTGAGGCTGCCAGATGCAGATGAATTCTGCAGGGCTCACTGGCTCCTGAGATGCCTGTCTAATCTACCCAACCTGCATTGCTGAAGTGTCATCAGACTAGGCCTCCTAAAATCCTGGCTAGCAGTCCTTCCCTAAATGCTCCACTCTTGTCTTCTGTGACCTGATCATTATCATCCAAAATGCTCCATTTACTTGAGTTAGCCCTTATGGCACTTTGAAGACTGCTTTGTCTATTCATTTGCCTTTTTTTGGATAATATCTGTCTATAGAACATGAGGTCTAAAAGCCTCCACCTGCTTTGCTCTAACATACGTGATGACGCTTTGGAAATTCATCCATTTTGGGAGAGTATCTGATTCTGAAATAGGAACAGTGGATGATGGGAGAGAACGCTTCCTACTTCTCCTGTAATAATAATAGTAATAATAATGGCAGCACTATACCCAAGGAAATACTAGAGTAGAGAAAGATAGCCTTAGCAATAATAAGCATAACAATTTGCAGGCTAAAATTGTCATCTTTCATATACTTCTTCCAGGAAGCAGGACTAGAAGATTTTACAGAGTGAATATGACACACAAGCGAGGAGAAAGCATGGAAGGAGCTTCAGCAGAAGTGACAGTAGTTGCAGAAATACAAGCAAGGATAGTATCTGAACACAAACACGCCTGTTCTCACTCTCTCTCTCTCTCCAAACAGAACATCCCTCCGGTGTTCTTATCAGCCAGGTTTCCTATATAGGTAAGATATCCTGGAGTCAGTAGCAGAAAAGCTTTCATATGTGCATGTATGTGTCTGTGCATGCATGGGCTGGGAGGTAGGACATGCTAAGGAGCAGCCAGAGGCAGCACTGGGCTTTGAGTTCAGGGAATGGCAGTGAGAGCAGGACAGGGTGACAAGCGTGGGACCAGCATGAGCTTGGAAGGTACAGGATGGGGAAACAGAAAATGTGTCCTAGGTAGTGTTGCACATGGGGAGAAGGTTGTGGTTTCTTTCAACTTGGATTTGCCCCCATCCTTATACTTCTCCCCTTATTCTTATTGTGTTTCCTGCTTTCACCTTGCATCTCTCCTCAAATTGGATGGTAAAAAGTACCACATCCTCAAGCCTGTACTTCACTTCCTTATTCAAAGCCCACCTTCATCACCATGCCATGCCAATCCCTGACAGGCACAGATCCTTTGACTCTCGTGTGGATGTCACCTAATGAAGACATCTATAAATATGGGCACATTAGAGCTCACCATCTGGCTGTGGCTCTTGGACGGCTCCGCTCCCCACAGATCAGTGGGCATGGAGACTGCTGCGGCCAACCAATTATTTCTCCATCTCCTGCTCCAGCACTTACAGGCACAGATGCCCTGAGCAACGCTGCTGGCGGCCGAGACCATTCAGCAGCGTGATGTTCAAAGCGAAACAGTCGGCTGAGGCCACATCATGCTGCCCCTCCACACACCATTCCCAGGGCTGATGGCACCAATACGCTCGTCAGCCTCTTTCCCCCTGAAAGTCCAGATCTTGTTCACGTACCCCAGTAGCACTGCAAGGGCAATGAGCCTTTCTGACCTCTCCCTCCTCCCTTCCATGCCTGGGTACCACCAGCTTCAGCCTTTCTATCAATCTTGACCACATTTTTCTCTTTTCTCATCTGCCTCTGACACATCTTCTCTTCAGCACCAGGTACAATTTTTCTATCCACTGGTCAAAATGATAAACTGAAAATATTTCTTTGCAGGAAGACTCAAACACTATCATTTCATTTTTGCTTGTTTATTCATTTGGTTTTGTTTTTTTTAGAAAAAATCTTTTCAGATTTTATTTACTCATATCAAAACCTCTACCTTTTCTTTCTAAAATTCCTCTTTTCTTTTTTCTTTTTTTTTTTTTTAAAAAGGTTCCTGAAACAAAACTGTTATTGCAAAATGAGATACCAAAATAGTTCATCTTCTTTGGATAATTTCTCCATTTTTCCCTCCCCAAAACGAGCATGATGCACAAAGAGAGTAAACCCTCCCCATACTGCACATTTAGGAAGGCAAAATAGCACTCCCACTGACGTTTTCCTACTTCTTTTCTCTATTTTTCCCCTGCGCTCCTCTGGCTCTTCCCA
Source organism: Brachypteracias leptosomus (assembly GCA_013401335.1). NCBI lineage: Eukaryota > Metazoa > Chordata > Aves > Coraciiformes > Brachypteraciidae > Brachypteracias > Brachypteracias leptosomus. The sequence continues at coordinate 54,556 of VYZX01020716.1, read as the reverse complement.
AATGCCATAACAGTTGCTGGGCCAAGCTCTGGGAGAGGTGCCTGTGTACTGAAAAGTTCACTGAACTGCTGCAGCACATTTTGCTCCCTGAATAGTCCATAGTCACAGGACACCTAAGAAGGTTGTTATTTTCTTTGAAGTATATGGATATTTGATATCCTCCCTCCCTTCCTTCTTGCCTTAATTATTCTCTTATTTTGAAACACCAGCTTGCATGCAGTATTTAAATAAAGCTGTTTTCAGAGCCACAAGCAGCTTGAAACAGTAAAGCCTCTAAAAATGTATTGCAAGTGCTCTAAATTCTCCTGTTCAGCATGTAAGCGGCAGAGAGCAAGGCACAACCTGAAGAATCCATACAGGACAGGGGGTCACAGGGGCAGCCTTTCCCTTCTGAAAGCTCAGATTCCCTCACCAGATAAGTCCATGCATGTGAGATGAGACACTGGGTCTCAGCCTGTTCCCCAGCCATCTCGTGCAAATCACTGAAGGGTCTGACACAGTGAACTTCACTCAGAAAAGTGTCTGAAAATGCAGGAGGGATGCAGCAGGTTAGAACTGATGCGGGCAATGAGGGGGAAATATTGGAAGTCACAATTTGGAAAATCAATAGCTGCTGCAGGGCAAAAGAGAATGAAAACACACAGAACTTTCTATACATAGAACTGTATACAGATAATTATGTCTATACATGCATGTATGCATAAATATGTACAGAAGGATTCAAAGGCTTTGGGTGACTCAGCAGCTCTACATAGGTATATGGTCAGATCACACAAATCTCTGCTGAGGTTGGTCAGCTGCAAGGATTTGGCCTTGCCAGATTTCAACAAGCCTGTTTTATGAGATATCTTTGAGAGGATGTCCAGGATCCCATTTGCTTTGAGTTGTGGCATTTTGACACCAAAACTTCAGGTGATCCAAAGCAGCACCGGACACCTGTGCACACAGAGACCAAGCAGCTCTAACTGCAGGTCAGGGACGCTCAAGCAAGTGACTGTGCTGCTTCAGGGTCAACAGCTATGACATGACACTCGGGGCTGGGGTGGGGTTGCTTTCAGGCAGGCAGTTGCATCTCTGAGATGCTGTGTATTACATGAGGGAATGGACTTGAATGGGGATACCCACACTTGCACCAGGTGAGGGTGCTACAGACCTGACAGCTGTTCCAGCTGCTTGAGCAGTGTGTCCTGGATTATTTGGAAGTGTCTCCCTGAACAGCCAAGAGAAAAGCAAACAAAGCATGCCTCTGCATGGGTCAGGGGAGGCCATGCACCACAAATGTTTGTGCAGGTGGATGAATAGCTGTGCCCACAGCTGCTCACAAGTACAGAAAGGAGTAAACATGTATATTTGAAAACTCATCCATCTCTACTACAAAAGTGAGTCGTTTAATCCTAATACCACTTTTAAATGTGAAGGCTTGTATCAAATACAGCAGATAGCTGGGAGGTTGTAAAAGGACTGCCTGCAAACCTCAGGGTCAAACATTCCACGTTCGATTGAGGCTTCCCAATTCAGGTGAAGTAATCTTCAAGGCATGTGGCTGGGAACGTGCACATGACCATGACCAGGGAGGGGCATATGATGACTTCCATCTGCCCAGGGGAGAAAGTCATGCTCCTCAGCTCTTGCCTGATGGTGCATCTCTGATTCAGCCCTTCATTATCATTTGCAGTAGATTTTGTGCTCTTATTACTCTGTAAAATCTTCCTGCACTGTTCAAATCCCTTGCTTATAAAACCTCAGGAAAGGTGAAAGCTGCTGTAAGGGGGAAACTTTAACCTAATGGAGAGATGCTTATAGGGAGCTGGAAAAGTTACTATGGTCTCTCTGCATTTGAGTATATTTCCTTTTTTTCAATGAAGGTTTTTTTACACTGTATTACCAGGCCAATGCTGCTCAGCCATTCTGGCTGAGAAGAGGTGAACTTTTAACTGGGTCCTGTCCAAGGGTTAGGGGAACATGTTTCTAACTGAACTGAAGGAGGTAGCCCAGTGCAAACCTTTCAAAGGCATGAAGAAGAAACCCTTAAACAATTCCATATGCAGAAAAACCTACCCTACAAACAGCTTTATATTGCAAGGACAAATCACGTTCCAACTGCCCCCTGAGGCACAGGGGTTGCGAGTTTCATGCTTTAACTTTGTACAGCCAAGGTGACCCTCTCTACCCACTCGTGCATTAAGAGACAGGGCTAACACAATACATGTGCCAGCAGCTACAGAAAGCAAAGACTACAGCACGATGAGTACTCTGACAGAAGCACGAAGCACAATATTTATTTACTGCCTGTCAGTATCTAGCCTGGATGGGATGTTGCATCTCCATAGCCATTACGAACTGCTCATTAGACTTTAATAGGACACGACTTTGTTGTGATCAGGTCATCTGAGTTGATAGGAGAAGAAGCATCAAGAAGCGGTGGAGAAATGCAAAGTGAAAGGGAACGACAATCAGCTGCTGCAATGGTTACAGTCAGTAGAGTTGGCTGGCTAGTGTGAGTCACTACTGCTTTCTAGTAAGAGGAATTAGGAGCAGAGCCATGTGTCAGGGGCTCCATACTGTCAGCTGTTAGCAGAGAGATTGATTTAACACAAGCATCAATGGTAAAAGCTTTGGCAAAGAAGAAATTCCCCTTCTAGCTGCCAGGCAACCACAGTATAAGAGAGAGTGGTACCAGTGACCAACAGCCAGCGTGGCTAGTGACCCCTTGGCAAGACCCACACTGAAACACAGCTTTATTAAACACACAGGCTTAACACCATGGAAGATTTTGAAACAGTTGTGTACACTATACACATGGAAAAAGATTCAGAAATAACCCACTACCATTGAGGAGATGAAGTGGAGCATTCCAGCCTTACTGTAAGCTTGCCCAGGAACACAGGCAAGAGCACTGCTCCAAATAACCAGGACAGTCCTGCTTTTTTCACCCTAGTGCGGGGGGGGGGGGGGGGGGGAAGAAAACAGAGTGGGCAGGACCCCCTCCCAGGAAATACAGTCTGTAGGATAGAAAAGAGATTGTCTCCCTGACAGTCCAGAATAAGGATAGCAAAGAGAAAGCCTTCAGGGAAAATTGCAGTGTTTCTTCCCGGAACAAGCCTGGACTCTGAAATCAGCACAGAATACATGAGATTGAACACTTGCAGGCCTGGGCCTGTTATTCAAGTAACCTAGGGTGGAAAAACAAAAAATCAAATTGTGAACTTTTTGCTTGCCTTAAGAAAGAGATTACTGTTATTCTCCAGCTTAGTTGACTGGAATTACCTAGAGAAGTTCAGACACAAAAGTCTTTTCTGAAAAACATAAAAGCTCTAAAATACATTTTCTGAGGTTTTTTCCTCTCTGCATCCATCCCACCTACTCAGCAGAGTGCTTAACATGACCATCCACTACATCTTAGCAAAGCTGAAAGACATGCTTTCAATCTTTTAAGTAAGATTTTTTTGCTGTATCTCCTCCTTTGGAAATACATGATTTACAAAGAAGCTGGCTTGGCTTCCAGATCCCAAGATGGACTATTGGTCTGGAAGTGAAGAGGAAAGAAAAAACAAAACAAAAACCAAATATTCAGTGACAGGAACTTTCCTGAGTCAATAAGGAACAAGCAACCAGTCCTAAGCGGCTGTGCTTAGTCAGCCTCTACACAAAATTGAATTATATTTTAAGAAATCTGCAACTATATTTTCTGGAAAGCCTCCTGGCCATTCTTGGGAACTGAAGCTGAAGAGGTAAAGACTGGTACCCGAATTATATATAGGTAGCATAGCTAGAAACAGCAATGGGGAGAGAAGGAAAACTATTCCCCAAATGGGTCCTTTTTTTTTCCAGAAGTATGTTTCCTCAGATTTCCTCAGATTTCCTCAGATTTCCTCAGCTCAAAGCACCAGTCTAATTCACACCAAGAAAGAGTAAAGCAGAAGGCAACTATAAGAAAATGAAGTGTGGTTGCGGAGGTAGGTGTTAAAACACATACAGCCAACGTGCCAAACTCACATTTATGATCTTGCCAGACTCGTGTGGCATTAAAAAAAAAAAAAAAAAAAA
>VYZX01020716.1:35162-50496 GCA_013401335.1 Brachypteracias leptosomus | reverse complement strand
AAAAAAAAAAAAAAAAAAAAATCAAGATAGACATACCAGACTCCTTGCAGCATACACTTCATTCAGCATTTCAATGGGGAGGCTCAGTGGTGAGATTTTGGGCTTCTTTGCCTCTCTCACTGAAGAGGGTCAGGACTTTTTTTTTCAGGTGGGGGTGAGCTGGGAGGGAGAGCTGGGGCACATGCAGACATGTATGTGCCTCTGTACAGCGTCTCATGGAGAGGGGGCAGCAGCCAGCTTATCCTTCTGCCTGTTGTCAAACAGATAATTGTTCTAAAACAGCTGGGCCCGACAATAGCATCCTTAATGGCCCAGCTTAAATGCAGTCGTGACAGAAATCATAATATTTTTTAATCTCTCTTTCCCCAGCCTTCCTGGAAATTCATTTTTTAATGACTGCAGTTGGCTTTCATTTTTGCTCTTTTTTTTTTAATACAGATGACTTCTTGTGCTGTGCAACTTTCCTCTCCCACCCCCCAACACTCCCTGTAAATGAAAGGCTTCAATATTTCAAATGCAAAGCTAACATCAGACGCTAACAGAACCAATGAGATAGTCTGGTTCACCAGTTCTTGCCACCTTTTTCTGGAACTGATCAAGATCCCACATGTCCAACAGGTAAGGACGGGGAACAGAGTCTGACCCATCCCTAAGGCATTTAATATAAATTCTCCCTTACCACCAAAGCCCAAGCAGCACATATCTCCCCATTACCCTCCCCACGTGGCTCATCTTTAAATATTTTGATACAAAGTACTAAAATGAGATTAAGGCAATATTTGATACTCGAGGTCATCTGATTGTTCCTGCATCACACCTGCACATTATTTCCTGTTGCTGCATGATTAAACAAAGGTAGGAAAAATCGCTTTTATTTTCTCCAGAGCTTCAAAAATGCATAATTTAATTGTTGTTCTTTCACAAATAGCCATTTTAGAAGTCCCTTTGTGTCAGAAAACATTTATCATTGAAATTTCTACACATGAAAATAACTACTTTTTGTACAAGACCTAAATTTAGAACAAAGCTCCCCCAATGCTCCCCCTCCTCTGCCCTGCAGCACCCCATGATCTCCCAGTCTGGGGGTCCCCTTATGCATGTCATAACACACGATGTGGCCATGATCACAGTTCCCTGGTCTAAATTTCTCCATGTTTTCAACCCTCAGTTTTGCTTGCATCCACAACTTTATACCTCAGAATCCTCTGCTTCATTTTAGACAATAGAATAAAAATGCTATAAAGTCTAATTTATTTTCATTTCCCCACACATGGCTAAGATTTGGCTCTTGGGTCCAATGCCTCCTTTCTTTGTTACGTATTTCACGTTGAAGAAAGCAAAATTCATACCTTCTCAATGAAATTTTCATGAACTATGCATTGCCCGGTGCTATATATTCAGCAATATTAACTACTGCAGCTGTTTACATTCAGAAGGTTTCCCTCAGCTCCAGGAAGGGCAAAATTTATTTTTATGCACTAAAAGAATTTAAATTTCCAGAAAATGTTATGGTCACCTCAGAATATGACTCAGTAACTCAGCTGGAGGTCATGATTCCAGAGCAGGAGCATATCTATCACATATCAATCAACTATGTCACTTGGCACTTAGCTAAGGCAATATTTAAATAAGCTCCTCAGAAACTAAACTCCTTATTACTATACACATACATGGCTGGCTTTATAAATTCAATCCAAATGCTTGATTGGCAGCTGCTGAGGCTAGAAGATTAAGGACCCCACCCTAACACAGCCAACCAGTGCTCAGCATCTTGCTGCACAAGTACAACTTTTTCACTCCATCTTCAGCACAAATTTGATTAGAGAGTGAATGGCCGGACGAGAGGTAAGAAGCAAGGGTGCACTTAAAGCATGACTTCACTGGAAAATAAGATAGGATGAAGCCTGGGGTGCTGAGCTCCTTCCTATACTTCTGGGGTTAATTCAAGAACCAAGATGTGGACAGATGAAACATGTAATTTAGCAACAAAGGGGGGAAAAAAAAAGCAGGGAATTGAGTTTCCAAAAGATAACCTTGGCTGTAACTCATCTATGTACTACCTAAAAATAGTTACTTATTACAAAGCCTCTGATTTCAGTGATTATGGTCAGGTTTAGCATGAGTCCAGGGCCATATCCATACATAAGATTGCTGGACTAGGGTTAAGTCAAAACAATATCACTTGAAAGCGGGTAGCACCACCTCCTAAAAATCTCACTCCAAAACTCACATAATCTGAACTGTCACTTTGGCAAGAATAACAGGAAGATAAATTTTAAAAAACTAACAAACTACCAAGCCAAACGACCCATTATCGGCCCAATGCTACAAACTAATCAACACAAATTATGGTTTCATGGAAACATCTCTTCTATCAAGTCATGGAAGACAGACAAAAGAAGCCAGGTCCAGTGAAGCTTAGAAAAGCAGGAGGGCTGGTAGTTGATGCTCTTGAATGAAGGGGGCCTCTTTGCACTGAAGCAGCCAATCCACTTAAAGGAACACAAAGTGTCTTCACATGATCTACATCTAGGACTTGGATATTAGCATTTCCTTTTAGAGGACCTTGAGGTGGAAGTTTATCTAGTCCCAGAGCATGAGGAACCTAGATATAATTTATTTTTCCTTTTCTATTAGCACCCAGGAGGCTTCTAGTAAGAGGTCTTTGTTGCACTTCACCTACACATGGACAGGTAAACACTGTCTGAAACAGGAGTAGCTTCAATGGGCAAAGCTGCCAGAAAGAGGAAAAAGAACAAAATGTAACTCCTCACTTTTTAGACAGGAAATGAGGGCATGAAAAGATTCACTGGTGTACACAGGATCACACTGGAAATCTGGGGGAGAGCCCACAACTACAGACAGCAAGTCCAGAGCTCGTGCTAGGATAACTATGTCATCAAATCCACAGGGTATTAAACAGGGAGAGAGCCCAAGGAAGGTGAGAGCTTTGTGAAGACTGCTCTTCTGAAAAGGCATATATTTGATATATTTGATTCACAAAAATGAAAGACACATTGGGCAAACTATGGCCCTCAACATAAGTGCAGGCATGAAATCTAATAGGGCTAAGAGGTGATTAAATTAGGAGGCAGTTGATTTGGAAAAAAAGGGGCAACTCTCCCTTCTGCTGTGATGAAGAACCTGTGGGATCCACAGCTGCAGGAAGCTGTCAGCTCAGACACTGTGACTGGATCATTTTGGGAGAAATAACAACATTGAAAGCTATGCTGAACAAATATGAAGGGGAATTCAGGGCATTGGGGGGTGGAAATGGAAGGAAAGAAATGTTCTTCCCCATTCTTGTACAGTGTTGTACAATTAGGCACATGTACACCTTTGAAGCATGGAGGATGGGCTGTTGCACATGCTGCTGTGGAGCTGCACTATGCAGGGAGGGACAGATGGGCCAAATGGACCTGATCTGAAAAGGGAAATTCTACCTTCCCCTCACCAAGAGGGTAAATGAGAAGGGAGGAAGAGGAAGGGGAAGAGCAGGGGGAGGAACATAAAAACAGAGCAAAGTAAAGTGAAGGGGAGAGGAGGGGAAAGAGATTTTTAAAAGATAGAATAAAGAGCTAGGATAAAGAGGGAGAAAAGGCAGAGCCCTAAAGGATTTGCTTTAAAAAGCCAGTATTTTTCTTCACTGAGCAGCTGCACTGCATACTGCTTCTCTGTATCCAAATGACTGAAAGCAAATGGCAGGTCACACAGCAAATGCCTGTGCCCTCTTCCCCACGCAAAACATGGGGATCACAGCACTTTGCCATCACTTGCCCCAGCAGGCAAGGCAGGGATGAGCGTTTGGTGCCACCAAGGTGGCCTCCTGTCAGTCAGCACGGCACCTCCTGCACCCCAGGGGCTCCAGCCCATCCATTTATTAGAGCCAGCAGCACAGCTCCCTCTGATCCTGTCCACCCCATGACTGACCAGGACTATGGCATGAGATGGGAGACAGCAAACAAAAAGGACAGCACCCACGAGATTTCTGGGGCTGATCTAAATTACCACACACAGACAGTAAGCAAGGTAAGAAAAGGAGCAAGATACTGAAGCAGCCCAGCTACACACTAGTGAGTTGCTTGCATGGTCGAATGAAACAAGGCAGAATTAAGACCAGCTTATCTCAGTCCTGGCAGGGTTCACAGGCTTATGCACGCAGAGAAAGCAGGGGCTGAGTTAGTCACAATTCTATCCTATGTTGTTCCTAACAAATGAAGCTCAATTCCCTATGTTTTACAGAGAGCCTGGTTTCAAAGTATGGAAATGGAACCCACTTCACTCACTCTTCAAAGAGATGCAGGAGTGCCCTTAAACTGCACAGGAGAAGGGTTGGAGGGGCAGATTGTCCTCCAACACAAAGCACAGGGAGAATTCAGCTTTGCACCATGAAAATTCAATTGTCTCGTTCAGGCATTGGAAAGCCTGGTGACTTAACATAACCTGTATTTATTAAAAGCATCACAGGAACCAAAATTTATGGTTTGAAAGGGGTCTGTATCGGAGAATGCTCTCAACACCTATGAAATCCTTTTGCTACACAGGAATATCATTACAGGACTAGATAAAAAGGAGAACTGCAACCTGCTATATCACCACCTCTTTGCAATTCTGGTTTTTCTTAAAGTTTTGCCTCTGCTGAGGGCCAACTGTGATTGCATGGTAAAAAAAATGGGATCACACAACAGAGAGATGCTTGCAAACATCTCCCATAGCCAGTCCTATCCTTAAAGTAATTTCTGTTTAGAGATAGCATATCTCTTTACAGTTCTGCAGCTCTCTCCCTAGCAGGCCTTTCCAACACATGAAAAGAAATATCTGATCAAATATATTCCTCTATCATGGTTTTGGAAATATTAGCAAGATTTAATTAATATATAATCATATCAGCAGAAAAGAGTTAATTGAAATATTGAATAACTACAACTTTAACAGGATTGGAACATAATGCTCCAGACGTACTAAGGAGATGATTTATCCACCATGCTGTACAAATTTTAGTTAACAGTTGGGCAAAGACTTTAGAGCTATTATTTTAGCAATAGAAGGGTATTCCCTAGGTTGTGCCAAGGCCTGTATGCTGAAAAGCATTGTGAAAAATCAGCTTATTGTGCATTTTCTTCTCTTATTAGATGAAAAGGAGAAAAATGTGTCTGACATTGTTAATTGGGATCTTGTGGTAATGCAGCAGTATGTGCACAGAGAGACAAACGGAATTTCAGTGCAAATTCATTGACCTTAGCCAAGATATATCCAGGGAAGAAAATGGCTAAATGAATTGAATTCTGTGACATGAAGCATGTATTACATTCCCAGGTGTCATATTAATTGTGCATGGTACCAGCAGGACAGTTGTAAGATAGGTACAATATGCCTAGAACCGCTGTTGAGGTTAACTACATAGCAAAGAGAGGTTAGCAATGAAACAGGCCTGAACTACAAGCTGCCACCTCTACCTTCAGATTTTGTAGAAGCTTGTTTATAGACCTGAATTCTGCATACAGGGTATCCTTTCTGCAGCCATGGGCCAAAGTCTCACATGTCAATAAAAATCAAGAAAATTGTAGAGAAGTTGACTGACAAATCTCCAGTCAACCACATCAGCAACTGTTCAAAGACGCACTTATGTTAAGCCATGGACTAGGCTGGTAGACGCTGGTGGTTATCACCAGCTTGCAAGCAGAAAGTGAACTGATGAATCTCAGATGAGATCCCAGACAGTGGGATTAATGTTCTAAGAACCAGCCCCTCAAGTAAGGCAGCCCTCAGTACCAAACTTGTTTCCTGCAGTTTTTCCTAGACACTACTTTCAATTAATTCTCTTGGAACCTTGCATTAGTCACATACTTGCATGGTGTGTCTCTCATCTTCTGTGAAATGGGAAGAATAACACTTCCTTTCCACCAGGGAAATACACAGATAATCATCTCAACAGTTGTGATTAGACACAGTGATAACAGGGGCAAAAGTATTAGAGAGACCAAGGAAGACTGAACTACTCTCTGCAAAAGGAGAAAATTGATCTAGCTCAAGTAGCTGATGTGCCTGGCTTGGTACCCAGGAGCAAATTTCAAGCCCCTTTTTTGCAAGGATAAATAACTCTGCTGCAGAAAGACTCACAGGCAGAATTCATGGGACTGTGCAAATGGCCAATACTTATCATGTCTTCCAGTGGAGTTTGTTTGGATATGAACATTTACTTTGAAAATACCACTAGTATGTGCAGGTACACAGAAAGACAGAATAAAGATGTCTGGCTACACTCATCCCAGGTGCTCTTTTTTCTATCTGCTTTCACAGTCAGTTCTCTTGGATCATGGGCTCTGAATTAGTAGAATAAGTGAAAGTCCTATTAAAATAAGGACTAATTTCTAAACAACAGTTAATCCAAACCTAGGACCTTCTCCCCAATATCTCTGGTATTAAGCAAAAAAGAAAAGTTTCAAAGGACTCTTACTTATTTGGTATTTGCTACTAGAATCTTTCTACCTCAGAAAAAGATACAAGAGTATATCCCACTACACTCATTAAATATGTTCCATTTATTTTTTTTCTGGCTCAAAAAACTTAGTTGCAAAGTCTAGAGAAGATGCTGTGTTTTACATGCTGATTCAAATAAGCCCTCCATGTTTTCTTGAAGGATTTTCAGGAGTGGGGAGCAAGTAGGAGGTATAGAATCACCCACATGTGTACAAAGCCCTGAAATAAGGCAGAGCTGTAGGATACCAGGATTTTTCCATGTTACTGAAGCCTCATCTATTCTTTTGTCCTGAACAGACAGGCCAAAGCAAGCAAAAGACCAGACATATCTTTGCAGCTTTTCCTCTTAAGTTTACAAAAATGCAGTGCGCCAAGGCTCTTGTCAGGGAAATCTCTGCCATGTCCAAATGCCAGCTCATGAAATCATGCTTCGCTTCCCCCAGTGTGCCTTCTGTGCCAGAAAAGATCCTGACCCCAAATCCTTCATTATATACACAGGCAATGCTGCAAGATGGTGTCCTCATGCTCAAGAGACTACCTACATACAAGGAAGGGAGGCAGCACCTCAGATGAAGGATAATTCAATTTTAAATGTAAGATAGTGTAAAAAAAAGCAAACAGAAAGATTCCTGTGTAGCTTAAGATACCAAAGAGATACAGCAGACCGCTAGAGCTAGCAGAGCCCTGTGAGGTGCAGATATGGGAGAGGGATTTCAGACCTAACCTATATCCCAGCTCTCCCAGCTGTGAACACTGGGGAAAGCAGCACCAGAGCACAGAGTGCAAATAGCTGATCTCTTTCTCCAGCGAGAAGCAGTGTAATAGTATGAAGAGTGTTGTATCATTAAAGACTACGTAATAACTTAATAATAACTACTTATGATTTACTTAATTACTTATCTCTGTTCCATAATGTATTGCCTTACTATTTATTAATAAACAGCTAGACTTTAATGTTAGTGAATGGTCAGTGCCTCCCTTGGGCTATTGTTAAAGACGGCTTTCATTTTTATCTGTGAAGACCATTCATAAATAAACCATCAAACCACCTACCGGGAGATGAAAATTCTCTGCTATAGATCCAAGTTTCCCCAACCAATCCCATGTGCTGCCAACCGGCAATAGGAACAGAGAGAGGATCGGACTTCAGTCCTGGGCAAGAATTGCTCCAGACCCAAACCTGTTTTTTTTTTCCAAATTGATTCAGAGTATGCCCAGCCTTAGAGGAGACAGAAGGAAGACTTTGTACCAGCCTGCTTTGTTTGTGCAGACAATCAGAAAAACTGCCACTGGCTTGGGGGTGCCTGTCCCACTGACTTTCAAAGCTTTAGCAATGAAGCTGAGAACTAGAACCATTAATTTCACAACTGCAAGCAATTCTGGAGATTCTGCCGGTGTTCCCACATTAGCCAGGTCTTCCCACCTCTGCCATGCCAGCATTAATAGATTAATTACTCCCTGTAATACTTCGTGCCACTGATGATAATTTCCAGGGAACAAACTGAAACAGTCTTTTCCCCAAGTCATGCAAAATGTAACACATTTAACAGAAAAGGAACAACAACAAATCCCAAGATGAACACTAGAGGACATCTGTATTCAGAATATATATGTATTCAGATCACTGAAAAAAAAGAAGCCATATTTTCGCACCCTTAAATGTTGGAGGTCCATTAAGCCCAAGCCTAGCAGTATTTACATTTGGCACGTTAATGTGGCAAAGCCTTCCAGGAGCAGGCAGGGCAGGGATCTGGGCAGGTGAGACAGGCAACCAACATCCTTGCTTCACTTAATGAGATCCCAAGAAGCTGTTGTGCTCCTAGCTTTTCTCATCCCATCTTTTCTCCTATATCATTGATCCCTCCTGCCAGGAAGGTCCTGGGAATGATGTCTTGCAGCAGTTGAAACCAGCATTTGCACCTGGCATTAAAATGCCTTTCAAATGCTTCTCCCCTCCTGTCAAATTATGGAGCTTCTTCGTAGTCCTACACCCATAAATTACACACATAGAAATTGTTGGAGAATCAGACTTTGACTACTGAGCACAGATGCAGGCTGGGAAGAGAAGTTATAGGGCCCTGCTCTCTATGGGACAATAACCCAGCGTGAGTATCTTGCACTTTAGTACAGCTCAATCTAACCAACCATATCAGAGAACCACAGCACTGCAGCAGGTGAATGAGCCCTGGCTTTCGGATACTGAATGCCACATTCCTCTAAACCCTCAAGATTCATACTAGTAAAGACATCAACTCATCAAGTGACTTCCCACAATCTCTGCCTTGTCCTCATCTCCTCCCATCCCAAGGAGAGAAATTTCCTTGCCCCTACTCTCCTGGCAATAGCTCCACAAAGGAAAAAGCCCCTGGGACTGAAATGTCGCAGATTCCAAGGACATGATTAATTATTTAAATTGATAAAATTACATTCCACTGGTGACATTCAACACTGTCTACTCTGCCTCTCGCTCTCCTCTTCCCTCCCTGCCAGCTCCCGGCAGCTCTTTCCCCCATGGACATGTGCCAGCCAGGGATCTACTCCTTTGACTCTGCTCTCTGCTAAATGTTTTTTACTCTCAACCACCTGCCCCAGTCTCTCTCATCAATTATTAATCAAGTGAGCCATGAATATGCAAATCAACCCACGCACTCATTTTATTAAATTAAATAAAAAAGAAAAGAGACATGGCATGTACAGCAGCAGAATAGATGATAGGGTGGACTGCTCCAGGGAAGCAGCGATAGGTGCGCTTTCTAAGAGAGAAGGAAGGAGTAGTATGAGATGAACATGCACTGTATACAACTAGCAAGAGGATTACTTCTAGAGTCGTTCACATGTTCATTTTAAAGTGATGTTCTGCAGGAACGTGGGGGTTGAAAGAAGAGTGTATGCACATATAGAGGTGAGTTGTCCTGCATAAAGGAACAGGTGGAGACCCCAGGTCCTTTCTAATAATCCCTGTCAATAGGGGTGTTGTAGAGCAGAGTAGGTATTTATGAGACTGGGGTGGTCCAGCTGGTCGTGCACAAGGCATTTCCATCTGGCCCACAGCATGCATCTCGACAAAAATGCAGCTGTGCCACATCCATGTGAACAGATAAGGGTAAGCCAAGGACACCACGTCTACATAGATCTTCTGAGTAGGAACCACTGCTGCCACCTATCTGGCTTGCACACAGAAGGAATGAAGGAGGGTTTCCTTGAAGCTTAAGTCTTCTCTCAGCTACTAACATGCTGATCGATTCTGTGCTACGTGCTGAAAAGAACTATCCCTCCTTCAGTAAGTTTTCTATCTCTGTAGCACCCTACCTCACCTCCACCCCTCCCAATACACAACTTTACGCACTAGCTGGTCTTTCTGGACCTCAAGTCAACAGCTTTCCCTGGTAGAAAGGGTATGAGCCACAAGAAGACTGACCTATCATTTTCATCAGCTGCAAGGTTGTCTGCATGCTGATGCCAGATCCAAACAAGCAAAACTCAAAGTCCTCAAACCAGAAATTTCCCTTCCAAGACAGAGGATGGGTGTTGTCACCCCTATGTGAAGGCCCCTTTACACCTGTGGGATTTTCTGGAAAAGAGATTCAAAAGGAGGGGGAGATAACTATCTGATCTGCTTTCCCAGTCACTGGTGTTGTGACAAGCATAGCTGAAAAGCCTTGGGACAACACTCCTCCTTCTCAGTTCCTAACACTTGCTCACAAGCATCCCCTTGGATATAGATGTCGCTGTCCCTACACAGATGCTACACTCCCAACTAAATAGTTTGGCTTTCTCTCTTTCTCCCAGCTTCACTGAGCTCCATGTCACTGTCTGACTAATGTCAAGTATTGACCTTCAGGAGGGTTTGAGGGAGTTCAGTTATGGCAGGCAGAAGGGGATCCCCTCCTTACTCAGGAAAAAGGTAGAGTACAGGCACATGCTTTCTCCCCCAACAGAAAGAAACCGCTACAAGTCTGAGATCAGTAGGTTATATTTGTGTTTGTTGTAAGCATTCCTACTAGATGCTGATGTTAGGGGGATACATGGTTCAGCAAACCATCAAGAAAGCACTGATGGCACAGGAAATACCATTCTTTCAAGGCAACTAACTTATGACTCCTGAGCCGCATGCTGTTTCTGAGACCATCACACCACACTCCTCTGCTGAGACTGTGCCACATGCTGGGCCACGGGCTGGACTGTGGCTGCAAGAGAAGCCAAATAGATGCTGGAGCTGGCAGCAGACCCAGCCCTGTCCCATAGCAGAGCTTCAGAAAGATGCTGCAGTCATTGGATCATGAGACTCCCATGAAGCTCCATCTCCCCATAGGGCTGTGAGGTTTGCGAGATGAGTTTTCTACCTTCTGACCATATAATGATTTTGAAATGTGATATGCAGAATCAGGAAAGTCTATTGCCTCCTGTACAGCCTGCAGACACACACGGCATTCCTGATCAGAGGCCAGAGGGAGGGGATTGCATCAGCAGCTGGAAATTACGTGCTCACGTGATTCCTTGGCTACTGCTGTGCTTATGGGGGTACCAGAGGTGACTGGAAGAAGAGCCTTTTCACCCACTGATCCAAGACTGTTGGTTCATATTGAGGACTAATTCTGATTATACCCTCCTTCTCCATAAAGCAGCTAACAATCCTGCTGGCCAAAACTCAGGACTCAAAAAGTGTAAGGACATAGCTTAGTGGTCACACCTGTACTACACAGATGTGAAAAGACACTGCAAGATCTGAGTCAAAGTATCAAAATTGGTGCAAATGGTGAGCCCTCGTTACAGAAAGTCAGGGACCAGAGCTGCTCTACAGCTGTTATCTCTGGCATTTGCCCTTCTCAGTGTTAGAAGCACCCCTCAAGATCTATCCAGTAGTCCAAGTTCTGGAGTACAATCCTTACAGATGAGTCCAGTATTAGGCTTTTCAGTATTTCAGAGTAATGCCTGCACCTGAACAGAAATGCACAGGGACCATGGTGGTGGGACCGAGTTCAAACATGCCCCACACTCTCTGCACACGCAGTTGCAGCTCCCCACAGAAGCATATGGACTTGGGCACCTGAGGTGCCAACATGCCAAGTGGGAAAGATGCCCAGTGCTAGTGAAATGTGCCTGACAGGCATCCATGGGGCTCACCACCTGCAAGTGTCTGGCAGAATTCAGCCTCTTTATTCCATCAGGGCACCTCACACCCCATTTCTGTGCGCAGTGTGTTCCTCTGATGTATTTGGAGAGTAAGAATGCTCCTGCTTCTGAACTTCTGAAGGGGAGAGAAAAGGAGAAAGAAAAAGAAAAGAATTCCCTTAATGTCACCAGCTAAATGTTAATTTGGAATGAGATTTTTTTGTTTTCTAAATTGCTCTTAACTGTGTGCCAGCACACAGGTAAATTGTTCTTGGCTGAGAAAGTGGTCTCTCTTCTAGGAGATTAACATAGAGGACAGTGAATGGAGCAGCAAACAAGAAAACCATGCTCCTTTTACAAATCATTCAATAGTTTCCTGACTTCTTTTCTGTATATTTTTTAGCTGTAAGTGAGTTTCTACAGCTCACTCTAGCTGAAGGCCTTGCTTGCCATTGTTACTCCCCATTTTCTTTTTTAGAAGAGGTGGGGGAAGTAAGGAGAAGTAATTTGCTGTCATGGGGACTCCAAGTGAAGTGAAATTGCTGTACTTCTCTCCTACCCCTCCAAAAGCTCCCCCCTCCCTGTCTTCCCCAACAACGGCTCATTTGGCATAGGGATGCCCATTGCTTCTCTGGCTTAAATGAAGTCTGGCTTCTAAAATGACAGGCTCGCCTTTTTCACCGTAGGAGAGGATTAAAGATACCTTACTTGGTTCTCTGTCTAGAAGAAAAGCTCAAAGCTTAGGTACTAGCTGTAGTCAAAGCTGCTTCTTGGCATTGTGTTGCAGGAGAAGAACATGCAAGTATCTGGACCTACAAGAAGGTTTAATTGGCCACTCCAAAACTTTCAGTGTAGTAGTGACAGAAATACAACCATGGAGAATGAGCCTGTATGTCATTACAGCTTTGTCCATCTGCAGTTAATAACACTGGCAGCACTGGTCAGAGAATATGTGGTCCAGATACTTGAACATTCTTCTCCTGCAACAAGAAGCAGCTTTGACTACAGCTAGTACCTAAGACTACAAAATGTGCTTCTTTCCACAGGCAAAGTGTCATGAACTACCAGTGCCCATCTCTCACATGGGGAAACTATTTCCCTAAACCCTTTTCATATCTCTCTCTCTCTCTGAATAAGCCTTTCCCAGAAGTATGCAGCCTAGGTCTTGGTTTCAACTTTGAGTGGTGGTACCAGTTCACGCAGAGTTGGTTGTTCCAGTTATCTAACAACCTATTTGAATTTTCCCAAGTCTTCCCTTCACATAAAAACCAAGGTTTTGCCCTCTTAGTTGCATGGATTTCTCCATTCTCTCTTCACACAGAGACAGGGAAGATTTAACTCTTTATCAGTAGTTGCTGCTCTACCCTCATAAAACACCTTTCTCCCTTTTCTACCTAAATATTTTGCTCAACTACCCCGCACACATTCTCCACGCTCCCTTCTTTCCCAGTCTTATGAGTATTTCCATGTTTATGGTGCCAGTAGGGGAAAGGAAACCCTAAATGTAATGCTGTTGAAACAGAGCCCCTACACACCAAATTGGATTCAGAATGGCTTCCATTTATCTCAAAAATTGCTGGTAAGACCTTGTGCTGGTAGAGAATTTAACACTCGCTGGCATTTAAGATTATTCCCCTCATGCTGTAAGGACTGGGAACATGGTTCTCTCTTCTGAAATTAACACAACCTGTCACGTTCTCTTAAAAATACAAAAGCTCCACCTGCAGTGGAAGCTAGTCTACTGGTATAATGAATAATCATGTGATAGATGAGAATACCTATTTGTTTGATTCATAGATTTTGAGTGAATATGATGAATGTGAGACTTACGCTTGCCTTCTTTGCATTAGAAGTTTAATTTATACCTCTGTAGAAAAATAGCACTCATTTCCCTCTCTCGAAGATTCTTGCAGCTTGCTACAGAGGAGGTGTACGCAGTCCCTTGAGGAGACTGATTCAAGTCACAGATGACTTGAAAGCATGGGTGCTTCACCAGATGCCCAACTTGAAAACACATTGAAAGAGCCTAGTCCCTAGAAAGCACAGCGAGAACCACTAAAAACAAACGCCACCTTCTTGGCTTTCAAGTGTGAAGCTCTAAAAACAGAGGCATCAATGACAACCAGCACTGAAGACCCCAGCTTCTCCCTAGCCTCCCCCTACCCCAGAAGTATCACTGATGTACAGTCTACAACAGGATTATGTTTTAGAATCATTAACTATACCGTCACTTGCACTTAAAAACATCTAACAGCTCAATACAAGACATTTGTGACTGATGCATCCTCTACGTACAGTAGGTACCCAGCCTGAAATATGACTGTGGGAAACCCTTATATGTAGACACTTCATTATTGCCCAGTAACAACTCACATTTCTCCCATGAGCTATCTAAAAAACGTAGAATGAAATTAATTCAGGAAACCCAGTCACATATAATCAATTTTAAAATTTAGCTAGCATGATGGGAGAAGAGAGGTCAGTAAGACCAGCTTTGTTTGAGGCACTCAGAACAGATAAGGGAAGTCCCTGTAGGGTCTCTGAACTGGATGTGAATGGTCTGCTAGAAATGGGAAGCAGAGCTTCTGGCTTTCTGCAGTACCTATCCTTCACATCATACCAGTGCATCAGGGTTCTCAGCTGGAATCTCCATATACCTTCTGGAATAGACTCCAGAGGCAGAGCCTTCAAAGTAACCCAAGAACACATCCCAGGTGCCAAATG
This sequence comes from Brachypteracias leptosomus, assembly GCA_013401335.1. NCBI lineage: Eukaryota > Metazoa > Chordata > Aves > Coraciiformes > Brachypteraciidae > Brachypteracias > Brachypteracias leptosomus. The sequence goes on along the minus strand of VYZX01020716.1, from coordinate 36,180 downwards.
TACTCACATATCCCTTTTCCAACTCTAATTTCTAGGACAAAACCTGAATGGAATTTTCATGTCCACAGAAGTAGTGCAACACAAAAATCTTTCCAAGAAAAGATTTGGTTTTGGCACAATTTTCTGAAAGATTCATTTTTCCTTTTTTTTTATTTTTTAATTTTCACTTCCTTCAGTCCTGAAAGTAATTAACTTTCAAAGGCAGCTAATTATAAGCAAAGAGAAATCGGAGGCTGCTTGGCTGTCTGTTTGGTGCAAGCTTGGCAAAGTGTTTTTTAATTGGAAACCCTCTTTGCCGTGTGCATTTCAATCCATTTTGCACTGTATTTATTGTTCCAGATTCATATTATATACATGACCTTTCATCTAATAACAGAAGCTCATGCAGAGAAAAAAAAATAAATATTTTTTTAACAGACATTAGAACTATGAAAGAGAAAGGAAAAAAAAGACAAGTGGAGAAAGCAGGAACGGCTTGAGACAAGAATAAAGCATATCCTAAATGCCATATGCTGATCTCTCCTTTCCTTTTGCTCTGGTAAGTGACCTCTGCAGGAGCTCTCCAACCCACAGCTATTGCAGCTGAGAGCAGCCTCACAGTCACAGGCCCTGGTTGTTGTGGGAGATTTTAACTTCCCTGATGTTTGCTGGAAGGACCACTCAGCCAGCCAGCCACAGTCCAGGAGGTTCCTCCAGTGCATTGATGATAACTTCCTCATGCAAATGGTGAAGGAGCCGACTAGGAGAGATGCGCTGCTGGATCTCATCCTCACTAACAAGGAGGGTCTGGTCGAAGCAGTGAAGGTTGAGGGCTGCCTTGGTTGCAGTGACCATGAGTTGGTGGAGTTCAGGATCTCATGTAACAGCAACAAAATAGCAAGCAGAGTTGTAACCCTGGACTTCAGCAGGGCCAACTTTGACCTCTTCAAACAATTGCTAAGGGAAATCCCATGGGCAAAGCTGCTTGAAGGTAAAGGGGCCCATGATAGCTGGGTAGCATTCAGGGACTGCTTCTATG
>VYZX01020716.1:0-34931 GCA_013401335.1 Brachypteracias leptosomus | reverse complement strand
CTCCCACAGCATCCTCACAGCTAAACTGAGGAAGCGTGGACTGGACGAACAGGTAGTGAGGTGGACTACAAACTGGCTGAAGGGAAGGAGCCAGAGAGTCGTGGTCAATGGGGCAGAGTCCAGTTGGAGGCCTGTAACTAGTGGAGTGCCCCAAGGGTCAGTACTGGGGCCAGTATTATTCAATATATTCATCAATGACTTAGATGAGGGAGTTGAGTGTACTATCAGCAAATTTGCTGATGACACCAAGCTGGGAGGAGTGGCTGACACACCAGAGGGCTGTGCTGCCATCCAGCGAGACCTGGACAGGCTGGAGAGTTGTGTGGGGAAAAATTTAATGAAATATAACAAGGGAAAGTGCAGAGTCCTGCATCTGGGCAGGAACAACCCCAGGTTCCAGTATAAATTGGGGAATGACCTATTTGAGGTCCCTTCCAATCCCTGACATTCTGTGATTGCTACAGCATCACTTGGCTGATGTCAGATACTAATGAATAGCAGCCACTGAAGGCCTTACAAAAACAAGCTTCCTATTCCCATGGTCACCCACTGGGAAGAGACGCTCAGAGGTGCGTCCCAAACACAGCTCTTTTGTGCAGCCAGGGATGTGTTAGGAGCTGTGGGCTGTCCTCAGCAATGCTGCAGTTTGCCATGATTTCAAGTGGAAGTTTAGTACCTCCTCCAAGGCAAGCGCAGACAGGAAATTAGAAGCATGAAACTAAGAATCACTGAAGACAATGCACAACTTGAACTGTGGGGCATGAATAGGGACCAATTGGAAAAATGGATCCTAATTCCATGCATGCAATGGTGTCATTTCAAACACCTGCAAGTTCACCTTACTGCACTTTACAACAGAACCGAAGATGAAGAAATGACAACAAAATCCTATTTATTCCTTGCAGTTTGGTCAAAGCATCAACCCCAGGCTGAACCCTCAGCCACACTCCTTGACACTGCCTGTGTTTTCTTAGCAAGCCCTCACCACTGTATGCAGTTGCCAAAAAAAAAATAAAAATAAATCTGTGGCCTCAAGTGGCCATGAAATTGCTCAGAGAACTTAGGCCCCTGCAGCAGCAGAACATCATCTCTACGTAAAGACCAGCAGCGGCTCTTCCGGCGCTGGGGTGGTTGGTGGGTTGCATGTGATCCGATCTGAACTGGCATTTCCCACTGTTAATGAGTGGTTCTTGCCAACTGCCCACCTGGCTTCTGCAAGAAAGAGCTTAGCAGGCACTCGGTGTTCAGCAAAAGACTCTGTAGATTAATTGTAGTAAATTTATATGATACATTGAGCACCAACCACCTAATCTACATTTACCAGCAGCAGGGATGGACCAGTAGTGAAGGGCCAGAGATATCCAGCAACTCTTCCCAGAAACACGCAGTGTAACTGGAACTGCTAACAAATCCTTACCTCCTTCCTTAACTAAATTATCCAGTGTGCATCCTAGGGCTTCCCACAAGGAAAACACTAAGGGCTAGTTTATCCAACAAAGCAGCATTTTGCTTACTGCTTAGCACCATCCTATTTCTGCTCAGGATTGAATCAATTCACATGAATTTTCAGAAAGAACAGATTTTCTTTTTATGTGTGTGAGCCTCTGTGCTGAAATTCATTTTTCTGCTTGTAAAGTCACTCCTCTGTAGGTTCGCACAAATTCCATGGGAAGAGCGTAAAAAGCAAATAAGAAACCAAAGCAAAATGGAAGGAGACCAGTGTTACATTTGAATGCCAGTGTTATCTGTAAACTTAAGAAGGAAATACAGGCAGTGTAAAACAAAAATAAGTAAATTGCCTGTAAATACAGCAATAACCAAAGGTATTAGAAGAGCCATTTGTTGACCTTGATGGTCTGGAAATAGCCTTGGGAGTATAACTGACTACATAGAACTCAAAGATATTTTCAGAAGCATGCTTAAGACATGGAATTCAGTGAAACTCATACCTTAACTCAGGCCTTTCACAACATCTGCTCAGAAAACTTCTTTCAAAAGGTACAAAACAAGCCAAATCACCAATGCTGAAGATTCATGAGCTCTTTAAATGTACAGCCAGGTACCACACTTTGCATATTATTTTGCAATCCATCTTCACATCAGATGCTAACATATGGTCATAAAGTGACTGACAGGCTCTGGACAGGCATCTACAAGAACCCCCTAAACAAAACTCACCCCTGAAAGGTTGACTGAGAACTGCTTTATGGAGGAGATGTCCAGAAGCACAAGTGGCCCTCAGGCACATCACTTCCACTAACCTGCAATCCCTAAAATACTAAGCAGGTAATTTAGAAGCCAAAGAGAAAAAAAAATATATTTGCAGAGCAATCACTTATAACTATACATCCACTCCCAGTGTCTCTTTGTGATTCATTAATAAAGAAAACTCACAGACTAGCAGCTGTGTTCAAGAAACATTGCAGCAAAGTCCATCTGAGCACCGGCACTAAATATGCCATCAGATGTCACTGTGCAGATTTGGAAGCCCTTATATTGCTAGGTTGACATCCATCTGGCCACTTTAGCACTGTTGCAGCAACACAGGGTTGCAGTTTTTATAGCCCTGTTCTCCCACGTAAACTCGATACATCAGGCTGTTAGAGGTGAAGATTTGTTCAGCTGTTCATAGCTGCCCAATATCTTGTCAAGACAGTGTTGCACCAGTTCAGGAGATCTCTTGGAGACCCTTCCCTCTGTTCCCTGTGTGAACACACAGGAAGACAGAAGAAAAGTTAGCAAGAGATGAAGGGGTATGTGATTACAGACTATAAATTCATCAGATGGGTAAGCAACAGGGAGGAAAAAGAGCTCTTTAAACTAAGATCACGTTGACATAAGAACATATGGATGTTAACTGGCCATGAATACACTTAGGCTGGAAATTAAAAAGAGGCTTTTAAACCTTCAGAGCAGTGAGATTAGACAGGGACCTCCAGCTTCAGTATTAGGGTAAAGCCACCCCAATCATGTTTCAAATTTTTGAAAGGAATATTACACAAGAACAAGGGCTGGAGATAATCCAGGTTTCCGTGTATCCTATGCTGTAGTAAGAGCCATCCCACAACACTTGGAGATGTGGCAAAGTCATCCCATACCTGTTGTCTGGAAGGTTTTTCCCTTGATCAGTAGACTATGTACAAGTACTAACAAACCACAGTATCCTGATTGTCAGAGAAACCAAAACTGGTTTTATAAGTCTGTTCAATAAGTCCAGAAGGAATAAGATTTTAAATGCAAAGGGTATGTTTTCAAAAGCAGCTTTCAAAAAACAAGCTTTTCAAAAAGAACTCAAATCCCCAAGTACTTTGATTTGCAGGAAGACAAGCTCCTGAGCAGCTGAGGTGCTTTTGAGAGTTTTGTCCCTAGTCTTTAATGTCATTTTAGGCACTTTGATTTATTCTCCCTCTGCTGTCACATAGTTTTGTCCTATGCCATAATGAAACCACTGTCTCTAGCCTTTTGATTCTAATGGAGCTTGAAATACTAGGATAACTGACAAACTTTGCTTAGTTTACTCCTTTCTGCATTTGTGTGGGTCACAGACCATGCAACAATGCAGAGAGATACAGATAAAAACCAGGAAGATTTGCTGTTGACTTCAGCACCAGATCTAAGCCAGACTTTATGAATTACACACTTTATGAAGAACAGAAAAACAAACATATTTTTGTATGGAATCTGGATAACTCAAGTTCCCACCTACTCTCTTCAACTGCTAAATGAAATGCCTACTTGAGTAAAGGATGGTTTTTTAAAATTTTAATAAGGCTTTTAAAAAAATTATTACAAGGTCATAATCATGTTGACAGACCATGTCTGGATTACAAACCTCCTGCCAATGCCAACATGACAGGTAGTAACACTTTGCTGCTAAGTTAGCGATCTGCATATCTTATCAGAAACTAGACACTCAACTGATGCAAGTAAAATCGTTGGTGAGAGACAAAGTCTCCAGTAGAGTAGCTGACCACAAAAAGTAATCTGTTAATTGTACAAATTTAACTTTCTTATTTAATTTGAGTACATCACAAACATTTTAGACATATTCTGTTTGTACATTTTTTCACGAGGCAGACAATGAGAGGCAATCTGTAAGGTTTACTTGTAAAATGAAGAACTTGATTCAAAGATTAGCAAGCAATTCTGAAAGTGCCCCACACTGGTTATTTTAGACTGAACAAGGCTCAAGATATGGATCAAAAGTTTCTCCTAGAGAAACAGCCTGCTTAGCCATTTCAGACCACATATCTCAACACTAGCTGAAATACCTGTGCCCTGCCTTTCATCACCTATTTGGGGTCAATAGGCTGACCCAAGCATGATGCACATTTGCAGTCTGGACTGCATTTTGGCCTTGCTGTTTTACTCTGACTTACTATACTTTCAGCAGAACTCGGTTGTCACAGTCAAGGAAAGGACAGCTTCCATACGGAGCATAAAGTTTCTATTGAACACAAAACCACCTCTGGAAATCCGATGACTTTGTTAATATATGTCATTTGATGATGCCATCTTCCTTGCCACCCACCAACAGTTTCATCATGTTTTGCAACTGGTACATTTCACCACAGCTATAACAAAGCATTGCTGTCCTAGGATCTTATTAAAACACACACCCCCAGACAAATAACCACTCCTTCAACTCCAGAAGGCTTGCTGCCTCCTCTGGTAGTAGTCATAAAAGCAGTAGCTGATACTATCTGGATTACAAAATGCTCTGATCCTTGGGCATAATTTGATGGATGCTAATCAGTTACAGTGACATATTAGTATTTACCACAGCTACTCTCAACAGCATCAAGATATTTAACAGTGACTAGGACTCAGAACAAGCTTTACATGTCTCATCATCTCTCTTTTTCCCTTTTCTAACTTTATTACAGGCAAGGGCACAACAATGGCAGTTTTGTTACCAATCCAAGTTATTTAGTGGTGTCATAGTAAAAAGTATTTGAATCAAATTAAATAACTTACCATTACTTTAACGAGATTCAGGAGAGGATTAGAAAGCACAAAGACTTACCTATGCAGAAAAAAAGAAGCAAAATTATATAATGAGAAAACACGAGAACAGGTCTTCAAGAATTTGTGTTCAGAGATAGACAAGGCTTGACAGAATACCAACAAAAGCGCATCTAGTTCCTTGCAGTGATAGCCCCCCGAATCAGAGAGGACCAGCTTACCAGGTGACACTAAGAACAAGAGTTAATCACACTTAGAGGTTGCAGGCTCAAAATAAAAGTATAATTTCCTGTCCCAAGGAACTCACATTCTCATTTAAGATGAGCACATCAGAAGACAGTCATCTGGGGAGCAGGAAAATAATACTCCTCATATTTGGCTATGACAGCATCAGACAAATCTTAAGGATTATGTGGAATACTTGCGTTAGCTGTCATAAGGGAGCAATTAAAAAATAAATACAATAAATTAGTTCTGAATTGCCTCTAAAATGTGAAGGGGGCTTATTTCCCAGGGTTATTTTGCATGCAGAAAAAGTAGTATGAGTTTTGCAAGATCCTTCTCTTCATCATTATTAACCACATAGTTCTTTTTGGTACCTAGGAACTACTGTTTTATGTCAAGGACCCATGGTGCTAACTTACTACAAAGAGAAAACCAAAGACCCTGTTTGAAAAAGTTTCAGGATGTTTCCATTAAGTTTCATCGTTTTTCCTCAGAAAACAGTGAATCTTGATGGTGAAACTACAAGCATCACCAAACACAGATGAAAATCTTATACCCATCGGGCTCCCCTGTCCTGCCACATAACCCACTTTTTCATTTTTATGCAGTGAATTTGACTCCCTCCCCAGGCCATCCTCCCACTCAGTGAATTGTCACTGCTGTCCTTCAGACAATCATGTCTCTGTGTGCCAGAAAGAGCTGTGCTGAGCATGGATATCAGCTGCTGCACAGAAAGCCCACAAACACTAACACTACTCTGTGAGGATAAATATTTCACACATTATCACTGCTTCACTGATATTTCTGAGCAGAATACAAAAAATAGAAGCTCATATCACAAAGCACAATGAAGCACTCCTATAATAAATTTGTTTATTTTGCATAAAAGAGTAAAATTTTAAAAAGAAAATTAAAAATCATATTTTCAGGGGAGCCTGATCCAAAATCCATTGATATCAATAGCCCAAAGCAGAGAGAAGCAACAGATTACAGCAAAGAGATTATTCTGAAAGGGAACATCACTTTTGTGGGATACAGACCCACATCAGCAAGATTTGATCCTTGCTTGCACATAACCCTAACTCAGCTTACAGACATCTTAGCAAGCTTGTTAACATGAGGGCTTCTGGCTACATGAGTTCTTATTCATTTTTACAGGAGATACCACAACACATTGTATCAGCTCAGCTGTCTTGCCTACAGTTCAAACTATGTGATGTGATCACCACCAATGGGGTCAACATAGTGGTTGCTCCAAAATAAACCTCACCCGGGACTCTTCCAGCCTTTCTGGTTTCTCCGATAGTCATCGGCACAACTTAATTTTACAGCATGCCCTCTGCGCAGCCAGCATCACCCACCTCAATAGCATGAAACTTATTTAATGGAAGGAAGTAAACAAGTGTCTCAATAAGAAGGAGCAAGAACAGGTCATTCATTTCAAAAGGACAAGCTTAGGATCTTTTTTTTTTTTTTCCCCAGTGAATTGTATGCAAGTTTGAAGAAAATTGTACGCAAAGACAGAAAGGTTAAAGATGGTTATTCACAGAGATGGAAAAGCAGATAACACTAAAATACTTGTGAACACCCTGAACCCAGTCATATCTCAATGTACACATTCTCTTCAGAAAGAGCCTTGCAGATATTTGTAACAGTCCTCAGTGCTCAATGCATACCGGACTCATTGAATGCTTATAAATAAATATTCATAGACAATCTGTGAACAGGTAAGAGTATGAAACTTCTTGTAGTGAGCTTAGACACACTGATATCGGAACAGAAATAGTGTCACGTGGTGTCAACAATCCAAATGGCATGGGAAATTAGAAGATAGGAAAAGACATTCTCAAATAAACTAGAGGTTAAAATTCAGTCACAAACTGTTTATCTAACAACTGAGAATAATGAACAAATTAGTATAAAATCAGTATGCTCCCAGATAACTTACGGAACAGAGGGATGAGAATACATTTTGACAACACATTGCTGTCTGCCAACAGTTCACCCTGCTCTAACTCTTACAAATAGATCAGAAAAAAAAAAAAAGGAGAATAATGAGCAGTAGAGAAGAAAACACAAATGGTGATGGAAAACCACTTGTTTCTGCTTTGCAGAAAGGAAATGAAGGGGACAAAGTCGTCTTCTGCTTACACTGCTCAATGTCCCACCCACTTTGGTCAGGCTGCAGCAGATTTGGCCTCCACTGTGCAAAACCTAAGAGCACAACCACCTACGAAGAGCAATGCTGGGTATAATGAGCAAAAAATCCCAAGGCACAACTTCCACCACTTTCTCCTTATCACTAGAAGACACCAAACTCTCTCCTCCCCACCACCCCCTACTCCTGCTAAACTGTTCTTCCTTCCAGATAGCTCTACCTGTCAGTCACACAAGACATTTGGTCTGGCTTCTGTCTTAAGGACATGCAACAATAGGGAAACAGAAGAGCAGCTTAGCCAGCTCTGCAAGGGAGATTATTCAAAAGGTTAATTACTAAATGAAACAGAAATAGGAAGTGGAGGGGGCAATAGGGAAGGGGATGTAGGATGGAAGGAGGGAGTGAATGACTTTCAGCTGCTAAATCTGGCTTACCAAATCCTTAAAGCCCTTTACAATTTAGGCTGAACAAGGAGGGGAAAGGAGGGGGATAGGCTGTGTTGTTCACTTGCATGTTTGATAAAACCTCAATTATGTTCCTTTCCTAATCCTGTGTCATTAGGAGCAAAATGGTACATCAGGAGGCAATTTAGATATGAACGCCTGCAACCTCACCATCCGACCTGCTGACTTCTCCTTTCTTCCTTCTGCTCTCTCTTTTTGTTGCTGGAACCAATTATATTTAGAGATGTGATTTTTTTGGCTAGGCACTTGGCCTCCAGCACCAGGGGTCCCAAAATAGCCTGGCTGGAGACACTTATGACCATTATTATTATTTTTCTGGTGTAAAGGTCATTATTACTATAATAGTTGGGAATGAATCTGTCTATTCAGGGCTTTTTAAAAGAAAAACAAAAACTCAAAAGAAAACAAAGGAGCATTTTCTATGGTGCCTCCAATCCCTGCTCTCACTGGAGCAGGAGGAGTCTGGCTGCTGACTTCAATGGGAGCGAAGGATTGAACCCATCTATACTAAATCAAAAGCCTCAGAAAGCAAACAAGTGAATTCAAATGTAAAGCCGATATCTCTTTGCTCCCTGTTGGTGAAAGGAAAGAAAACTAACAGCAGCAACTGTCTGTACAATCTTATCTTCATCCTTAGCCTTATATCAAACCTAGGCCTGGCCTTGAGCACAATTCAGATGATGGGTCAGGAGCATCCAATGCCATAGGGAAGACACTAGCATGGAGGCCAGAGTGCAGTGACACTGTCACTTTGTCACCTCCTCAGCACTCTTCATTATCCCAAATCTACGCCTGCATCAGTAGCTCACCAGAGATGTTTGCATTTCAATGACATGAAGCAATCCATACATCATTTATATGGCTCGTTGTGCTTTCTCTGTTAAGAGATGAATACAGGTATCTCTTCTCATTATACTATAATGCATGATAAGTGCAGTCACTATCTTAAAAGTCACTTGCCAGCACATGACGTAACGAGCCCTGCTTTTTGTCCTCTGGACACTGTTGTATAAAGGCATTATGAGAGTTCACAGGCAATCATGTCAGTATTTTATATAGATAAGAAGCACCAAAGTGTAGGAGGCCAATAAACCTCTTCTCAGCTCTTCCCCAGCACTAGCTTTGCAGGCTGGTTTTGATATCATTGGGAGGAAGAAAAAAAAAATAAAAAAAATCATAGCACATGTGGAGACTCCAAATTTCTAGAGAGGTATAATGCTATATAGCCTTCTGAAAATGAAAAATCTACCTTATTGCTTATTAAAGTTTAGGCAAATCATAAGGTGAAGGGGATAATAAATAACCTTGAGGGAGAGGCACTTGGCAAGAGTAAGTTCCCAAGCGTCATGGGCAAAAGAATCTTGACTTTGGGAATTTTACTTAATTTGATTTATTGCCAATTAACAAACTTTTATTTACTGATTCAGGCAGTGGAAAACAGAGGTGACAAACAATTAAACAAACACTCACTAAACCTCTTCCTCAGGCTCCACTGCAGTCCAACACATCTTCCCACACAAACATATCAGCCTTTGTCCCCCTCCTTTGTTTTGGACACACATTACACTCACTCCCTGTGAGCCCCTTGGGTGAAATGACTGACAGATCAGGAGATTGGGTTGGTACCAGATGCCTTCTTGCTGTTGCTGCTTATTTCTTACTGTTGCTGCTTATTTCTTACTGTGTTTTCTCTGCTCCTTCCTTTTTGCTTGTCTCCTCTTCTCCAGCTCAGGTCCTCCACAGGCTGCAGTCCCTTTGGGGTATCCCGGCTCCATGGGTGCGGGTCACCCACGGGCTGCAGCATTTCCTCAGCACAGATTGTCTCCCTCCAAGAACCATCTTCAGCCCCACCTCGAACAATGTCCCCTTCAATGTGCCACCTCCTGTATCTGCTTCTGTGTCCATTCTCATGCATCCTCACATCTCCTCCTGTGTCTACTTTGTTTTGTTTCTCACATTTCTTCAAATGTCCTCCACAGAGAGGCTGGGACATCTCTTTCCAACTGAGGAAAAACTTCCATCAGAGATTATACTGGAGTCAGCAAGAAGCTTGCCTTCTAGCTGCCCAGGCCGTTGCCATCTATCTGCAAAGAGCTATCCACCTCTAATGATGGTCACTGCAGCACCTTGCATCAGCACAAAATGCCATTTTAGAGAGAGCAAAACCAAAGAGGTATGCTGCACTGGGAGTGACCATCAGGTACAGCTAACTAGATCTTTTCCATACCACCTTCCAACCAATGTTCTCCAGCCTCTGAAGCCATTTCATATTGAGATGGTGGAAAAGATATTTTCACAGATTGGGTGATGATCAGTCCTTCCTCCTTGTTTATCCTCCCTCCCTACTAAACATTCAGGCTGCAAGTGAAGTAGTAGATAGCCATATCCCTCAGAACAGCTTTCCTGAGTCAGAGTCCACCTCCACAAACTGAAGCTCTTTTAATAGCACTGTCAATGAGAGATTGCATATCTAGTTAAGTGCTATTCAGATACACCCAGAGACATTCACTGCTTCAGAAACACATCTCTTCCTAATAATATAGTTGGCTACATTATCTTATTTGACACTAAAAACTTGAAATGATTGATGGTAGTTTAAATTCTGAATAGACAGAAATTATAGAGCAGCTTTATAATCTTTTACATTAGTGCCCTAGGGAAATGGCTGAAGTCTTTATCACATTCAAAGGACAGCATGACTGATGCTAAACCTCTATCCTCCCAGCCAGACCAGCCTTCCATGAAGGTCTTAGGCAGCCTGGTTGGGAGTCTACCCACAGGAGTGGCTCTGAGGGCCTGGCATTCGATCACTATGTGCCATGCTTTTCATTTTCCCTAACTACCACTTTGTAGTATTTCTAACTTTCTTGCAACTAAGACTCGATCAAGGAACAAAGAGAGAGAAAGGATGATGAAGGGGAAAGAACAGAGTGAGAGACTTTCCTTTAGCTTGCATATAAACAGCAGTCCTGCTTCCTGGACACTCAAATACTACAGAAGAGCTGAGAAGCTATATCCTAACAGGTATGGAAGAGTGATTTCAAGAACCTGCCCCAAGAGAAAGAACAAAAGCACTGGCAGCCATAAAGGGTAGATTCAAGGAGGATTAGGCTTTTATAACATCCCTGGAAAGAGCAACATTCCTGACTTGGAGAATCATAGTGCTTATTTCAATACCAAAATGAAGGGATTAGGAATTTACACTCACTCTCTCCCCAACCTCTTGTTCCAATTTGAAAAAGCAGTCCAAATCAGAGTTCTTAAGAAAAAGATTTGTGGAGCAAAAGGAGCCTCTTATCAGGAGAAACACAGGGGACAAAGAAGGCGCAAAACCTCTCAGGCAGTTCTCACTGTTCCTTCCCCTCAACTCAGTCTCTCACTGTAAACCACCATTTGTCTCAGCCTCCAACCCCCCAAATCCTTATGGCCATAAACATCTTTACAGATGATAGCTCTCTTTTTCCTCCCTGAGGACTTCTAACACAACAGTTAGTGAGTAAAGAACACTACATGGAAAGAAGACATCTCTAAAGCAATGTTCCCTTCTGTTTCCACCTTTCAACAAATAGCAGTGTTCTATCAACTCCTTTTCTTGTCCTCCACTGCTTGTGTATCAAGCCTGCTTCTGTTAATCCACACAGAAGTCTCCTTAGGTTGGGTTTCTATCAAAGAGGAGACAATTGCTCAAGTCTTGAGCATTGCAAAAGACTCCTTCCTAGGTCAAAGCCTATCCCAGGACAGAGGTATCAAGGAGACTCCACATAGGAAATGCTAGCCTTCATGATAAGCTCCCTAAATGAGCTAGCAATTCAGGCAAAAAATTCACAACAGTTCATTTGAGTTCATACAGCTAAAGCTCGGTGTCCCAAGTTTCACCAGACCAGGAGCTGCCCAGCATTCTGAGGGGGCTTTTTCCACCATGGTTTCACAGTACTGCTGCATCCCCATGCCAGAGCATACTAAACAAAGTAAACCAACACTGATTTCCACAGCCGTTAATTATAAACTTAGCAGTGTCCCTAGCAGAAGTAGTAGTATAATGATGCTGAAATGAGAATGCAGGAATCAAGTCTGTAGTAGAACTGCTGCTGGACTCTGGAACAACCAACCACTCACATTTTCTCCAGCTCAGAGCAGCAGTAGCTGATGGTGTTGGATGAGGCCACTATGCATGGTCCCCCATCTCACAGCCTGGACAATACTGTCGTAAGAGGGACTGAAAAATGCTAATTTAGTCAGTCCTCTGGAAAAAAACACACAACCTGTAGAGTAAATATTTTAAAAAAGCTTCCATACTACCTGCTAGCCAGTGGCCAGCATTCAGCTGGGGAAGAATAAACCATGGCCTCCTCACTGCAGACTGCACAAAGTAATGTTCTTAAAGTAGCACCACTAACAGCAAAGACAATACAAAATATATCACCTATCTACATAGTTTTCAGCAAGCTTGACAAGGAGAGGAACATTTTTTCCTCCCACATCCAAAGGAAAATATCATCTCCTTGTCTGTCTTTATCCATCTCTTGTGTCTTTCCTTTTAATTAGCCCATTTATGTTTTGAAGCAGAGAACCATCATTCTGTTTCTGCATTCATGCAGGGCAGATGGTCTTGGTTAGTAGCAAGGCCACCTTAATGGTGCTGAGATAAGAGCCATCATCGACCAGCCTTAGTTTAGCAGCTCCACTGTTACTTCTTTTTGCCAGACTGCAGCTCCCCTGTCTTTGAAGGCAGGGTATGTGGTTTAGGCGTACGTTCTCCACACGTGCTGGGACTTGAAGAGTGCCTCTTTACACCACAGTATCAATCCCCACCCCGACTGGCTGCGCTCCTGCCCCAGTACATACCTCTTTTCCCCCCTGCTGTCTCACTCCTGATTAGTTGCATACTTGTGATTAAGTCCCTTTTAATAAATGACTCCTATTAAACTGGATTCCTCTGTCACTGAGAGAGACATAAAATTAAAAACTGTCTGTCTTTAATCATGCCAGGCTTCATCTCCATCTCTCAGGCTTCATTTATCAATAATTAATACAAGAAGACTAAAATCCATTTCAATTTCAAAGACCCAAACGTTACATTTTTTAATAAAAAAGAAAAGAAAGAAACCACCATCACTCCCAGAAATAGAGACAGCCAGACTCACACATGGGAAAAGAGAATCTGGCAGCACTGCAGCAGCCTCCGAAAGGAGAAAGGGGCTTGATGTGACAAGCGGCTCTCCTCGTGGCTTTGTAACTGGAAATTTTTCCTCTCAGATACTCCCACATAGAGAAAGAACCCCAGTGGTCCCAAGGCCTACAGAGATCTGCACTGCAGCTCATGGCCTTATTTCTCTTAGTTTTATCAAGTCCCTGGAGCTATGACAAACCAGCACACTGTGCTACCCAGTCTGGTATCATCTTTTAAAAAATTGCCAGATCTCAGGTACTCCAAGGGAAAAGTCAAAACCAGCACCTCCCTACAAACACAGTGGCAATGCATGGCAGGATTTACTGGGATGAGCAAGGATGTGGGGAGCCAAGTCACCAGCCTAGTTCTCATTAAGTTGCTCTATAAAGGACTAGGAGTGACATTAAAATACTTGTCCCTTTTTTTCAAGTGGTGCCCCTGTTTACTCTTACTTTTTATCACTACACAGCACCCAACAGTTCTGCAAATCCTACCTTTTTTGCTTAAGAAGTACAAGAAATTCCAACACAAAACCACTGACAATGCCACAATTATTGTTTTCTTTTGCCTTTCACACCTGAGAATGGGACTCACTGTTTGGTGTGAAGATACTTTGGAAGAGGAAAACACTTGGGCATATCTACCCTTGAAGTGAAGAGCAATAATAGTTATGAGCAGGTATCCATGTGTTTGGGTACTGCACATAGCACATTTGATCACAGTTGGGTTGCCTTGATCTCTGACTACGGCCAGCTTTAGACCAGGCTCTGTACGTCTCTGAGTACATCTACATGGTATGGTCCTCTGCCAGCAATACAACTTCAGGAAAGCCCCCTGTGACCATGGTGATGCTGTGCCTCAAGCCACATGCCCTGCAAGGGCTGTCTAGATCAACTCAGGTCACACCGAAGGATGTCCACGTGGCTTTTGGTCAGTTCAGAGCCCAAGTAAACAAACTGACATCTTCAAAAAAACAGAACACAAAACTCTGATGTCATGCAGACATACCTGACATGAGCTCAAGTCACATTGCATGGACCTTAGCAGACCAGACAGCTGTGCCAGCCACAGACCTGTCAGCCATTACACATGTAAATATAGAAGTGAAAGTGAAATAGGAGACAAAATGCAGGAGTCGTCCGTTCAAGAGAACCTTGCATATGAACAAAAAACCCCAGCCTTCCAAACTCAGGCTACTGGTCAATGTCCAAATGACACCAAGCAAATAAGTGCACAGCACCACAGAAGAAATAAGGGTGAACCTCTGAACTGAGTATTACCCTGCATAGCTCCAAGTCAGGGAATTCCCAGCATAATCATCAGCTGAATATGCAGCCAAACACCTCCCAAGCCTCAGTAGCTACCCAGACTCCCCAGTCCCTATGAATCTCAGCACAACCACTTCTCTGCTGCCAGGCCATAATTGCCATGGAACAGGGAGGTCAAACACAACTAAATCCTGCCTCTAGAGGTAGCAACAACTAGGACATTGCCCACTAACAACCCTATGCAGGAGAACCCAGTAAGCAGCCTGGTGTAACATCGCAACACCATCAGTCACTACTCAGTAATTACTGTGCAATTACTGTGTAATTACTACACAGAGACACAAAGGCACAAACCCCTCCCATAGTTACAGTGGAGAAATATAATTTTTCCATAGCCTTTAATTACTGCAGAACCACGTTGCAACAAATGATGACCTGCCCGCTAGTATAAAGTGGTCCTATCACTCACCACTCACTCTCTGGGAACTCTTTGGTAGCCCCATGGTGACTACAGCACATTATTGCTGCGGGGATTTTTATCCCAGCATATGATGCATTTTCAAGTTTGTTGGGGGACGTACATTCACACATATGCACACACAGAGTATAGAGGGATCACAAAGAAACATTTGCTGAGCTACGGTTACGTTCCCAATAAGCTCCCTGTTCTGTTCCACCGAATTGTGGCAACATTGTGGTAATGCTTTCACTGAAACTTAGACGCGAGGGGGATAATTGTACCTTTGCCCTGCAGATCTTGTGGTACTTGTAATTATATCCTGTTACCAAGGAACACAGCAATTTCAAACCTATTACCCACAAGTATCATTTATTTCAGAGTTAAATTTATTACTTCAATGCCAGCCTCGCTCATGGCTCTCCTTTATGCATTCAAGCTTCCCTAGTAACAAACATAGTAAATAGAGTGAACTGAAAATGATGGGATATAGGGACAACAGATAGGAGTGGAAGATGCAGATGCCTTTCTGGCTCTTGCTCTGTCCTGTGCTTTTCACTAAGCCCAGAGGGATTTTCATAAGGGAGAAGGAGCATTAGCACACACAAGGGGATCAACCCTTCTGCAAGCCTAGAGAGGCTGCAAAATGAAGCTGCCCCCAGGGCCACCCTTGTCTGTGATGGGGCTGCAGAGCTGGCTGTCAGCCCACGCAGAGACAACGGTTGTCACAGCTATACACAATTTCCAGGCTGCAGTGCTTTGTAAACCTTCCAAGAGCCTCTGTGCCTCCTAACAACTTTGCAAAATTAGGGAAGGAACGTCAGAGGTGCACTCTAGTACACAGCTGAACTCTGATGTAAAGGACTACCAACTGGTCTGTAGCTACATAACATGCAATAGAAAAATAAAGCCTGTTTACTTCTGACTATTCAGTTCCCAGTGAGAGCAGAGTCACAGGAGGAAGAAATTGATATTTTCCCTCAAGCAATATCAACATTTTTAAAAGCAACAAGCAGTAAAGAATATGGATCTTCCCTGAATGCAGTGGGCCACGTCACCAGCAGCAGAAAGGAAAATACGAGCAGCCAGTTCTGCAGGTTTCCCCTTTCCCAGCTAGCAGAGATGCTCATGATGTTTGTCACCACCACTGAGCTCCTCAAGTTTTGTAGCGTTTCTGCACAAAAACCAGTGTGGCCTCAGGACGACTGCAACCTATGACAGTTTTTAATAGCTCTTTAAAGGATGTTCCAGCAATGAGATACCACTATTTTTACCATTACTGACACTCACTTATACCAAAGAGCTGAGAGGCAGGCATGCCTGGTACTCCTGAACTGCCTTGGGAACCCCTAGCTTGCCCAGAGAGAAAGGATTTAATAGACAATACTGCAATGTACTGATTCAGTCCTGACTATCCTGTGTCAAAGGGCAGGACAAGATTGAAATCAAGGAGGACATGGCAGCAGGTGGTGGTTGGGACCACAGGGTTAGTCCCCCACCAGGTAACTGCAGTCAGAACACGTGTGAACGATGAGCATCCTGCATTACACACACAGTTTAATGACAGCAGGTCTCCATTTTTGTGTCCCACTTCCTGCACTATCTTTGCAATGAATAAGTCATCTCCTCAGAAAACAATAGGTGCTCCAGCTCCCAGAGAGGAGCTCACTGCTGTTCAAATGCATTACACTGCTATGGCAAGTCAGGCTCTAGGAGTGACACTAAAAGATAATGCCAGAACATGAAGAGAAGACCTGAAGTGAGTTGTTATGGAAACCAGATTCTCACAAGCTCACACCATCGAATGAGGCCTCTTCCCTTACATCCATTTGTCAAAAAGCCCAAGATGCACAGGAGTTGCTAATGACCACAGCTCTGTTTCCTCACCTTGCAGTCACAGCAGGTTTTAATCAAAAGAAACAATGCCTACTTTAATATAAGCTACTTTGTTGTCAAACTTTAGAGTTTCACAAAAATCGAAACACCACCAAGAAGTGCTGGTGAGACCACACGTTAACAGGCTCAAGCCCATGTTCAGCAGCATGGACATACAGGAAGGGGAACAGCTATTTCACCTAAGCTATGCAGTGCCATTCTATATACCCTGGTTATCTCATCTGATTTCTGCTGGAGCTTTCAGCAGCACATAGCTCTTCTATAGTTGACATTTGCCATTATTGCCTCATATTGCATTGAGTGTACAGGAAATGCAAGTTCTTGTGTATGCTTATGCAGAAACAAGAAGTCTGTACGGCAGTGTACCGACAACAGTACTGGGTAAAGATGATTCTCCCACAGAAGCAAAGCAGGGAGCTGGCTGTGGCAGACTGCTAGGCAGCAGGAGGGAAGAACCACCCCATCACTATTAAATCCTTTGCTACATCTATGGAAGAAGAGTTTGGGGTAGACCTAGCGCTTACTTCCTGCTGGGGCCTCCTGCTTCCTATTGTCCAGTGCTAGCAAGATCAGTGAGATTGTTTTTCCAGGGCTTTCCATGCAAGTTCTCACCCTTTAAATTCTGCCACAGAATTGAGAGAATTCACCTTGGCAGTCAAAATGCTCTAAGCTGACTGATGAGATACTGCATGAATTTTGTACCGGATATCAGTTCAGCCCTGACACTATCTTGTACCTGGACCATCTTCCAGAAAGATTCCAATCTACACAACCTGCATTTCAGGATCCATTACTACCACAATGCTTAGAACCAGATGCACTTCCAGACCTGAATCTTTAGACTTGGCTTATGATTTGACCCAGTGCACTCTGACTCCCTGCTCTCATGTTCCTAGCAAACTGTTATCTTCCTACTCCACAGCTTAGAACACCAGGCTAATGCAGGTGTAGGAAGGTACACGCCTACATGGGAGGACATAAGAGTGCTCAAAAACATGTTTAGTGCCTCCAAGAAACCAATGCTGGGAGGCAGAGCTAGAATGTTCTGCACTGTCTTAACCTGTATCTGAGGGAAGGAAGAAGCAGCAAGCACCAGTAACAGGTCCCATGCCAGCACAGCGGCCCCTACTTCTGTAGGATGCTGTCTGGCTTGCAGTAGCAATAGCAGCAACACCTGCTACAGTTAAGAACGCAAATGAGTTTCTCTGCTGTTTTCAGTCACTCTTAACTTGCAAAAATTTCCATCTTCAGAGCTGGTATTTTCTAGACTTGGCCAGTATCCAATGGTGATTATTTTTTGCAAGAACATGGAAAAAGTGATTTAGCTACTACAGAGCATTTAAGATGGCATTCATCGCTATTATTTAAAAGTCCTGACAGACAGAATTAAGCAGCTTTAAAGTCCACAAAGTTTAGGTCTGAGAGCTAAAAAGCCAGAAGCATCTGCCAAGGGATTTCAAATGTGCACCTTTTAGCAAGTGTTTGTACACCATTCAGCACATAAGGCCAGTGAATTGGCACTAAACCTCAAGGGTTCACTAAGAGGAATTTGGGGAAGGGAAGAAGGGCTACTGATCCTGTAACCAACTATCATTTGGTAAAAACAGTATGCAGGGCATTTTGCCAGCTCACTCTTAAAGTACATGGGGCAGGTATCATAAGAACTTGTGGAAACTATAACAAATGTGAGTACAAGCTTCAGTAACGGCTTTGTAAGACCTTTCCTCTGAAGGCATTATCTCCTGAGCAGCTGAGCACATCCAGCAGGTCACTGAGACCAAAGAGGGTAGACTTGCTCCCTCACTTCTCACCCATGCTCTTAGCTGTGCAGCTCTGCCCTCTTCCTTGCACCAGCTCCAGCACTCAATAGACCCACCTTTCACCCAACCAATCTGGCTCACTAACGAATCTAAAAACTAGGTGCTTTTATTTGCTGGGGTATGACTTGAGTGAACTTGGGTAGGGACCTACTGAGCACCAGAGCAAGTAGAAGGTAAGTCACAGGAACATGCACCAGGAAGTGGCACACTCTGTCTACTAGTAGTAGAAAGCTTAGAGTGCTTCTCCTATCTGAAGCATCTTCATTCTAAGACTCAGCAAGCTGGAAATTTTTAACACACTCAAGCCCCACTGCAAGGAAAATCCAGTCTTAACATACAAGAGTGCAAATCCCTTTCTAGTAACCAGCATTAGAAAGATACATTTTTTTTCTTTGACAGTATGCAAACATTTCTGCAACAAAAAGATGTCATATAAAGGCACTCCAGAAAAAGTTGCACAGGTAAGTATAATACTGTGACATTTGGAGTCTGCAAGGTGAAGCTTCCAGATTTCAAGATGTTAATACAGAGCCTCTTTATAGTCAATCAATTCTGTCATGAGTCTGACTATTTTGTCAGTGGTATTCTTTTAGTATCTGGAAGAGGAGGGAGGAAAAGAATTGGTTTTAATTAAGTCACAGGAAAAAATAATCAGTTTTTCATCCTGGAAGACAGAAGAGGTGGGAAAGGGATGTGTGCTGAAGGTTTTGCAAATTTCCCTTCCATAAGACTGAGAGCTCTACATTCTGAAAGAGTACAGGATGGGTGAGCAATGACTACTGGTTGGACTTGCATGCTCACTCCAATAGTCCTGACATTTCTTCTATACAGTACATGAGGTTTTATGGGACCACAAGAGAAGGCCTTAACCTATCTAATGAAGAAAACTACATCACAGATGCTGTAAGCTAGACAATCTTTTCCACTGAATCAAAACTTTATTTTGGGGTTTGTTTTTTTTTTTGGGGTTTATTCCCATTCTACAGTGGTCAAGCCATACTTAGAGATAATGATCCCCATACATAAGCACCAACTTAGCCATCTTTCCAAAGCAACTTTGACAAATATAGAGAGAAGAGGGAAAAGGCTGATAAATGTGCTTTGTGCTGCGGAGTATAACTCAACAGATATGAGCCTAGATGGTGAAAGGTAGGCCAGCTGCACTCCCTAGGATATTCCACATACACTGTTGCAGTGACTGTCAGATTTGCATCTCCACTAACTTACAGAGCGCAATGGTAAGAAGAGATGCTATACTATAGCATTATGCTGGGACTCTAGTGTGCCCTGAGTCTGTGCTGCACAGAACTGCCAGAATCAAGCAGAAAATACATCTTGCATTTCACTGAAACACAGCCAAGTGCTACATTCCTTTTCTTTCTGCTACCAAGTTATGGGGAAACAGTAGCATTACTCAGCATGGCATAGGAGCCCTCTGAGATTTGTCATCTTACTTTATACGACTGCTCTGTAACACCCTTCAAAAGAACACATTGAGAAACCTAGCGCAGTTCCTGCAGAGGCTTAAGTTTGGCAAGTGGTGTTGAAGGCAGCCTACAATGTATGGCTTGTGCTCCAGCAGCTCTGCCTATTTGTTCTGTGCACACAGGTACCCGTGACCACGTAGGGGCTTTGCTGACTTCCATGGCTTTCCCCACACAGAGCAACTGGCAAGATTGTGACTTTGTTTTGCATAATGGCTTGATTCAGATAATCTCAAGAGTGCTTGCAGTCATTTAAATCAGTTGTAATATATGGAATTTCAGACCAATTTTAGTTTTTAAAAGTTAAATACACAGAGTGAAGCACAGTCAGAAAGTGCCGATGTGACACCTCCTCTCACGCTCTTAACCACAGTCTCCTGTGCCTACACATTTTGACGCAGCTTTGTTACACCCCCCCACACACACACTTCCAGACCCTACCACATTCATTCCCCAAGATGGCTGGGACTCGCTGAATGAGCAGTTATTCAATATTTCTTTTTCCTTTCATTATTCATTGCATTGCCTTACATCTTATTTATCATACACTAAGCCTCTCATTGAACAAGGCAGAAATCCTGCAATAAGAACAGTCTGTGAGCATTTAAAGACTGTATTGTAATTCTGGTATTTCCCAGCTTCTGTGCATTTCATTTCACTGTGACTTTAATTCATGTCTTTTGTGTTGAATTTCATTGCCTCTTTAAAAGAGAAAAGTGGATAAACAAAGAAATCCCTTCATGAGCAACACATTGACAGACAGCAATAGAGCATTTGTCTTTTATAAATGTGCAATTTAGAACTGTGGAAATAATTGATTTTTTGGTTTGCTTGCAAATCAAAAAGTTATTTTTGGGTTGCCCTAAAAGGCATACAAAAAAGTCTAAGTTAAAAAGCAAAAAGAATCAGATGAAGCCCCCAAACTAATTTCTTTGGATGAACTGAAGTGTTGCATTGGGAATAGACTGCTCTGCTTTAGGATTTCTAACACTTTCAAAAATAAAGTTCTCCATTCCTTTGATTTTATATTTTTTTACTAAACTCCCAAAGTTTTACTTTGATCATCCTTGTACTTCCTTGATGTTAGTTCTTTCACTTTTTTTCACCATGCCCACCCTCAAAGATCTTGCCACAATTTCAAGTTGAGTTTGTGATCATTTCAAGTGACTTAAAATTGTATTTTTGTAAAAAGCTGCTCAGAAAGAGGGAACAGGGAGGGCTGGGTTGCCCACCTCCTGCTTTAAAGCATTTGACTGGGCAGAATTCCCCACTGCTTCTGCTCTCACTTCTTAATCATTATTTATGAACTAAGTGCATGAGTGTGGCTATGCCTCACACAGAGTTAATAGCCTAAAGGCCATGCAATGCAATGAATTAATGCGATTACACAGCGGGGTAGGGCTGGGGGCAGACAGGCTGCAAACCCACAAGATTCAACCCCATTCTGACTGTGGTTGGTGGCTCTGTTGCAGGATCAGTGCCTCAAGTATGCAATTACTCAGCAAAACAGGATATTGTTATTTATGTTGCCATAACCTATAGCCATAACTAAGGTCCTGTTGCACCAGCCACTCCACATGTAGAGACTCCTTGCCTGGAAACAAACTGCTCAGGGCAGATCATGGCTGAGGGGGACTCGGAAGTACACAGGATGCCATGTCTCCAGAAGGACACAATATTCATTAACTGGTCCAGAACCCTCTGCTCAGGAGCCACTACCCAATTCTTTGAGCTACCTTAAGTGTGGAGAGAGATTTGACAAAATAGGAAGACAGTTTTGCTTTCTCATATGACAGAAATACACAGAACTCCCACTTCACCTTTGCATGATGGATTACTTTCAAGGTCTACTAAAATGAAGGTTGACCACAGCTTTGGTAAGCAAGTACCTGGCAATAGCCATGGTTCTACTGCTGTTTATACTGGCATTGCCTCACCAATATTTCACAGGCATATTTGTTCCCATTGGTACAAGTCTCAGGTAAATTATTTCTATGCATCTTTAAAAAAGTTAGAAACTAAATCCACTTGCAAAACAGACAGCAAATGACAAGTTCTCGTATCTGTAAACGCATCCATTACTACCATTTTCAGATATGATGGGTGGAGGCAGGGAGTGTTTATTAGTTCCCACCACAACGCTGTTCAGAAGTGGACAAAGGTGCTCACTTTTCCTCCTAAAAACTGTCAGCACCTTAAAATAGAATTGTATAAATGCAATTAGATCTCTACTGGGCATGGCAATTGGGAGCTAGACCCTGGAGAGAAATCAGCACCAAAAATATTTCTACTTCCATGCCTAAGATGATATGTGTAATAGCTCAGATTTTTCTTCATCCTTTGTCTCCTATCCCAGGAAGGTTTATTAGCCTGGGCAGAGCCGCTTGAATGCCTGGGATTGGCTCAAGCCTAGAGCCAGCCAAGCTGGATTCGTAGGGCATCAGAGGCATTAAGCTCTATTAAATCTAAGCAGATCTGTGTAGATCCCATGTGGTAACCTTGCACCTAAGCAACCTGTTTTATCTACAGGCTGTGTTGTCTAGGAATGAATTATTCAGCATTAATCGATTTTTTTTTTTTTCGCCAAAGAAATCTCTTTTCTTTACAGTTTATCCAAAACACTGAATTTTCTTGCCAAGATGCTCCACCACAGATATCCACAAGTGCTTTTAGTCAATGTCATTTCATCCTTGTTCCTTATTTTCTTAGAACAATTAAAAGAATGGGATGTCAATAAAAACATCAAAATATTTTCTTTTCTGAAAAAGCTGAAGCAGAAAATTTCAATTTGAAGGAGGGGAATTGGGGCTAAAACACTTTAACAAATCACTTGGGTCAAACGGAATACTCATTTTTGCTGAATGAAATACACAACCAAAAATCTTATCCAGCTCCATTTGAAATTTAGCATTTAGAGTGAAAATGCGTGTACAAATCCAGCTTTATGCATAGGTGCATGCTTCACCAACAATAAATTGAACAGAACAGGGCACAAAGACACTGTACTAAATTGCATACTGCAGCCTCCAATTTTGTACTTTCAGATATTTATGGGTAGCTGCAGAGTTGTGGGTGCACTCATTTTTCACATGCAAATGGTCATTTGCACATCCAGATATGCCTGAAAAATTAAAGACTTGTTTGAGCGCTGATGAAATACAACAACTCCATGTACTGAATAAAAGCATTAAGGCATCACAGCAAAGAGGAGGAAATATGGAAGCATTATGGGAGACGCAAGAAATATTTAAAAGAAAAGCTGAAAGAGATGAAAATTTGCAAAAGCATCCCTATGGGTTTGGAATTCTTCCTTCAGTTAGGAATAGCCTCAGAAACAGAGATAAGCAAGACAGCACAACACAGCTGAACATCTGCCCTTGGCTTCTCACAGCATCTCTTTAAGATGAGGATGAGCCCATGCAGTTGATGAACAAACACTTTTAAACACATGATACCTTCATATTAATGAAACTACTGAAAATAACACATTTGGAGGGAGGATACACTTCAGGGCAGCAGCACACAAGCAACCACCCCTGATCCTGCCAGCTGGTTTAAGGAAAGGGCAACAACCTCCACTCATTATTAGCAAAGATAAGCTGACTTGTATCTGCTGGACACATGGCCATAGATTTTGGGACTCATCTCTTCTCTCATACCCCACAGGTTGTGGAGAAGCAGGTGTCAGGCTCCATAAAACAATGGCACTAGAATCCAAAAAAACCCAGGTAGTACTCCCCTTGCAGTTTTGTCAAGTGAAGGAGCAGCTGAAATTTGGAGCCTCTTCCCTCCCCGCCTCCTCCAGCTCTTTCACACATACTCCCTCAAAAGGCAGGCACACATGCACACAGCCTTAGTTCCTTCCACAGATGACATGACATCAACTTGATGGAACTGTGACTATTTGACATCCAAGCTGATAACAGAACGGCACTTTTGAGCAACACTTGAACAATAGGCAAGAAATGTGGCTTCCATAAATGGGAGAATTTACAGCTTGCTGTTCAAGAAATAAATAAACCATTACCCACATAGCATCGTTTCTCTTTGAAGTATGTCACCTGTCACTAAAGGTTAAATAACTGTCAACTGCTCATGCAAGGCTGGCAGTGGTACATTGTAGCTTTGCAACTTCTTAGAGCTTAATGGGGACTGTGCAGTTATAACCTTCCTGCTTTAAGGAACACAACATCAGTGACTGTCAGCAGTGGGAAATGGATTACCTACTATGTGCCTGTTATCAGCTCATTGTCTGTTATGACTTTACAGAGGAAACAGGTCAAAATATAGTAGGCAGTAATCAGCATGAAATAATGGGCCAACTGTTATGACTGACATGACAAGATGCAAGAGACATGGGTTTCAGATTTGGGAGCCAACTCTTATAGGAAAATCAAAGGTCTCTTTCTCTGCCTCTCTCCAATATATAGTCATACCAATAGTCCATGCCTTTGTTTTCCACCCATGAACCAGGGCAAACAGGCACCTGCCACTTTGATGCTCACAATGCCCTAGGGAACTAGGACAAAAGATCAATAGCTTGGACTACCTGGTAAAGGGAGCAGGTGAATGCAAGCATGCAAAGAATGCTAGGGAGACCACCAGTGAAGCTTCAAATCCTGTGCAGACTGTTCACAAGTCACTGAAGGAGATGGTATTTTGTCTTATTTCCCTTTGGCCAGTAAAAACCCTGCACCTGAAGTTCCAGTTGAGGTCACTTCCCTCCAGCTCTTCTTGCTAGCTCTGGAAGGAAGAAAGGAAAAAAAAAACCAAAAACTTAAAACCCTGAACCACACACAGGAGATGACAGTAGAGCAGGGATCTTACTGATGGAATGAGGAGTCATCAGAAAACATGTCAGGCATTCAGACAGTGAGCTGAAAATGTATGTGCTTCTATAAATAAGAGACAGCACATGGAGTTGGTAGCCTAGCGTTTTCCACAGAGTCTGGTTAAGGATAAGGAACTGGCCAGAAATCACTTGCAAAGTCCTTCAGGCATCAGTGAGAAGTGATGGTAACCTCGGCAGGCAGACAATGCTGCCTGCCTTCTCCCATCTACAGGGAGCACACATGGATTTTCAAAATGAGAAGTCATTATTACAGAAAGGAAGATAATTTATAGCCTGATATGGGCAGGGATTTGTGCCTACACAGACACACAAGTCTCCTGAGGGATGAGTACACATGTACTGTACAAGTTCCCTCAGCCTGTAGTTGGCTGACCAGGCTCACAGGACTCAGTCACCTGCCTCTCCAGATTCCTCCCAAGAAATAAAAGACATCAGGAAAAGTTAAAGCCTTCATCTCTCAGCTGGATAGTTATTAGTTCTACAAACATGGCAAAGTAGTCTGTTACTGCCCTTCTGTAGTACCTGTGATACTATCCTCTCAGGCTGAGAAGTGTTGAGAAATGGTTTTTCTGCCAGAGCTCAACAGCATTCAAGCTTTTGCCCTGAAAAGAAGTGTCTCAGCAAGAGCTCCCTTCCTTTTCTGGATGACTGGTGCACATTCCAGAGTCACTGTCCATTCTTTGACTCCACTTTAGAGGGAGTTACTGGATGGAGCTGAGAGTCTGACCTAGAGATAACCACAGATTGACAACAGACCCCCAAGAGCATTGAGAAACAAAATTCTTTCAAACCTCTTCACTCAGCTGTTTTTCAAATTCAAAGCATCCATATGGCAAATCAGCATGAAGGGCTTGCAGTGAGAGCAAACGGATTGCCAACGTCCCAGAAGCAGGCAGACATTCAATAACAGGAATAGCACTGTGATATCTAGCAACTTCTGAATCCATTTCCATTGCAAAACTGTCTCTCTTTCTTCAATCCACCAAAACTAGAAATAATGAAAACTGTACTCCTAATGATACCAGGGGAGGGAAAGGGGAGTTTGACCCAGTTTGGCAAAAGCACCGATCCATTTGTACACTGCATTTAAAGTTTCCAGTAAAACCAACCCTTGCCTATTATCAACCTGATGCCACCATTGGGCTGGCATCAAGAACTGCAGACAAACACTCACACAGGTTTGTCATCCTCTATTTTATCTAGGAAGATTTCTAGCTGTATGTCAACAGTTGCAGTGCGGCATCACGAAGGGTAGCACTGTGTCTCCCTAAAGACTTCTGTTCTTAACAAGAAGATTAGTAGTTAATGCAGCTTCCCCCAAGGAGCCACCTAGGAAGCTTTTAATGAACCAGATAGAGTACCTGACATGAGAGAGGGCTCACAGAACAACTCTTGGTTTTAAAACCTCTATCAAAGTTTGTAGCGCTCTCAAGTTCAGACAGGACCTAAGTCACCTTTAAAGAGGCTGAGCCACAGACAGCGTTCACCCAAACACAGAGTTACAAGAATATTCTGTTCTCTATCACTTTTCATGGGCCAGTGGATGTAGCAGCACAAAAACATGCATTTCAATGCAACAAGCTCTGTATTCTTAAAGAGATTTGTTCCCTTCCTTCACAAACCCTTTCAGTACCACCCAGCTGGAGAGAAACGTGCATGCAAGTATTTGGCACCTTTCCTCTCACTTAACAGCCAAAAGAAATCCAGAGGCCAGTTTCCCCAGCACCCTGACAACCCTACAGGGATGGGATATTCATTTCCATTCCCATGCCAGATGACAAGCAAGTTATCAATTGTGTTCAATCCTACCATCCCTTGTTTATCTACCATGACAGTCTTCTCTGGCTCTTGTGTGGCTAGGAGCCCAGAGGGCATGCATGACCTTTTTCAAGCTGTTCTAAGTTGTCATAAGCTCTTCTGCCCCTCTTTCTATTTTCCTTCATTTTATTCATGCCCTGCCCTTCTCCCTCTATCACTCCAACATCCCTTTATTGCAATCCTCCTAGAACTTTATCTTCTCCTGTCTCCCTGTCCATGAATTACAGCCTCTCTTACCTTCCTCTTTTGCTCTTCTTGTGTGAGACACCCTTTGATGGCATCTCATTTCTCTCCTCCATTTGTGGAGCAGGCCAAGTTTTCACCCAGACACTCCATTAACCCAAGCCTCTTCTGACTTGCTGCAGTGCTGAAAACATGAAAACTGGGCTCTTTTCACTACCTCCTTCCTCCCTGCTTTCATTTATCTTTGCTCCCTCATGGTTTTTACCTCTTCCCCTCTCTCTCTTCCCCTTCTCTCTTCAGGTATATAATTGTACCTGGTCCTCTCTTGATCTGCTGTCATTTTTGAGCTCCCTGTTTTGCTCATCTTCCAATCCCCCATCAGTACCCTCCGAAAATTAAGGTCAGAGATTAGTCTTTTGCAGCTGCCCTAGTGCTGAGTCAAACCAAACATCACTTACATCCAGAAATTTCCTTTCAGGGCAGGGTTAACTAAAATATCTTACATTTCTTGCCAAGGCCTGAGTTGATGAACTAGTAGAGAGACAGAATTATTTACAAAGACAGCTTATGGTGATGTTATTGAGATGATGGCTCAACACCTCACAGCCAGCCTCTCCAATACTCCAGGTGGTAATGAATAAAAAATGGGAGGGAAAGGAGGGAGGAACAGGAAATATGACAAATCCTTTAGTTGGGATTTGGTTTCCAACAGCAAGATTTGGCTAATTTTCCCTCAAACACAGATAAAAGAAGTAAAGGGGTGTCAGAATCTTTCATCTTCAGAAATATGGGAAACTGTATTTATGGTAAACATGAAAACCATCTGATTCTTTCACTTCCTATTGTCAGAGCTGTTAATTTTTACACAACACTTGAGCAACTCACTAGTGCGCAATGCAACTTGCAGGTTTGTATGTAACTGTTTCATTACATAGGGGAGAAAATGGACTAACACAAGGCTCAGGAAAAGAGTTTGGGGCTGCAATGTCTCCAATAACCCTCATTGTACAGCTGGAGCAAGATCATTTTTCAAGTAGTAATGTGCAGATGACAAGGCATAAAAAGGCCATCACAGGTGCAAGAAAAACAATGACCAATTCTGCAGGAAGATGGTGTTCATACTGAAACAAGGCAATTCCACCTATACCAAAGCAATGCCGACACCCACCATAGGAATGCAAGAGGGTTAGAGAGCTTATTGCAGCTAGCTGATGTGAGGAAAGACTGAGATGCTAAGGGGATTCATGGCAGACAAAAAATGGGGAACTGTGGATGAAGAGGGAGCCCTTCATCCCATACAGAGCACAACAGAGATTACATCTCTGTAGCAGGAGGAAGATAGTGAGCTTCATGGATGTCGTTTCCAAAAGACAAACAGGATCATGCATCAAGAATCTTAAACCATAGGCAGAACCACCTCAAGCCCAGGTTCTTAAAATCTGTTTGGTCCTAGGTAAAAGTACTGGCTGAAGCTTTCACCTGGGTCAGGTTTTCTCTTGCAAGAATTGTGCCACCAAAACCAGCAGAGCTCACTTTGCAGCTTCTCTGCGGCATCATTTCAAATAGCTATCTATTTGGCTATTTCCACAAAACAGAGGATAAAACCCTTTAATCACCTAATTTTGACACTTGGGGGTGAAAACAGCCAATGTGTTCAAACAATGAATGAGGCAAAACAAACAGGGATAGACACACAAAATGGTTTCCTAAGCTTTCTTCTGTTAAGGGACTAAAAAGACACAGTGCCAGAAATAAGACATATGGAAGGCTAGCTATCATAGCAAATTGAGAAGCAGCTCAGAATTCCTAGCAGAAGAATGGGATCATAACTCAACGGGTATTTCTGATGGCAAAATATGGAGAAATGACAAAAAGGGAGATCAATGGGACACTGTATTACCTGGCTATAAAGTATTCAAGAAGGATAGATTGGGGCAAAGTTTTCTTCTACCATAACTCCAATGACTTCAGTAGAGTTACTGCAGTAAAGACACTGGTCCTCTAATACAGAGACAGTTACAGTAGCAACAGACTCAACTCCCACAGTATCCAGTGACATGACATCACTGCAGGCATGGAGTCTTAGTCTTGATAAAAATACCAAGCTGTAAATATATTTTTAAGTTGTAATACAATCTTTCTGTTCAAAAAAGGTATACATTCCACAATGAAGGAAATCAAAGAGGAAAGGAAATCTAATGTAACAGCTACCTGATCAGCCACAGTAAGATGGAAGTTAAGAAACTATTTTGGTTTAAGTGCTTTCTGAAACTGGCAGTTCTAGTGCACAAGGAGAATTGAAAAATTGTTTTTCCACTAATTTAGACAGGTTAAAATAAAGGTAATTGATGAGCTAATGTATACCAGTGACCAGAATATCATCCAGTTCATGTTCTTAAAACAGCAATCAGAACAAAATTTAAGATTCTTTTAGATGCACAAGG
Source organism: Brachypteracias leptosomus (assembly GCA_013401335.1). Lineage (NCBI taxonomy): Eukaryota > Metazoa > Chordata > Aves > Coraciiformes > Brachypteraciidae > Brachypteracias > Brachypteracias leptosomus. The sequence continues at coordinate 5,727 of VYZX01020716.1, read as the reverse complement.
TACTAACACTTAATCAGAAATCAGCAAGACAGAGTAAACACCAAACATTTCCATTATGCCTGAAGTGCAGCGCAGTGCATGATAACTCTCAGACTATTTTTTCCTGTATGTGCTAATGACTTGCAAAAATAAGTAATAAAGTGAAAAAAAGTTTCAGAAGGTGCACCTAGTTTAAACTGTAAAACAAGACAACTCTTCTGATGTCTCTGATCAACCTGGGTGTACTCACAGCATAACAGGTCAATCCCTTGTTGACAAATGGAAGGTAACATACAGTAGAAAACACAGTTTGAACTGTCCACACGCTAACAGTTGCAGCCGGTATTAACTGTGACTGCTCAAGGAAGAGACCTGGGTGTCACTGAGGACAGCTCAATGAGTCTGATCAACATGCACAGGCAGTAGAGAAGGGTGAGGAGAAGCAGCAGAAATGTGTGGTTGACGAGTGTACCCAAGTACATTCTAGTATCACCACATAAATTAGAGCTATGCTCTCATTTACAATGCTACATTTGGTTCCAGCCAAAAATACTGTGCCTGACAGCTCCCCCACCTCCCCCGCCCCATGGTACCATACAGCTAAAACCATCAGGGATCAAACCGGACAAATACAATTACTGCCTGTATGAGGCCACAGATGCTTCCAAGGACAAAGTTAACTTTCATCCTAGTGGGGCAGATGCCTTTGCTATGGAAGATGACTTAGGGACTCCCTAAGGCCTCATCTTAAAAGGCAAGTTGAATACTGAGTCATAACATCCCTAAAAAAACCCCCAACATACTAAGTTCCCACTCAAAGATGACCAAATAAGGAAGCCAAGTGACTCCAGCATTAATTAACAAGACTTCAAACACAAGAAGTCAGCTGAGATCTGATCACTGGCAGTGTGGTCACAGTCTGCACTGACACACAGAAGCAGAAAACAGCCCTGGTGAAGTACAAGTCTCTGCAGATCTTCATTCCTGTTTCTGGAAGCCAAGCACATCTTCATACAGACCAGCCACATGGCTTCTGCCTGGTTCAGCTAAGCAAACGCTGTCCAGTTTCTGAGCCTACACCTTTGCCAAAGCAGACACCAACAGTACAGCTTGAACACCATGTGTGAAAAGCACTGGCATGTCCCATCCAGCCAACTGCCCAGGCTTGCCCCACGCTTCACAAGTTAATATACCAGAACTACAGTAGCATTAGCCTGCCCAAGGCCCACCATTCACCCCATCCTGCTTACCAGCTCATCTCGAACTGTGAAGAAGGCTAGAGGAGCAGAGGAGGGGTAATGCAATGTGCAGAGCTTGACTGTATCCCACTCACATCTGAGGGTCACAGTGAGCCTGAACAGATCATGGAATAAAGCTCTTCCTATTCTTCAGGTAAAGCTACTTGTCTCCATTTGCCTCTAGTAAGTTTAGGAAGGGGAAAAAACCATCCTCCTCAGGACTGAAAATGCTGTTTTAACCTCATCTAGGTGATCCTGCTCCGGCAGGGGGATTGGACTAGATGATCTTTTGAGGTCCCTTCCAATCCCTGACATTCTGTGATTCTGTGATTCTGTGAACACTTGGTTTTGGCACTACTTCATCTTCTTTTTGCTTAGCAGTATCCTCAGAAACAAGTTTGCTGCCATTAAAGAAATTGCTGCAGCTGTAAATAGTGATGAACATTGAATATTCTTTACAATTTCTGGAAATGTTTGTCACGCCCACAACTGCACTCTAATTATCCAATTAGAAAGCAGGAAGAAGAGCACATGACTTATTGTGTCCAGTCAGATCTTGCATACATCTCTCAAACTGTGAATATCAAATAAATTGTTCATAAATTAGAGACACCAAAATTATTCACAGAAATTCTTTGAATAACCTCAAACAGCCAATAAATTGAGGGAAAGTAATAAATCATGATCTGCTTATCAGCAATTCTAAAACATGAACAGGATGCTGAGTTTGCCAGACTTCATCTAAGAGTTGCTTGAATTTTCACCATACCAAGTATGTGAATTTGAACACTGCAGACTGCTGTTAAAGTTTAGTGAATAACAACAGTCTCAAATATGGTCAAATTTAAACAAAGACAGAATGCTTCCACAGCTGTCATGATTCTTCACGCCTCCCCCTCCCCCATTACCTATAAATTGTTTACCCAATACTCCATGCATGTTATCCTTGCTGACAATGCAGTCAAGAGCATTACATCAAAAAAGAAAATGGCTTGTTCAAGACAGACTGTGATTGTACACAACTTAAGGAAAATAAACCCAACTTTTCCTCCTATGACAAATCCACTGACCTGTGGATTTTCTCAACTATTTTTTGTAAGCCCTTGAAGTTTTTGGTTTTCAATTTTTGTCAGAATATTTTTGAGATTTTTTTTGGAATTCAGTATTTTCAAGAGAGGTGACCAAATATGCACTGAGAAGCCTTCAGTTTCTTGAGGCTCTTATAGTAGATGAGCATCTAAAAGTTCTGGGAAACTCAACTTCATGCATTCTTTTCACCAGTTTGTGAGGAATGCCTCTTCTTCACTTCAGAAGAAGAAAAGTTATTTCTGCAGGATTTACTTTTACTAGAAGAAGGAGATCCAAGGGAAGGAGCTAATAAAAAGCTGTTTCTCTTCTTTTCCTGGGATACCAGACAGACAAACAGAAGTTCACAACAAAGCCCTCTGATGACTAATTCCTTTTGTTGCAATAAATGCTGAGAGCTCTCCATCCCCACGCAGACACACACTTGATTTCATTAGATATTGCTCAGATGCATATTTTAACTGGGTATTTCGGAAGAGATGTACTCTCTGGTTGACAAGCAATATAGGAGATGGCAGAGTATTTCACTGGTCACACATACAAAGCTGCTTTCCTGTAGAAGGGACAGAGTCCATGATGCCATGACTGTTCCCAGTACAATTTCATTACCTCTAATTGCTTGGTCAATTCCTACTATTAAAATAATGCATGGGTACCACTTGCAACTGCCCCTTTTCTCTGCATGCACATACTCACACCCACCGAACTATGACATTGTATTCCCCATTTACTCACTAAACTTTTCACAGAGGTGTAAAAGCCTATCTTGCACATCAAAATGCTCACAAGTCATAGCACAATGCTTATTGTATCTCAGTGATTAATACACAGCCTACTACATTAAATAGGTATGCAATTTTTATAGATGACCTGGTCATTGGTGATTTGGTCTCCTCTCTCCCCATTCTCATATGTACATTTTTCAAAGTCTGACTTGAAACAATTAAAAGGGATCTCATCTTTAAAGAAAGAGGGCTCAGCACCTTCTGATAATTAAGTTTCTTTAAGGATCCTCAACGTGGGCAAGCAGCCTCACAGAATGACCCATAATCACTAGTCACTGCTAAAAAGCTTGCCTATATCATATGAAACATGAAATAGCTAGGAATACAAGGAATACAACTAGGAATTCAACCCATAAAGCCTTCTTTGTGCAGCTGAGAAGCCTCAGAAGTGCTTTGAAAGACGTGAAGGAAGAGAAATGATTTTAACAAAAGAACAAAAAAGAAAACTTGAAAGAGAACAGAAGCTCTGAAGAGTGTGGGGGTGGGAGAAGTCTTCAGTGTTAGGAACACCAAAGAGATCCCTAACTCAAAGCTACCAGAATAGCTTAAGCAGGCTGTGGCTTGATATTCTTACTTCGGCAGCAACTGTAGTTTGTTGCCCAGGGGACTGCACTGTGGATCTAACTGGACTGTGTTGTAATTTGCAAAGGACCTAGAGATGGTTCCTCCCTATATCCTGACAAGAGCAGTTCAGCTTCCAGGATGCTATGGAGCTGTGCTTTCATGTCATTGCTTGCTGGCAAGGAAACCACAGACTACCTCTTCTAATCAGCACTGAGCACAAGCAAAGAGACACAGACAGGAGGAAAAGGGGCCATGTTTGCTATGCATGAGCTGCCCTCCTCTACCAGCAGAGTAGCTCCGAGATGATTACCGAAGGGCTGAGACGAGAAAGGGGCCGGCAGCTCCTCCACTGTGACGGCACCATGGCTTGAAATTCCAATCTTCTCCCGCTCCCCTGGGGTAGTTTATGAGCCATTTTGGTTAGTGAACGTTGGCTCCTAAAATTAATGAGTGTGTCTGTTTTCAACATACGGTCAATTGCTGATTGTTCTGATCTCATGAGCTAGGCTGATGAATACATACCACCCACGGATAAAGAAAGAGTTGGGCTTTCCTGCTGCATGTTGAGAAAAGGAAAGAGGAAAAAAAAAAAAGCCAGAAGAAAAAAAATTAAGCCAAATGCCAAAGGTATATCAGGTACCCAAAACAACACTTAATAGGAACCTGAAGTATGAAAAGATGTCTTCTGCTGCAGCTAGGGTTTTACTGGTCATTTCTCTTTCTTCTGTAGCCAACAACAGACCCTAGGTCCTATAACCCAGGCCTTAACTGAATGCCAAATCACAACCATACAAGGCATCTCCTCCTCCCTCCACTCACTCATGGGAATAGGTAGCAACATCAAGTTCACACACTGGTCAACTTGTCCTTTCTTAGATTAACATCCAGCCACAACTTACATATTCACTTCGTGGCAATGTGTGCTCAGCCACCCGATCCTCCAGGGAAGTGGCTCAGCACAGCTGGAGGCACACATGCACATGGCCATTTCAAAAAGTGACTGCATACGCTACCTGCACAATCATGTTAGGCAGCAGGTGCAGCTAGTCAACTCAAAATGTCAAGTAATAAAAGTTCTGATTAAGAAATAAATAAAAGGCCAAACACCCCTTGCCAGTAGTAAGATATACTGCCCACCAGTGAATTAAAAATTTTATGCCACTGCATACATTGCATGTGCCTGCTATCTACAGCCATGTGTTCATCTCATGAAAAATACATGAAGATCCAAGCGGCATTAATAGTGTTTAAGAGCCCATCACCTAGGCAGATATTCCTCTTTATGGTTCTAATGGAACAGCACAGAGAAAGATACATAGAGACCATAATCTTCTTGAATGAAAAAAACCTATTCCTGTATTCCTGTAAACCCATAATTCCTGAATCCCCCAGCCCAAATTCTTGGTGTCCCAAAATGAAAATACACCCCGCCAGAACCAACACACTGAAGAGCCCCCTTCATTTAACAACTAAGCATCTGTCAATCTTGTTATACATTTGTCATTATATACGTTAGGCTGGGCTCACAGCAGTGAGGAGATGAACAGGAACCAGGAGCAAGAGGCAGCTGGTAAAAGAGGAGGGAAAGGAAAAGCAGATAGAATAGAATCATTCTGGTTGAAGAGAGCAGAGGACAAACAGGAGAGATGGAAAAGCAGAGGGCAAGAGGGAAAGTTAAAGGGAGGTACGTGAGATAGTGTCCAATCGATCGCCAAGTCTATATTAACTCAGTCACAGGGCTCTGATGATCTCTAAATGGACTGAGCTCTGCTCTCATGGTTTATGATACCAACAGAACCATTTGATTGAATTACAGTTCTTCAATTGATCACTCCGTATCAGTAATCTTTGACTTCTCTACTCACCAGCAGCTCCTCTTACAAATGCAAGCTTTGATGGCAAGAAACGCTTTCCTGACATTTTTTAGCTGAAGCAAATCAGTGTAAGAGTTGAATTGCTTTTGTTGACATTTCCCAGGGAGATCAACATGGCAGGTACCACTGCCAGTCCTTGATAGCAATGAAAGGGCAGCTAAGAAGAGACAAACACACTTGGGTGTGGAGGTTTGCAGCTGG
>VYZX01020715.1:142541-170442 GCA_013401335.1 Brachypteracias leptosomus | reverse complement strand
TTGAAAGCACTTAAATTTTAGCTTACATTTTGCATAACTCATTTTAATTTGAAGATGTAGTAGAAGCCTCTCTCTGCTTCAGGTATGGAAGCACATATATTGTTTCATTAAATCTGTAGGTCTACATCAATAATAACAGTTTATTGTCGTTTTTTTTATTTAAAAAACTAACTCTTTTATTTGTACCAACTTAAATGCTAGTGAACACCAACTTGTCAACAGTGCTAGCAGTTCACATTCTCTTACCTGTGTTTTCTTAAATAGCTAATTAGTTCATGCATCTTGCTTTTCAGGTACCTGAGTTAATGCAACTTCAACTGAGACTTTTCTCATTTTAACATCTGTCAGCTATCTTAAGTTAGCCTCTCATGCATATACAAAGAAAACATACTATAATAACTCCTTGCTTTTTATAAAACTGCTCTCCTGAAGTTTCTCAATCAACCAGGAAAGAAAAATGTCAAGAATGAAGTTACAGTTGTTCATCAGTTCATTTCTGGTTTGTAAGAATTTTTTGAAGATCTGGATCTTGCTTCATTAGAGATTGAACATGAATATCAGCCCAACTATTTATATAGCATGATTAAAAGATAATTGAAATTTTGGTTGGAAAGGAACTCTGTGAGTCATCCCATCCAGCCTTACACTCAGGGACCTAGATCAGATCCCTTACAGCTCTTCCTGGTTATTTCTTGAAGACCTCCAGGTATAGAGGTTCCACTGCATCTCTGGACAATTTTTCAGTGCTGTATTTACACTTCTAAATATTTTCTTTTTTTTTTTTTTTTCCTAATGCCATACCTAAATCTCACAAACCACACAACTGTGTGGTCATTGACTATGTTACATCTTTTGGTGAGTTCATAAGTCAATTTTAATTCCATGGCTTTCATAACAACTCAGATCCTTCAACAGTAGTGTATTTGTGGAAAGAAGAAATGTATCTCATTTTAAATGTATTTTTTTATTATCTTTTTTTTTGTATTTTATTTGAAAGTGTATTTCAAATGAACCTGTAACTTGGAAAAACAGGAAATGAACTAATGATAATAAATATACATAAAAAGAACTTTCTATTTATTGGTTAGCAAACTGATAGCTTCTCTTCTCAAGAGCTTTTTATGCTGCATATTTAAAACACGGACTTTTTCCTTAGGCCACATGCACTTTTTCACCATTTCCTTTTCACTAAATAATAAGTTATTAAGTTAAAGGACCCTAATGCCTTATAAATTAATTATATTTGCTTTCTTCTTGCACTTACATTGAAAAATCATTAAAAGTGCAATGACAGTGTTGCCTGTATCTTTATTTTAAACCAGTGGATGTTGAGAAAAAAGTAAAAGCTTCTCTGGCTGCTTCAATATTGCTATATTTTGATGTTAGTAAACCACAAGTTCTTTTAAGTTTTATTGCTTTTGGAAGCAAACACAACAGATAAAACTCTGTATATTTGAGCAGGAATGCAGGTTAACGTTCTCTAGCGTCCTAACCTACGACTTCTGCAGGTACCATCTCTGTTACTTAAAGTGAAAGAGAGATTGTAGTACTTAACAGGTGATGCATAGTAAAAGGACACATAGCACAATTAACTTAAACCAGTTGCTAATCTGGTGCAACAAATCCCAGCATATGTGTATTGTACATCTCCTATACTCTCACTTTTCATCTGACTCCCTGCTGTCTCCCTAGAAAGAGAGGTTTGTACACCTTTTGACCAATGAAGTGGAAAATAGCAGTGGAATGTAACCTCTACTGTTAGTCTGCAGTTAGCTCTTTTTCTTTTCTTCTACCACCATAAAACTTTCTTCTTTGTCTGACTTAATATATCAGTTTTTTCTTGTTTAATGTTAAGAAGAAACAAAAACAGTGGAACAGAGTTTGGAAGCTATTTCAGGATCCAAACTTGGGGAGTCAGAGTCATAAGTAATGATATCCTAAAGTGGCATAGCTGTACCTAAGTTTTAGGAACATAGTCACGTAGAGGAACCCAGAACTGCTGTCTGGGAACATGGTATTCTTCAGGTTTTTGGGTACTTCATATGACCAGAGGGAAAGATAACACTAAATGGAAAGTTATTTGGAGCTATGTTTTTTAAGGAAAAATGAACACAGTAACATATTTAAAATTTCACTCCCTTTGATATGTGGATTTTAGTTGCATCATATTCATCGGAGTGACAGTAGCTGGTGTGGTTTTGTGTTTAATTTAGTGGAACTGGCACATGTGAAGAGTTCTTTGAGCCTCTGTACTGGAATGACTCCATGGAGGACTTTGTTCTTTCTTTCTGGGTCCACATGGGACTGTTTAGATCAGGGCAGTTCTTGTATATGTTGAGAAAGTGGCAAAACATGTTGATAGATAATTTTCATTGAAAAAGAAGTACTTCATTTCAGGTGATACTTATGGCAGCTACTAACTAAGAAACTTACTCAAGTCAAATCTTGAATTGAAGTATCCATTTTTTATCTGCAAGTCCTTGAAGTGATGTTTCTCTCTGTCACTGAAAGAAATAATAATGCCCGCAGATTTCATTTTGGCTACTTAATTTCTTTTGTCTCTTTGGTAGCTTAAGGACAAATGAGTTCTTTATTTTTCCTAGATGTATTTCAACAATTCTATGTAAACAGAACTTGTTTTCTCTGCCATGCTGTGTTCTTATCCGATAATTAAAGGAGGAAGATTAAGAAACCATTCTGTTAAATGTTATTACTGAGAAAAAAATAAGAAAAAAAAAATCTTTTTTGTCCTTTAATCAATAAATATGCGAGTACACCTTGAAACTGATAGATTGCAAACTGAAAGAAACTGAATTCATCAAGGTCTCAATTACCGCTGTAATCCATATTTTCTTATGAGCTATGATTTATGACCACTGAGGTTTTGCACAGTTTTGTAAAAGAGGCTAAAAGATACACTGGCTTTGTATCTGCACAAAATCTTTTTGTGCTCTTATGTGGAGGGGTTTGCCAACAGCTGTTTGTTTGCACTTATATGCACTTAACCATCACTGCACATTCATGCACAAATATGTACACAGGAAAAATATCCTGGATAAGTGCCCTTTCTTTATATTTGTTTCTTATGTAATCATAATTGAAAAATTACCCCAGAGTACAGAAACAGCACACATCTTAAAAGGATATTTTTAAGGGAAAAGAAAGGAGATTAAATAGCAATTCAAAATAGGGTGTTTTTTACATATTTGATTTACTTGTAATGCAGTTGAACATTTTGTATGTCACGTACTTAACTCTTGAAATTTTTCACATGCATGGCTGTTACTTTTTTTTAAATCAAAATAAGAAAGTCAACAATGTAGTCTTTCTGGTAAAATAAAGTACAATTTGATTACTTTTTCCTCATGCAAAATACCATTTAATTTGATTTTAGGAAGAGGATGGTCTCTAATTGAAGGGAAATGGAACTGTATAAATTAGGTGTACCCTCTTATCTTTACCTCTGTTCATGCAATTGTAAATATTACTGCTAGTGCAAAACAAAGAAATAACAATACTTGAATTATAAACAGTTTTGAGAAATATATATGAAATGTGCAAGCAGAAAACCAGTTTCAGATTTACAAAGTGCCTGAATCTCACTGAGGTATCTAACTGCACTGTGATATTTAAGAAAAATAAAACAAATAAAAAGTAATTTGGAAAGCTGCGGGGACTAGTGATACAATCCATCACACAAGAACCCAGTTCCTCAATTCATGGAGATTCAGTTAAATATAAGGGTCATGTGGAAAGATTGGTTGTTTCAGATAATATACAGAAACCCTAAAAAACTTTTTTTACTGTAGATACAAATATCTCTTTTCTTAGATGGGTGAAATTACATATGAACGCATCTATTCTCTGTTCCTTGTATAAGTAGCTCATGATTCTCTAATCGTCATAGTTGCAACTTTGTGTATTCTCACTCGTCTGATTACCAAAGATTCCAGTACTAGAGATTTTGTGGTTTGCAGCTTGCAAAAAAAAAAAAAGTCTATAATCTTGAATCAAGATTTAACAAAGAAACATTTCTGTAGTTCCTATGGGAAGTGTCTTAGAACTGCACACAGAAAGTTAAGCTTAGTACTGTACTTGATAATGGAGCTACTGACAGGTCTTTTGTTGAATGAGAGTTAGTGCACATCAGATTGTGAAAGATGGAATGCCTCGTGGTTGTTTTGCTCTCATAGACTTTAAATCTTGAACATCTGATGATATCACGTACACAATAAAAGCAGCTTGAGATGTATGGGAACAAAAGCAAAAGAATTCAAAATAAAACCAATCAGTCACAGCAATATCATGTGCAGCCACAGTTTAAGGAAAAAAATCTTTGGATTTTTTCTGTCAGCTGCAACCTTGATCTCTTCTGGAACTAGAAAAGATTCTTTCTGGTTTTCAAAGTTTTAATTAATTATGTAAAATGTTTTCAAATTCTGCTATACTGAATGGTGGCTTTCAACTCTGTTGATGGCCTTGAGGTAACCTTGATCTGTTTTGGAGACATTGACCTCGCTGTTATGTTCCAGAATGTTTGGAAAAAAAAAAAAAGAAAAAAATATCAAGTGTTAACTTTGGCTATTGCAAATTTTAGATATGTATTGTTGAATTTCTGTGCCTTTGTATGTGGTATGCTGCTATGGATGCTCTCTTAGCTACACCTGGCCTCTTTTCACTTTCCTAATGTTTTTGTAAATGCAGCGTAGGTATTTTCAATTTCTTGCAAAGTTAAGAGCCAAACCACCTTTTCTCTGAAGGGCCATGCAAGATAGCAGGCTTGCCTAGCAGCCACTCTTAGGTACTGGTGACCCTTGGGAGTAACAGAGGAGAAGAGGAGTTCAGGGATTTGATCACTCCAGCAGTTTGACTTTCCTACTCGGAATCAGGATGTAGTTTGAGACAGGAAAATGTGGGAATGTTGGCTGTGACATGGGGAGATCTGACTTGAGATTCTCAAGAAAATTGGGCAATAGGGGATTACTGGACTGGAAAGTACTCATGTATTAAAGCATAGCTAATTTTGTCTCAGGAACAGGAAGAATAGCAGGTGTGAATGTTAGAGTGAAAGGGGTAGGGAGAGGGTCTTCAGCAAGAGTTAGGGGATGTCCTTTGCTTGAGGAAAAGAATACACATACAGGAATATGCACTTATCCTTCTTGTTGCCTGTACAGGAATGTTAGTCCCATCCCATTCAGCTTCTCTATTGCTACCAGAAATGTAGTATGTAAGAGTTCTTTTAAGAAACATGGCCTATCACTCCCTGAATGTAGACATTTAAATCAGCATTATCTCTAGTATGATTAAATTCTTTGTTTTCCAGAAGACTGAGAACTAGAAAATGGTATCAATGCAACAATGACAGATATGCATCATATTCAAAAGCTTTAGTTAGAATCATGTGTTTTATATGATAGGTGTTTCTAGAGTTTTAGTAAGAAAGCTGCAGAGTCAGATCTGTGTTCTGAAGCCATAGAACCTCTTGCTGTTTGATGCATTGCAGAGCCAGTGTTCATTTGATTTTAAAGCTCTGTATAAGAGCAAATTCTTTTTTTTCTTAAGAAAAAAAAACAAGAATTTGGTGGTTTGAAAAAATCAGAATATTCTAGACCATCTGATACAAATACTGACAGGAAGAAAATTGCCATGCAATGGTAGGATATTGGCCTTAAGAATTTACAGAAAGTCAAACACTTTACTTAGGTTTTTTTAATAACTATTGTAAATTCATGTTCATTTATAATGTCTTTAGCTACTTTTTCACTTTAAGCTTATCAGTATTGGGGCCAGTTCTGTTCAATGTCATTAAGAAGATGGAATGTGCCCTTGGTAAGTTTGCAAGACAACACCAAGTTGGGTGGATGTTGGTTAGCTTGAGGGTAGGGAGGTTCTAGAGGGTGATATGGACAGGCTGGATTAATGGTTTGAGGTGTATGAGGTTCAAAAAGGCCAAGTGCCATGTCCTGCACTTGGGTCACAACAATGCCATGCAGCGCTACAGGAAAGCTGCCTATTGGAAAAGGACCTGGGGTTGTTGGTCACCTGACTATGAGCTGACAGTATTCTCAAGTGGCCTAGAAGGCCAGTAGCATCATAGCTTGTATCAGAAATAGTATGACCAGCAGGTCGAGGACAGTGATTGTACTGGTGAGACTGCATCTTGAATACTATGTTCAGTTTGGGGCCCCTTACTACAAGAAAGACATTGAGGTACCAGAGTGTGTTCAAAGAAAGGCAATGAAGCTGTTGAAGTGTCTAGAGCATAAGTGTTCTGAGAAGTGGCTGAAAGAACTAGGCTTGTTTAGCCTGGAGAAAAGAAGGCTCAGGGGAGACCTTACCACCCTCTAAAACGGTCTGAAAGGAGGTTGTCTGGGAAGTAGGGTGGGTCAGTCTACTCTCCCAAGTACCAAGCAATAGGACAAGAAAAAAATGGCCTCAAGTTGCGCCCGAGGAGGTTTAGGTTGGGTATTATGAAAAATTTCTTCACAGAAAGGATTGTCAGGCATTGGAACAGTCTACCCAAGGAAGTGGTTGACTCACCGTACCTGGAGGCTTTTAAAAGACATGTAGACGTGATGCTTAGGGGCACAGTTTAGTGGTGGACTTAGCAGTGTAAAGTTAATGATTGAACTTGATGATCTTAAAGGTCCTTTTCAACCTAAATGATTCTATGATTGTATGATTTTAATAACTTTGGCTGGATATGAAGAATGTCTACTTTGTATCCTTCCATTGGAAGTCATAACTGATGTCCACCTCTATTTTCAATTTACAGTGACGTTACAAACATCAGTTTATCACACATTCTTGCTGTTTAGCCAGTACCTAGTTTATAGACTAACCATTTCTGCTGCCTCTCTGTTGGTTTTTTTGTTGCTGATTTCAAATTACAATTTCTCTAGTTTGTCATTGTTACCTACATATTTGCAGAAAATTGTCTTAGCTTTTATAGATTTAAACTGCTTGTTCTTCAGATATTCCGTGTGCCTTCAGTTTTAATTTTTTCTTGGAGAAGAACCCCATAATCAAAAATGTCTTCTTTGTGATGAGAAAGAAACATAGCTTTTTAAGTTGTTCTTTTCAGCTCCATGCTTGTGTCTAATTTCAGATTTCAGTATTTGGTACTTATATCTACCTTTCCCAAGTGCCTGTTTTCCGTCTTTCCTCCTAATGTGAGAGCAAGCAGAACAAATACTTTCACAGTTTAGCTATGATGGTAAGGACTGAAAGAATCTGAAGTTGGATTTTATTTCTGCTTGTAAACAGCAATAGAATAAAATGTACATAGTTCTGTTTTAAATATTTACATAGGATTTCATGACTAGAAAATCGGTAATTTGATTAAAACTAGATACAGTATTTATGGTTTTTTTGCAAACTCTTGTACATGCAACTTTTAAGAATATTTCAGAAATATTATTTGTGTCATCCATCATTTGAATCTGCTTTGTAAGCTTCTGTGTTTCAGTATTGTCAGTTTAAAAGTGGAATTAGCTAAGGTGGGAAAAATAACTGCATTTCTGGTAGGGATACATAATATACTTGGAACTATTTTATGTAATTATGGAAGTATGGATTGCTTGTACAAAGTATAAGTAGAGTGACATTTGAAAGAGAAAATGAAGATTGAAAGTAAAAAAATTATTATGAAAGTGATGTGATCCAGAAAGCTCACAAATTGATCTGTTACCCTAATAGTTTAAATAGAGAACTAAAAGCTTCTTTCTAGTTTAATTTATTAACATTATGTGACCTCGTTAATGCCTATGTGACCTCATTAATGTCTATAATATGCAAAGGGCAAATGTCAGGAGGACGGAGCCAGGCTCTTCTCAGTGACATCCAGTGATAGGATGAGGGGCAATGGGTGCAAGCTGGAACGTAGGAGGTTTTGGGTAAACATAAGGAAGAACTTTTTCACAGTGAGGATGACAGAGCACTGGAACAAGTAAGTTGGCTATCCTCTATATCCCTATTAGACTGTTTATCTTCCAGGAGGGCCTCATATCTATTTCTCAGAGGCACCTGGGGAGGTGAGGCGGGCAAGGGGGGTACTCGCCTTCTACCACAGCCATGAACTTGCCTCCACTCTCCCTTTTTACTTTGGCTTTTGTCTTCCACGTGAGAGGGGTAGGATACAGGGGCCCCTTGATCCTGGGCGTTATCTGGCTGTTGAACGGAGCGCAGAGCCTGGCTCCACCAGTCTATCTCCATTTCAGCCTCCCTGATAATCCTGAGCCTTTCTACTTCAGTTTGTAGTCTTGCAACCTCCATCTTGCAGCTGTGCTGCTCAGGTGAGCAGATCATCTACCTGCTCACACCTCACACAGCCATACTCAGAGCTGCCCCCTGACATCAGTGAGAGGCTGTGGCATCCCTGCAGCCTGTCACCTGCACAGCCACATTCTTCCGTGGGAGCTCTGTCCGGGTTCCCACATCCATTTTGATTAGTGAGAGGAGCATGGTCTTTTTCTGCCGGGTGGAGACCATTTTGGAGGTTGCTTGCTCTATGCTGTGTGGGCAGTAACTAGTTCCTGTCCTCCGGGAGAAAACTTATCACCTGAACAATGGGTGTTAATTGCTCGTTTAGCTTTGCCGCGGGTGTGCTGGCTCCGCCCAGGCTATCTCAGCAGCCCGCCCACCAGCTGGCTGCCTCCAGCAAAGAGTAAAGGCTTTTCCCGGCTTCAAAAAAGCCCCCAGAAGAGCTTTCCTTCCGCCCTTTTTGCTGCAGAAGCCTCCCCCAGTGCAGTCTTACCTGCTCTGAAGCTGCTCTCCACGATATATTGGAGCATGTGGACATATTGGAGCATGTCCAGAGGAGGGCCACCAAAATGATCAGGGGAATGGAGCATCTCTTGTCTGAAGACAGGCTGAGAGAGTTGGGGCTGTTCAGCTGGAGAAGAGAAGGCTCCGAGGGGACCTTATAGTGACCTTCCAGTATCTGAAGGGGGCCTACGAAAAAGCAGGGGAAGGTCTATTCAAAAGGGTTTTTAATGATAGGACCAGGAGTAATGGTTTTAAGCTAGGAAAGGATAGATTTAGATTGGATATTAGAAAAAAGTTTTTTAACATGAGGGTGATAGATCAGTGGAATGGGCTGCTCAGGGAGGGTGGTGGAGGCCCAATCCCTGGAGACATTCAAGGTCAGGCCTGACCTAGGTAGAGATGTCCCTGCTTGTGTAGGGAGGTTGGACCAGATGACCTCTAGAGATCCCTTCCAGCCTAAAACATTCCATGATTTTATGATAATATTTAAAAGGAGATATGGCTATATGACTGTCAGTATATATTCTATGACATAAAAACAACTTAAAACTGTAAGTGTGGATACCTGAAGAATATATCGCTTCTGTTTGTAAGTGTCATTTGACCAACAGGCCATAGAGCATGTGTCATAGTACAGCATGGCTGAGCAATGACTCTGCAGTTGTTATGCATTAAAGGAAATCCATTAAAGTCCGTATGTCTGTGCACTAACCATGTCATTGCTTTCACATTTCTATAAATATTACTGTCTTACATAATTTTGAGTCTCAAAGAGGTTGAAAATTATACAAAATGGGCACTAGGACTGTGAATGTAAATTTGTGTGCATTCTGTATATGGTCTGTAACCAACCATCAAAAGATGCAAGAATGCTATTTCATATTACATTTATTTACATTCTTCACAAATTTTTAATGAGCTGCACAGTTAAGCTTCTTTTGTTTGAAACAGAAAACCCAGCAGCTGAAAAGTTCCAAGATCTGAAATGTGTAGTCTCCTGTGATGCTCTTTGTGTCACATGTCATGGGAAAATAAATGAGCCTGGTACCAGGTCCTGAAGTTTTATTAACACTTGAGTATTTTGAACCTGAAAGAGAAGCTTCAAATAATACGTTCCTTTGAAATCCATACCCAAAGAGTTCTAATATAGCAGGCATTTTTCATCATTTTGGTTCAGTTTTTGTTACTTCCAGTGAGTACCTGTCATGAACTAGGATCCTGTTGTGAGGTGCTGCAAGACCAACATTTCTACTTTAATCTACACAAAGCAATAGAATTAAAAATAAAATAAAAACAAAACATAAAATGGATTGTCATTGTCATGTTCATTTAAATTTTATACTCAGAAACATCACATTAAAGTCTCTTTATAGATGGGAGTGCTGGTATCCTGTTAGTACAATATCTTTGCATTCGTAAAACAATTATTCCATGTAGCATTTTATGAAACAGAAGCTTTAGGGTTGAAATTTTGCCATGTTTAATATTCATTGCAGGCTAACTCTTTTGTGTTGGTCAAAATGGTTAATTATTCTACACAACAGTACAAGAAGAAAAACATTGCTTTCCCCATGTTAAATATTTTATAGACCTTTGCTCAAAAAGTTGTGGCATCTGCAGACTTTGGAAGAGGAACTTGACATTTAGAAGAACATGGTCTTAGTAACAGAGACTGTCCTCCTCTGGAAAATCCACTCGGTTAAGTTACAAATCTTTGGAGCACTGCAGCTTGTAGAATTTGCAAGAGTGAAAAAACTGAAGCCTTATTAGTATTTGACCTAAGTCCCCACTGCTCCCTGAGCTGACCAGACCTACTATAGCCACAGAACAAAGAACAAATCAGGAAGAGTGCCTCAGTGCAGAACTCATCCTGCCTTGCCTGCTCTCCACATTTCTGGGCCAACCTAGGTCTGGACATTATGATTGAAAAAGCGTTTGTCTGTTCTTTGCTGGCAATAACCCTTTTATTGATAATTTGGTATCATGACAAAGAAAGCTGTTTCCAAAGCTGAACAACCAAAACTATACTGAAGGGAAGGAAAAGGGGATAGGAAACAGTTAAAGAATATGAACTCGAAGCTGAAAAAAAGGAAACCCCAGAAGTTAGAGAAAGGTTGAAACTAAGAAGACAGATATGAACTAAGAAAGGCTCAAAAGCAGTAGAATGAGGACCATAAGGCTATACAGTCATCTTTGGAATAGAGACATATGGTTTACTTTTAGGTAGTCCCACAAGGAGCAGGGATTTGGACTTAAAGATCCATTATGGGGCCCTTCCAACTTGAGATATTCTATGATTCTCTAAATATTTGTGAGGTTAGGGTGGATAGTATGTAAAGTGCAACAGACTCCAAGAGTTCTGATTCTCATGAAAGGGAGGGCCTTGCTGTGTCATGGACTGTGGAGTGGGCACCAGTTCTCACCAAAGATGCTGGATAGGAAATACACACTTTTAGGTTAGGATACCTCTTTGACAAAGGAATATTGACTTCTGCTTTGTGAGCTTCAGGATGTTGGAGGAAATACAACAGCATAAATTTTTTTCCATCCTTTTAGAGTGACTTGGATTGAAAGGTCTGAGGACCAGGTACTACCATGGGGCTCAGGGGCTAGGAAGGGTGGCCAAGAAACATCAATGTATTTGCAGCCAAAAGTGTTCAAAAATTCTGCCCCGTCCTTCATGAGGGCAAGGTCTTCTTGCACCTAAGAGGAATTCAGTTGTTCGCAACTTGGTAGCCAAATATGTATATAAAACCACTATCACTCAAAGATGTGGGACAGGCCTGTTTGTGTAAATAGTAATTCCTTTTACAATCAAGATTGTACCTCTATCTCCACAAATTCATTTAAACAAGTATATGGCTTAGCAAAAACACAGCTTATTTTTTATGTTTTAAAGTTAGAACACAGCGAGTGTCATATTTTCTAAATTAGCATTTGCATACCTGTTATTTGTATCAGGTACCATTTGCCTAGAAATTAGGAATATAATTTAAATATGCAAAAGACTACGTTTTATGTTTAGTGTTATTAATAGTTAAATAAAACTACTGTGAATGCATAAGAAAATAAAAAGGCTCATCAAAACATGTTTCATCCTAGCAGTCCAAACACAATGACATTCTTAAATCTCTAGCTAGGGCAGCATTCACAGTTCGCTGCCTACCTATTGCCACAGATGCTAAAAGATGAAAGAATACCAAATAGTAGGAGTTAAAACAAGGCAAAACAGATCTTAAACTCTTATTTGCCCTCTAAAAGATTTTCTGTTGCATCTGAGTAAATACAGTCCCAAAATAAGAAAAGTGTAGAGTTTTTTTATTTCCTTCTGTTTCCATCATAGTTTGCTATTGTGACTGGTAGTAAGGTGGTGCAGGATGTTCCTTGCTATTCAAGAGTTGTCCATAATACAATACATTTATTTTTATTTATGAAAAATTTTTCGTTAAGAAATTATTAGATAAAATCTAGAAGTGTGTTTGTGTGCCCATAAAGCATGTCTGGGCTTTAAATGTGAAGTGGTGTGGTGCATGCCAGGACTTTACAACTTAGTCACAGATGCCTGTGATACAACATCTTTTCTTTTCCCTTTTCTTTCTGACAGAAATACATAATCTGATGTTTGCTTGTGAACTTTTCTCCCTTCCCTTGCAGTGGTGCTTAAATACAGCAAATAAAATCTTTGCCTAGTTTTTAATTTGCTTTTTAAGTAACCAGATGGTAAATGGCCTTCTATGTTTTACCTTGAAATATTTATGAAAAAACACCGTTCAGGAAGTGCTTACCCTGAGGATCTCGCATCTTAGAGTGGGCTTGCCAAAGACACTGTCTATGTAGGTAAGATAGGGTAGGTAAGATAGGTGACTAACTTATAGCCAGATTTTTTCAGTTATGGAATGGAATATTATTTTCACAGTTAAAAAGCCTTATCTTTAACTACTTTTTGGATTTCTCATGAAGCTGTGAGCTTGGCTGGTCATCAGTTTAGGGATCTGGGAAAAGTGGTAAACTACACTGTGTGTCCTGCTTGGCATGCAGAAAGATCTGGCTTTTGAGATTTAAATTGCATTGTTGCAGCCTTTTGGAAAGTCGTGGTGCAATACAGGAAGAGGCTATTGTAGGATTTTATAACACACCTGTCTGGTGTTTGGTACTTGGCAGTCACATGATATACATTTATTGAATGTCATTTTATTATTATAATATAGTCATTTTATTGTTTCTGAGGAGTTTGTGGCTATTTCTACCATCTTCCAGGATAGCGATGCTATGGCAGAATTAATTTTCTACCATATACAGGTATTACAGCATGAAGCATTTCACAATATTTGGTCAGTTATTTCTAGTCATTAGTTAGTACCTATCAATTCTGTGACACCATTGGCTTTCAGCTGATGTAACCCCTCTTCAAGGGGGATCCTCACTGTGTCCCGGTAGGAAGCTCATCTTCCTGTGCCCTGCAGCACCTTATTACAGTTTTTGCTGAACACCACTGGTCTTTTGACTCTTCCTTTGAGGATCTGTTGACTACCAAGTTCTATCTGAGTCCTGATTGGTCTCCTTAGATCTGCCTGCAGTACTAGAGCTGGGAAAAATTCCTTTCTCTTGTATTTTCTAGTGTGTCAAATTTTGGTAATTTGTAGAGTAAATGCCAATTTTCAATGCAATTTAATGCATTAGATTGCATAATGCTGCCATTCATACCCAGATTGTGCACCATCTAACTAATTAAAGACAACTTCACGGGTTCTTGAGAAAAAACCACATTTGATAAGCTAAGTCATTACGGTTTTTCTTTTATGTTGATAATAATTGAGAGTTTTTTGTATTCTTTTCTTATTTTATTATTATTATTTCTTATTTTCTTTTCTCACTTGGAATTACCCATTTTGAATCTGTTTTAACTATAATCAGCAAGGGGACACATAACCATGAGATACTGGAAAGTTCTGAAGCCTAATCCATGGTGTGGTTAAGATACAAAACTATTGTTTGTGACTGGTAACTAACCTTTCAAGTCAGGGTATCAGTACAGCCAACTAACCTTCAGATAAGTATTTCAAAGAGATGTTTTGCAAAGTGTTTGAGGGTCATGAAGCATTCTTCATTGTGGAGACCAGGACTGAGTAGTAACACTGGGAAAAGAGAGAGTATCCTTCTTCTCTTCACATATGCAAGGAATTTATAATACTAGAATTTGGACTTAATCTCAGCATCTACTGCACTGGTACCAAAGCAGGGGAGAATCTGCAGCTTCATCAGTATTCTATCAAAGCATTTGATGTTGTAGAACATACTGATACAACATATCAATGTTATTAATAGTGATGCACCTTTTGCTTCCAAACTAAATGCATGCCATTTAGGTTTATTTCTAATGCTTGTTACTAGAGTTAATAGGTAAATGTTATTTTAAAAGATACTCCTAAAATTTAATTATTATTTCAAAGCTGTTTTAATCATGTTTGAAAATGCTAAGATGTTATGAATTGAACAATTGAATGAATCATTCTATCATTGTATAATTAAGTCTGACTAAAAATAAAATTATATTTTAATGGCCCTCTTCTTATCCTATTGAGGCCAATGGTGAGAGTCTCATTGACGTCAGAAAGTGCAGGATTAGGCCTTAATATGATCTGCCTTTTTTGTCAGTAACCTCAACATAAAATGCTGTCCTTCTTTTAGATATAAATGTTTAGCTGACTGTTTAGTTGCTCATTCAAAGCTTGTAGATGGAACAAATGCTTCTGAGCTAATATAAATACTTTTCTTAAAATCTAGCAGATACTATCATTACTTTTTCAACCCTGAAAACAGATTATTAAAACATCGTTCCTATTGCCTAAGGCTTGTATATCTAACTATGTCACTAAATGTTACTAAAATGCTAACTTTTTCTGTATTTTTTTAACTTTTTAGTGGGAACAACTTCAAAATTACGTGTCTTGATTTGAGATGCATCCGCCTCTGATGATGGCACACAACTGAGTGAAACTCAGTGTCATTTCAAAGCCCTTGTGGGGTCAGCTCAGCTCTCTCATTGTTGGTACAAGTTTGGATTCATATAACTGGAAATCTCAGTAGAATATCAAAGAGATAACCACAGCAGAGTGTGATTTGTCTGAGGGACATTAAGAATATCAGGCCAAAAGATGGTGGTAAAGTATGGAACTCAGAAGAGTAATGTTATTGCTGTTGGGGTTCACAGTCCTCCTGTCTTGTAACACATGCTATAAGCATGTGAATTACTTATTTTATTTTCAATTCCTGAGACAAAAAAGACAAAAATATTGGTTTTTATTTAATGAGATGAAAGAAAACAAATCGTAGAATCATAGAATCATCAGGGTTGGAAGGGACCTTAAAGATCATCTACTTCCAACCCCCCTGCCATGGGCAGGGACACCTCCCACTAGATCAGGTTACTCAGAGATCCATCCAGCCTGGCCTNNNNCTTCTCTTGATGCAGCCCAGGATACGATTGACAGTTGTTTGATGCTGTGTTGCTTTTTATGCTGATGATTCCTTTTATGTATTTGTGTGAAAAGCATAGAAAGGGAAGCTTCTGCTTTATATCACTCCAAAGCTGGATTT
This sequence comes from Brachypteracias leptosomus, assembly GCA_013401335.1. Taxonomy (NCBI): domain Eukaryota; kingdom Metazoa; phylum Chordata; class Aves; order Coraciiformes; family Brachypteraciidae; genus Brachypteracias; species Brachypteracias leptosomus. The sequence goes on along the minus strand of VYZX01020715.1, from coordinate 155,079 downwards.
CTCACTCCCTTCTTCTAACGATGCATCATTGCTTTACACAACTAACTAAACACAATCCTTGTATGTAAGTATTTTATACAAAATTAATATGGTCCAAATAGGAAAAATTGAGAAAGATCAAATGCTCAATATTCTGTATAGGTAGTGGTTAAGTTATCTGAGAATGTAAGAAGTTTTGTTTCAAATTCTTGGCCTGACTCACATGGGCTTTGAAGTTGTGCTTTCTGTATCTTAGTAATTTCTTGAACTATGGAATTAAGAGGGACAAAGAAAAGAAGAAGAAACAATAGAAAACACCATTTGCTTTTCTGATAGCTTTATGCAAACAAAATCCCAACCAAAATCACTGACATATTCTCAAATACATTTAGAATGACTGAAACTGTTTTTTCTAAAAAGTGCTCTCTTTGCTAGAAAGTATGTATCATTTCTAAGTAGAAATAATTATCTCTTATGAATCTTGTAATCTAAATATTGCAACTATAGTGTAAGCAAAGAGTCTTGTGTGAATCTGTATCTTAATCAATTAATTATTATTTTGCATTTGTAGTTGATGTTAAAAAATACATGGTTTTTTGAAAGGTTTTATATCTGTGAGAGATTAGTTAAAAAAACCCCAAGAAATAATGGTGGGACATTTTTCCTTTGAAGGGGAATTTTAAAGCATAAAATAGATCATGTCTTTTTGTTACTGAGATTAAATCTGAGATCAAAATTTATGTTACAGGGAGTTCTTTCTTTCCAGATACTTACTCTGAAAGGATATTGCTGTATGCATGATTTTGTAGCTGTTGTAATGTACTACATTCAGTTTATTCAATTCATGAAATACATCTTTTTAAGGAACATTTTAAACTGGAAAACTCTTTGCAGCTGACTCTCAGTGTAATGGTGGTGTTAATTCTAAACCTGTAGTTTTAGGTTTTAACAGTACAACCCAAGATATAAAGAATGCATACCTGCACGAAAGCTTACAGCACAGTTGACACATACAGCCTTTTTGTAAACGGGGACAGAGGTCTGTCACCCAGCTGGCCAATTCACAGGTATAAGAAGTATAGCATAGAGACAAGAGTAGGCAAGACAACTGGAATAAAAATGATTTCTTCAGTTCATTATTCAGTGAGCATCTTATGTCAGACAGCAAAGGAAATAGAAATAAATCAAAATTAATCTTTTACAATTCAGGATTAAAAAGAAAAATCTGAGAGCAGTATAATTATAATCTAATATTATTTTCTTTTCTCTCCTCTATTTCTTTGGAATCAAAGTTTTAAAAATACTGGTGGATGTATCCACACAAGCTCTCAAACCTAGGTAATTTGTTTCATCTGACTTTAACATGTTTTACATATTGTGCATTTAAAGATTAGCGAAGTATCTTGGCCAGTAATAAACTAGACAAAAGAGAACACTGGTTTAAGGTCCTTGTGTCAAGTGCAGCAAAATACTCTGTTTATAATATGTCAGAAATGGCTTTACAATTAGCACTAATTACTGAGAAAAAAATCAAAACAGCAGCTTTAAGGAAGGACAGTTTTAGGTGCAAGATCAAAGTCATGTCTTTACAGAATAGCAAAGCTATTTAATTACACTGGAGTGCTAATTGGATTTTGAGGTGCTTTCATGTGTTTCCCCCAATTAGGCAGTCATCCCTGACCAAATCCACCTAAGAAGAGATTATGAGTTTTAAAACTTTTGTCTGCACAATTGTGACTGGGAGTACCTGTGCAAAAACAGTAGTGTTTTCTTTTAATGTAAATTGAGGTCTTTTAGGTCATGTTACTAGGCTTGCAGGGGTGAATAGATAAGGATCAAGGAAACCCCAGGCTATGTGGTAAACAATTATCTAGATATTCCACCATCTAGGTATCAGTACAAGAAAACAGAAAAGCTACAGCTAACCCCCTTTTTTTGTTACTTAGTTCTTTGGCCTATTGTTTAAATGGAGATTTTGATGCCTGAGAAAAGTCTTGTCTTCAGAGGTTTTATTCGTGCTCTGCATTGTTATTAATTAGACAGAATTATTTACTTCTAATATTTTTTCAGGAAAATCTGCAGTCTTTTCCTAACTTTTAAAGTCATTTAATCTGTATTTTTCGTATTTGTAAAAAGTACTGCATTGATACTTTTCACTAGCCGTATTTATGACTTTTAATTAACATGATATGCATTTATAAAAGCACAAAAAGTCAAGATAGTGGTGACAATTGATAAAACTTGTACAGTTTCTGAAAAGCTATCATTTTTCCATAGTTGAAATACATCATATACTCATAAACTGTAATCTCATACTCATAAACTGTAATCTCTTTTAGGCAAGGTGCAGATGCACTGCCTTCCTAATAAAATCTCTTCTGTGTCCTGAAGATTCTTGCATCTTCCTCCTGCAGATGGTTAGACAACTTGCTCTCATGCAATCATAAATGCAGTGAGATTTTGAGGAAGCAGAGACTTTTCAGCCTAATGAAAGAGAAGCATAAAGCAGATTTGTCTAAGTAGGGGTGTAGTGAACCCTTAAATCAATATGCGTTCTTGTCTGTTACTCACTGAGATGGAAGAGTGAGTGATATCCTTAAAGAACTCTGTATGAAATCCCATCAGAAATTGCTCCCTATTGAGATTTCCCTAATACAGCAAAAGGACTTATGTAAACCAGAGTCCCCCTGGCTTACTAAAATCTGGCCATGTATTGTGGTGGTGGGACTCATCACATAGCTACTGTCCAAGTTACCCTACTTGAATTCTCTATATTCACACTGTAAAGCCATGCTGTTACAGTTACAGTGTCCTGGCTGCTGCTGTCTTCTTCTCTGTGTGCTGCACAATCCCTGGGATAAGTTCAGTGGGTTTTGTACTTCGTTAGGATGAGTTTTTCTCTTCAATTAATTAAATAATTGTAGCAGACTTGGACCCTTTGTGTGTGCAGTGAAGTAATTGTCGGGAGGCAGAGTGAGGTGATCAGTAGTCAGGAGCTTTAAGGTTAGATGCAGGAAGAGACTTGGGTGCAAACCAACTGGATGTTGCAACATCTACATTTTGAGACCCTGTACAGAAGGGACTGAAGATTCATGGAATCAGAAGAGTGAATAGGAACCAGCATAGTTCTGTTACCCTTGGATTAGAGAAAAACATTTGAGTTTGGTGACAAGTGTCCTACTTCCCTCATAAGTTTGTACGTCTTACATTAAACATGCAATTTATGTTAAGCAAGCATTTATACAATGTAACACAGATGCAGAGTTTTTTCCTCAGACTATGGGATTTACTATTGCTGTTGGTTACTTGGTAAATTACAGGATTTACTCTTGCTCTGATGGTTGCTCAAAATCATAGCCCATCAAGCAAACACCCTTTACATGTCGTCATACTACACACTTGACATTTTATTGCAATTAAGGTCTTTCACACAAGCCTCCCATAATTTGAGAGGCAATATAAGCAGAAGGCCTGTCATGCTGATTTCAAGATTTGTTTTTTTCTTTCAGAGCATTGCAAGACAATATATTCCTGATTAGTCATTTGAATATTTGCTTGACTTTAAGGGAACATACAGTTCCCTTGAAAACATTTCCTTTAAAGTTTTTGAATTTGAGAAAAATTTGATTTTTTAGAAACTGTTAACTTCACCTTGTAAGACCTTCTTTGCTTCTTGACTTTGAGAAGACACCCAATGGAGAATATCACTGCAATGAGTTGCATAGGACTTGAATGGAAAATATGTACTTGCATGTGAAGTGTTCTTCAGTTGTAGTTTATTTTTATTGCTCTTAAACAAAAAGCTACTATGCTAATGTGACAATTTCAGGGCCCAAAGTACTTAATTTGCTTGCCAGACTAGACCAATAGGCCAATAAATCCTGCATCTAAGAATAACTAGGATCATATGCTTTACAGGAAGATAAAAGGGAAATAACATACCCATAGAGGAGGATTAATTCTAACCTCAGCCTGCTAGCAGTCAAACTAAAGCAGTTTCTAAGAAATTGTGACATGAGGAATTAAATGCTGTACTGTAATACTAACATAGTCCAGTTGTTTATTTTAATATTTTAATCATACTTTTCTCTTAATTACATATTTTATATTTATAATGAAAAGTAAATAATGTCACTGCTTACTCTTTTGAAAGTAATTAGAAAAGTATTTAGAGCATGGGCTGAGGTGTGTAAATAGTATTGTTACTATATTTACCATTGCATGACTTTTTAATTGTATTTTATCAGCCTATAGTTCTTGTTACCTTAGTTTAATAGGGAATTGATTTAGGATTATAGCCTTAGTTTTAGTACTTTGTTAATTTCTACATATAACAGTACATTCTGTGCTTTCACCTAATATTATCTGCAATTCTTCTAGCTTTTAGATAAAACATGCTCTAAATATGTGCATATGTAAATCTGACAGTATGAACAGTACCCCTACCACATGCTGCATGGCTATGTCTATCTTTCTTAAAAATTAGAACTCTTATCATAGAATCATAGAATGAATCATAGAATGCATTGGGTTGAAAAGGACCTTCCAAGGTCATCTAGTCCAATGCCCCTGCAGTCAGCAGGGATGTCTCTAACTAGATCAGGTTGCTCAGAGCCCCATCAAGCCTGACCTTGAATGTCTCCACGGATGAGGCTTCCACCACCCCTCTGGTCAACCTGGTCCAGTGTTGCACCACCCTCATAGTAAAGAACTTCTTCCTGATGTCTAGTCTAAATCTACCCTCTTCCAGTTTGAACCCATTACCCCTTGCCCTATCATTACCCTCATAAGAAGTCCCTCCCCAGCTTTCTTGCAGGCCCCCTTCAGATACTGGAAGGCCACTCTGAGGTTTCCTCAGACCCTTCTCTTCTTCAGGCTGAACAACCCTAACTCTCTCAGTCTGTCTTTATAGGAGAGGTGTTCCAGCCCTCTGATCATATTTGTGGCCCTCCTCTGGACACACTTCATCAGGTGCATGTCTTTCTTGTGTTGAGGGTTCCAGAGCTGGATGCAGTACTCCAGATGAGGTCTCACCAGAGCAGAGTAAAGGGGCAGAATCACCTCTCTTGATCTGCTGGCCATGCTTCTTTTGATGCAGCTCAGGATGCGATTGGCCTTCTGAGCTGCAAGTGCATATCGCTGGCATGTCCACCAGTGCCCCCACGTCCTTTTCAGCAGGGCTGCTCTCTATCACATCATCCTGCAGCCTGTATTGATAACAGGGATTGTCCTGACCCAGGTGCAGGACCTTGCACTTGGCTTTGTTGAACGTCACAAGGTTCACATGGGCCCACTTCTCAAGCTTGTCTAGGTCCCTCTGGATGGCATCCTGTCCCTCAGGCATGTCAACTGCACCACTCAGTTTGGTGTCATCTACAAACTTGCTGAGGGTTCACTGAATGCCACTGTCAATATCATTGATGAAGATACTAACCAGCACTGGTCCCAGTATGGACCCCTGAGGGACATCACCATCTGAGGTTCATCTTCATCTGGACATCAAGCCATTGACCACTATCCTTATCAATCAAGTATCATGAAGGAAAGCAATAATCCCAGTATAAGCTTTCAAGCAAAAGACTTGTCCAATTTTGGGTTTATTTACTGTTTCTTCTTTTTGATAAACAGTTTTTATATTGGCTCAGCTCTTGGCCTTTCCTCAGATCAGACTGACAACAGTTAAGAACCTGTAATTTAGTGAGTTAACATTATTTGTTAAATAACATGGGAGCAGAATTGAAAAGTTTCAGCATTAATAAGAGATCCTTTCAAATACAGCTGGGACAGTGAAAATACATTTTGTATTTAATGCTTATTCTACTCTTTCACATGTAAATAGTTAATGCTTTATTATTACAGAATACATGCTTTGCACCACAGCTTTTATGTCTACTAATGTGTTGAAGTAGAGTTTATTCACTGTTACTGCCTGAGTTCAATCAGAAACTGTGTCCTTGTATGACCTTGATCATTGACATTTTCATCCTTCTTTGGTGTTCAAAAACATACTTTTAAAGGAAACTTGAAAAGCATCAGCTTAACTGCAGCTATAGTGTTTGGGAAAAATTCTTTCTAAAGTCTACGAAAAAAATTTAGCTTAATGTGCATTAAAAGTCTGAAGTGTTACACTTCTTTATGCCTTTCTTAAGTGACCCACTTTTTCCCAGTGCTTACATGAACATCCTTACCATAATGCACTCAACATTTCAGATCCTGCCAGGGGCTGAGCACAGTGAAATACAGTGGAAGATAAAGGTGCTTTGCAACGTGTAGAAACAGCCTTTGAAAAGCCATCCACCTTTTTTATTTTACATTCCATAAGGTCATAGGCCTTCTCAGTTTTCATCTTCCTGTCCTATGTGCTGAAGGACTGGAAGTGACTGGAAGTCTGCACCATTCTAAGCATTCCAACATAGTTTTTTATTTGATGAAATTAATTTGGCTGCATATTTTTTCTTTCTTTTCTTTTTAATGTAATTATTTTCAGTGTATTTTGAATCTCAGGTGAACATACAGTCACAGAAGGGTTTGGGTTTGAAGGGATTTTAAAGATCATCTAGTTCCAACCTCCCTACCATGGCAGGGACACCTTCCACTAGATCAGGTTGTTCAAAGCCCTGTCCAACTTGACCTTGAACACTCCCAGGGGTGGGACACCTATAACTGAGCAACCCATTCCAATGCCTCACCATTCCTACAACTACCTTTGTATTTTCAAGCAGTTCATATGACTCCTGAAGAGCATCTTTTTAAGACAAGGTATAGAGGGAACTTAAGAGTACATATCTGAATATTATATTCAGTAAAATAAGCTCAGTTTCAATGAAAGGATAGGTTTGAAAAAAATAAGGAACAGATGATACTCTATCACCATGAGACAATTTTTTTTTTCAATAATAAATTACAGTTTTCTGACAAGTTGGGGAATTTTTCATTAAGAAGGGATGTTGGTGACACTTTCTAAAGTGCTGCAACATTTTACTAATTTAAAAAAGTCTGCCTCAGATCAATTGCGACCTTATCAATAGGATAGTCTCATTCATCTCCTAAGCAGGCTGCTGTCATATTGCACGCTAATAGCTTTCAGCTGCAGTTATTCCCTTTAGAAGATTCAACACTTAGTAACAATTTCAAATGAGCTTTAGAGAAGGCGAAGCACTGTTGGTGGCTTCCTTCAAGACAATGCTTTTCACTATTAAATTCCTGAACTGCAAGTGTAACTTACCAAACCTTAAATTACATGAAAGTAAAATGTGTACTGAGGACACATTGGGGTTGCAAAGAGACTATTGTCTGTAGTACAAGTTGGAAAACACCTAGTGGATGAATTCGAGACTGTAGGAGAAAGTATATTGTCATGCTAACGCAGCTGAATGCTCTGCAGAGAACTGAAGAACCCTCTGCCAGAGGGTTCTTGTATGATGCTGGGCAAGGGGCATATCCAGACTTTTTACAGGTCCCTCTGTGTTCCAGTATATCAACCTACTATATTTAGGATGCATTGGTGAAGTCAGGATGTTCACATGAGGTTTGGTGAATACCTGTTTTCCCACATTTCAACATTATTCAATGGTCTCAGCTCTCTGGCTACTTCTGGCTTTAATCTGCATCTCAGTTCCCCATCTGCAAAAACTGTAGTGATAATACACTTCTATCTAGTTCACAGTAGTTATGGACATATCATCAGATCTTAATTTTTGTAAAGAACAAAGATACAGTTGCAGTATCACAATATCCCTAGGTTGTAAGCAAAAAACCATACTGTATGCAAAAATAACAGTACATTTTGAGGTTAGTAAAAAATATTAAATAAATTCTCATTCAGTGGCAAGCAATCTATTCTGCACATACAGTGTGGTGGGGGCCATCATCGTCATCACATGGTATGAAGGAGAAATTAAGGTAAGCAACTAACCTCAGTACTAGTTTTGCCTAACTTTTGTGTGTTTGGATTTACAGTGTTCCCTATCACTCTGTGTTTGCTTGCATATTTTCAGCTGGTTTCCCATCATACAAATATATCTATATTTTTAGGTTTTCCCCTAAATTTGGCTAAATCTCAGATATGTTAAGTTCCAACAAATGTCGTGAAAAAAAATTGGAGTAAAAGAGAGAAACACCAGTAGTTGCCCCATTTAGCAAAATACCGTATGTCATTTTGTATTAGATGTCCAAAGATCAAGATAAAAAGATCTACTATGAATGCTGTAATTGTTAGAGGGAATGCTCTATTAGATGTTAGAGTACCGCACACTCAGTCAGAATTTCTATTCTGGTTGAGTTCTTTAGTCTTTTATAGCTTTTCTTTCCTATATTGGTTCACTTGATAGATAAAAAAAAGATGTTTTCCTCTACAGTCTTAGTGTAATGCAATTAAAAACTCAATCGGCAACAACACAAATCCTTTGGAATCTAAGCTTCATTAATTCATAAGATGTTGTAGCTAGTTGTTTAATTTTCTTCTTTGTGTTGTTTTTCTTTTTCTTTTTAATTAAATGATTTTAAAATACTTTGGGGGAAATACTGAAGACCTGTTAATAGTAACAGGCTATGCTATTGCAAAATTGATGGTTCTGTTGTGCACACTGTGACCTAAGGCCAATAGATTTCGTCATCATGCACACCGCATTTGTAGTGTAGGACTTCTGAGTTTGAGCCCTCAGACTGAGTCTGAACACACCACCACACTCTATCCAGTCTTTCATCACATCTAAGAGTACATTTTGTCTCTTGTTGCTTCTAAAACCAGTACCAGTGACAAAGTTTCTGTCTCCTGTATGGTGTCTTCAGTAGATGGATTCTCAGGCCATATTCTAGTGTATTTGACACAGTACAAAATAAGAACATTTGACACAGTCCAAAATAAAGAAACTTGCCGTGTTTCAAAGCATTTATCTTTGTTTATTGAATTTGTTACTCTGTGTGTAAGATATACCTTCACTACGTGGGGTAATGTCTGCTGTCATGATACTGTTATTCCCTTTCACAACGAGCTGCACAAAAGCAGTCATTAATCTGCAGTATTACTGCACTATTTATTGTAGCACCATGAGTGACTGTAAAGTCTCTAGCAGCAAACTGGAAAATCCACTTATACAAGACAATGTTTAAAAGCAGAAAAAAAGATCCCTCAGGTCCTTGCCCTTCAGAGTTCATACTCCATGTATAAAACTGGAGACTAGAGGTAAACAAAATGAGACTGCAAAACGCAGAGTCAATGAGGCTGGTCAACATGAAAGATGACAGTCTCAGCATGCCAGTGTTATGACACTAATGGAGATACTTACCATGCTTAAACTGGCAAAAGTTAGTATAGGCTGGAAGATAAAAGATTGTAAGAGAAGTCTGACATTTTTGTTATTTGAGTCATATACAGTTTCTGCAGGCTGGTATATATTTAAAGGTATTTGAGAATGATTTTTCCCAAGTAGCTGTTCCTGAGTAATTGTGTGTATGATACAGAGTCTTCTCTACTAGATCTTTTATAAATGATAAGGCCTTATACCAGAATTCTAAAAGTTTTCTGTATGTCCTTTAAACTATCTCCCCTTTTTCAGATTTCTGTCACTCATTTTCTTGGTCACGATTTTTCAGCATGTTCAGTTTAGACAGGATTTTTTATTTTACCAGTGGAAAAAGCGCATGCTAATCTTTATGCTTTAAAATATTTAAGTCACCAAGTTCAAATCTGCCTTAAAACAGAAATCTTTTCCAGAAATCTTTTTCTGGTAAAAAACCTGTTTGCTTTCACTAGACAACAGAAATACTGAAGACATATAAACAACTTCAGAAGTCTTTCCTGTAATAAAACCTTAATTATTGATGTCTCAGATACTCTTTCAAATCTGGGTGTGCCTGAATGTATGTAAATGTATACTAGATATAAGAAATCCTTCTTACACAAAATGTTTCTTACACGGTTGTTTAAAAAAATTCCTCAAAAAGAAGATAATAACTTTTTTGTTCTCAAAGAACGTGAAAGAAATATAATAAGGTGGAAAGATATAAAGATGATAACCTTGTCATGATAGTCTCATTGCTAGAAAAGATGGTGTGTGAGATTGAAAGCAAAATGGGATAAAATTGGTCAGTGAATCTTAAAATCAAACAGAAACATGAATTGACATACGCTATTTCTAGGACAGAAAAAGAAATTGAGAAAAGTATGTGATAGAGTCTGGATAATTTTCTGGAATATCCTGTCAGTACTCCTAATAATAAAAATGCATACCTGTATAATTCAGCCAATGCTAATCTTGTTAATTTTTTATTTCAGACTGATGGAGATCTATCTATGGATAGATTTTATTTAGAATGATGGTAACCTAACCTCTAATCATGGTATAGTGGAGGTACCTTGGAAAAACAATCCTTACTTATTTACTTTCTTGTGTAAAAACATAATGTCTACATTGTAAGTGATCAGAATCCTTGAAAATATAGATGAAAGCCCTAGCAGGAATGTGTTGTTGGACTTGGAAAACATAATTGTTAGAAGTGAGATAGAATTCTCAAACACATTGCCCTAAGCCAGCAATAAAATTTGTTTCATGCCAGTAACCTCTGGTTTTGTGCATGGGTAGTCTTGTATGCTAGCAGTATCATCTGTGCACTGCTTGCTACAAGGCACAGGTCTTGAAGGCTTTGTCTGTTGTTAATTATGACCTCAAAAGGAGTCATTTCTTCAAATATGTATGTTTGTTCTACATAGAAAAGAGACCAGTTTCAAAACTCATTAGTATAATTTAAACATTGCCAATATTATTATATGACATCTGGAATTACAGACAGCATTTTAATCAACCAGCATGCTTTTATTTACATGTGATGATTGTCACAGGTAATGACTTATGAATCACTACTGTACATGAAATATAGCTTATAATTACTCATTACCAATATTCTAATTATTTTACAAGTGTTTATACATTTGCATCTTTACATACAAAATTATGTATATCTGTAAACTATAAAACTACCTATACATTCATAAGCTCCTTGACAGTATCCTTGTGTGTTAAATATATTCAATTTAAGGAAAAACACTTCTAAAATGAGGAAGGCATTATGTAGTGCTGTGGACAGCACCAAGAGGAAAAAGGCAAAATTCTTGAGAATTATTTAACTACAAAAAAAAAAGCAAACAAACATCTAGGAAGTGCTAAGCATCTTAGATTACATATATTTCTAGCATGACCAAAATCAAGGTGAGGAGCATATGTATATAAATGTGTGTGTGCATGTGTATATCTATGTATTTATATACATATATACATAAACATAGTCAAAAGAATAGCTTTCTATTTGGCAAAGTTTGATGGTGATAATTTCTACTGAAAATTTACTATATCTCAAAATTAGAGAAAAAGGAAATTTCTGTGGCAATTATTAAACTGTCTTAGAGTCTTGTTCTGTTTTTTTACTGATTGACAGTTTCAGCCCTATCACTTCAGAATATTTCATGAATTTAGGACATTTATGTGTCTTTGTACTGTACTATATATACGATATTTAGGAAGATACGTAAGATATGTTTTCACACTGAAATATCAAAATTATGCTTTCTTAGTTTTTATGAAACTTGTTAATTACCAATGAGTATTACCTAGAACTCTATTCAACAAGATGCAAAATGAGTCTTGTTATATGGTGTAGGTCAAGCCCTGTTGTGATTAGGAGGCAGTTGTGTCACAGTGATGGGCTCATACAGCAGCATTAGTTATACTGATGTTATCCATTGAGTTTTCTTAGGTATACCTGCTTTTTTCTTTTTTTTCCTTCTGGCTTAGGAAGGCATATTGGAGGAAAGAAAAGGAAAATCAACCCATTCTTCTGCATTTTGCTCCTTCATGAGCATCAGAGGAGTAAAAATCATGGGTTAATATTGGTAAAAGTAACTTGAATATTGAAATTATTTTAGGATAGGGAGGATCTGTTTCTGGGTATTTTAACACAGAGCCATTGTTTACTCTGGGTTAAAAGGGCCAAGTTACTTAAAATTACATCCTCTGCAAGCTGAGATTTTATGAGACATGAATAGAATGCCACTTTTTTGTGCATAATTTAAGACATTGAGAAGAAATCTCAAACTTTCTGTTTATTTATTATGGTTTCCTGTTCCATTTAATATTTTTGTTGTTACAGTATATTGAATTTAGACAACAATTTCTTTCTGAGTGGCACAACCAATGAAGTGAAGTTTCTTATGGATTTGAATTTGTGAGCTAAGCTCATGTTGAGCCCCTGATGTCTAAAAGCAAGGAGGAGCTCACACTGTAACTGTTACCTCCATGTGAGTTGATGGGTCCTCAGAAAACAGTTCTCAAAAACCTCCTAANTCAGGAAAAATGCAGGTTAATGTATTTGATTTATTTTGTATGTTGATGGATCACATAAAAGGCCATTACTGACTGTAATGTTCCTTAAATTTTCTTCTAATAAATTCCAAGTTCATTGTTGTTTCTGCACTCATTATTTCAATTCAGAAATAAGTATTTCAATGACATATCATGAGATGTGTGGTGCAAATTGATCACAGAATATAAGAAAATTTGAAATC
>VYZX01020715.1:48122-119166 GCA_013401335.1 Brachypteracias leptosomus | reverse complement strand
TGATCCCTCAGCTTTATAGTGAATATGACATATATTGGATGGAATACCTTATTGGTCAGTTTAGGGTCACCTGTCCTGTCCGCTCCTCCCCACAGGTGGAGCTTTTCACTTTCTGTACCCCTCGATGTGATACACAAGATTTAGCAGTGACCTTGGTCCACACACCAACCCTTGGTAGTAACTCTAAACATGGAGCGTTACCACTGCTAGAAGCAGACACTGTCTGTGAAAACATGCTGTGAGCTTCAGAAAGTGCAGTTAGTTAGCAGAGACTCAGATGAAAAAAAATCACTGAACAGAATTGGTTTGGTTCTAACTCAAACCAGGACAGTTTTGTTACAGTCCCACGGAAATTGTTTGCCTAGCCTTCAAATTTTGCTGTTTTAGGATTCTGTGCTGACATTATATACCTAAAGCAGAGTGAGGAGTCTTTTAATGACAGTAGTTACTCAGGAAAGAAATACTGGTTTATGTATGTTCTTCTTGTCTATAATGAGCAATATTTTAGAATCTGTCATGAGTAAACCTTCCTGCTGACATAGTGGTTTAGAGAAATACAGTATTTAATGTAATTTAATGCAGTCACAAAATGGTCCAGGCCCTTGATCATAAAAACCAGGATAGTACCATTGAAGTGAGTGAAATTTCAGATTATGACAGGTTAGGTCTACCTGAATGACTGATAATGCCTATTATGACATACTTGTGCTGCCATTTTAAGATACAGTTTTCAGTGCACCTGAAAAATGTAGCTATGACTATGAACAAAAATGTTGAAAAGACATGAAAAATTTCTCATGTTTTGCTTGAAGCAAGCTTCTCTGTGATTCAGAGTGCTCCTGCCAGCCTGAAATGCTGAAAGTAACAATTCTTGGTGGTGATTTTCTAGAATCCTCCTTAGGTTACAACTTCTTTTTCATTGGTTTGTTCATTTGTTGCTGAAGAATACAGCTGGAGGCATTCACTGACTACATCCATAGATTTTCTTTTGGAAATTTTCATTATAAGTATCAGTGCTACAAGAACTGTAATTTTTGTCTTACATTATCTAAATGTTATGTTTAGAACACAACTACTTTATACAAATACAAAATATTTACACAACAGAATTTTGATATGAGTTCTTGAATCCTGAGGGAACATTAATATTAAACTCTGTCAGTTCTACTACCCACTTAGCCACATAACTGATATTTGCTACTGTAGGCCTTTAACCAAACAGAAATAGTCACTATTATCTCTATAATAAATCACTATTATCTCCCATTTGAGGAGAACAACATTCTGTGAAAGTATCTTAACTGAAAGGGTCCTTATTGTGCTTATTGAATACTACCAGGCATTGATTTCTTGACAATCTGTTATCCTAACTGAGGACAACTACATGCATGTTAGCTGACACATTACTGCAGTGGGAGTTGTACATCTGACACCATCATTCCAGTGACCAGCATCTCATTTCTGTATCATGTATGATCTATAGTAGTTCAATCCGAGCTGTTAATTTACTTAGAACTAAAGTATTTCCAACAGGGCAGAGAAATTCTCTGAGTGTCATTAAAAAAAAAAGTGTATTTTATATTTACTCTATCCAAAAAAAAGGAGGCAAGTATTGTTATTTTACATTAGAAAACATAATCTCATGAGGTGAAAGGCTATAAAATCATATTAAATGATTCTTCTAGTGCCTTTTTTCCCCTAGTATTTGGTCAGGGACAAATATATTTAAAAAACAGATGACTAAGGCAAATGTAGCTATTTGTGCTCACTATTATATTTTTGTGTCCTAACATTGTGGTTAACCCACTTTTGTTAAGATGATGTGTGAAGTTTATCTGACTGTAGTTTCACCAGCTAAAAGATTTTGGAGGTTAAATAGAATCATGTCAAATGAATTCATTAGTCTATATAGTTTACAATCCCTGTAGAAATAGTTCACAAATGGATGCAGAGGTGAAGTTGGCCTTATATCTGAACTTTCTAAATCTGTTGGGAGCAAACATGTATTCTAGGGAAATGAGCATCATCCAACTACTTACTAAAAATGCAGGCAAATGGGAAATAATATGAAAACTATGCTTGGGCACTGCGGACTGTCAGTATGTCTTCTAGTTGTTCTGACACGAGGAACTTGTAGAGTTCCTAGTGGAGCTATGCAGGTATTTCCATGGCCTTAAGTAGCAGCAAAATCTTCTATCACTGACAGATTATGCTTTGGAGGCCTGTTAAAAATTTGACTGCAGCGAACACTAAATAAGCCTCAGCAACAGGTTTATTGCTAGGTACTTGTTTCAGATGACTAGGTTGTATGTGTAGCATTGATCTGGTAAGCATTTCGGTTGATTTAGAACACGTTATTTTATGCATTTAATTTCTGAAAATTGTCTCTGAAGTCTTGCAATGTAGAATACCTATTCTTTTATGAAATTGTTTCTTTAAACAGTATCCATTATAAATGTTTGGGCTACTTGACTTATTTTCTGAAATTGAGCAGCCAACCTGTTAACATAAGGCTTAAATAGCTGGGTTTTTTCACTCCCGATAGTGTTTGGAATCTTTGCGGTATTTAGAATAAATAGGTGCTAGACCAAAATCTAGGTGTTTCTTCTGCTGATGTCCAAGGATTGGTTAACATAATAAAGTAACTTTTTCTACTGTTAATTCTACTCTATTCTTTAAGGTCTTCCAGTTTTTCTTTAGTCAGTGGGTAATAATGGAAGCCAAAAAATTAAAGTCAAGTTTGCATTTTTCATTCAGATGAAAGAAGAAATTTCTTTCTACAGCAGGTGTATAATAAGGACAAAGGTATGGAAGAGGACTGCCTACACAGCTATCATGTTATACTATGTAAAAGTTACCATTTTCAGCAAAAGCAATTTATTTAGGAGAGCACCCAGAGACTTGACTTTGTACCAGTTGATACTTACATTTGCTGATAAGACATTCCATATATGAAAATTTTCCAATTGTTCTCTGCTTTGAAATGTTTAAATAGAAGTAAACAAGCAAGAATTATGTTTGATAAAGAGATTTCAGGGTTGTTTTTTTTCCAAAATATAGTGTCCACTCCATTAGCTCTTGTCTTCATCTATTGTCTTGAGAGCATGTTTAGGCAATGCACTCTTCTTGAAGCTATGTCTGAAACTTGTAAAATTCTGGCTAGAACAGAATATTGCTCCCTGCTGCTTTAATGGATTCTCTGCAGAAATTTTCAATATATACTCAAAAGCATGTTCTAATTTTTAGGTACTTTTTAACTGCATTCAAGATGTTGATTTTACTGAAAGACCTTGTATTACTTTGTTCCAGATAGTGTCTGTAGGCATGTTCTGGCCTATAAGTTAAATTTAGTTCAAGGGCTAACTTCCAACAACTAGGATATACAAAGATATTATAGTATCTCATTGTGAAAGATGGATGATTTCATTGAATGTCTCAGGATCCTGGACTTTAATCTCCCAATGAACCACAGAGTGTCTGTCTTAGTAAGCGTAATGTTTACATTTTTATCTTTCTATTGAGTCTTTCTAAGAAGGAGTGGGTGTTTGTGGAAGGCTTGGGGGCACAGAGTGTTTCTTTCAAATTTTTAGAAATTTTGAGCCAAGTGATGAAGCAATTGATTCTTTGGATTCATTGTTAATCTTTTTAAGATGTTCATGCAGATTCGATAGTACATTTACTTATGTGCATTTAATAAATGAATGCTTTTGTTTAAGTATCTTTGATATTTATAATGTGGCATATTTTCTGCCATAAATGTGACAATAAAATTGTCAAGAAACTCTTCAGGCTTTTTCTTTTAAATATGCCTACATTAGTCTACTTATTGATTCATACTAGTGGTGTTCAGCCTTCTTTAATTTGTGGATCTCTAAAAATTTTCTGATGGAAATGTGGACATTCTAGAAATATGTATAGAGTACTATATGTTGTATTTGAATCTTCCATGGAGCTTTCAGAATTATTGCAGATTCCTTCAATCCACAGAACAATGCTTGAAAGCCACTGCATTACAGCAACAGAAAGCTAGTTTATGTTCATTCTCTCTTAACTGAATAATACAGTCATAAACTGAGTGGTATTATAAAAATATGGATTATTTCATTATTGCATTTGAAAAAAATGAAGAAAACTTTGCATTTTAAAGGAGGAGGGGAGAGGCAGATTTACAGTGTAATACTGTTAAATCTCATAATCGTCTTGGCTGTACTATTTTCTGTTTGTGTTACTCCGCTAGAAAGATAAAGGGAATTTGTACCTAGTATAATTCTGACTTCTGCTTCTCCTTTACCAAGCTTAAAATTGCTACCAAAACATAAGTTGGTATGCAAAAAAATAAACTTGAACGTGACTGGATTAATTAAACAAAAGTCTGTTGCTTACTGTACATTTATCAGCCTTTACAGGGGCCATATGTTTATGACATAGTTATGACTTGTTTCTTTCTAATTCATCTACCATTCTTACAACTTTCAGTGTGATTTTTGCCAAGAAAACAGAATCTGTTTTGATTTGTTTAGCTTTTTGAGGTAGGAATAGGAGGAAAGATTACTTTCTATTTACACAGACATCCCAGAAAAGGAATATTTATTTTTAAAAA
Organism: Brachypteracias leptosomus; assembly: GCA_013401335.1. Classification (NCBI taxonomy): domain Eukaryota; kingdom Metazoa; phylum Chordata; class Aves; order Coraciiformes; family Brachypteraciidae; genus Brachypteracias; species Brachypteracias leptosomus. The sequence continues at coordinate 114,566 of VYZX01020715.1, read as the reverse complement.
TTTGATTTGCATTGAAAATTAAGTGAACTGTTAGACATAAAGGGGCCATGATTTAGTGATGTACCCATAATTACAATATAGGCCTAAATTCCTAACTTGTCATCTTAATGAAAGATTTTCATTAAAGGAATTTAAGTTATAGTATGTGATAATGCCATTATCAAATATACTCCATTTTGAAGAAAGCCAGCAGGTGAGCGAGCTGGGGCTTTTTTCAGTGAAACTGTTATGTGAAAGTTAAGTGCCTTCTTCATCACTTACACTACAGTTTATAAGACTGAAGAGGTTTTACAGTTTGGAGATTTCATTTGTTGGAAATGAAGTGACTTTGGCATAAAGTTTGTGGAATCTGGAAAAGAGAAGAGTAGAGAAACTTTGACATCTCCAAATCTTCAGCTAGTTTTAGTCTTCTCTTTTTTCTTACCTTCTTTGTCACAAATCTGTCATCCTTTGAATAGTAACAGGCCCATAGCAATGGAGAAAAAGTCCACAAATTTCTACTGCTTACAGCAGTTCAGTGGCAAAAAAAGATTAGTGGCCAAAAGATCATCAGCCATAATGGAGTCACTAGAGAACTTAACGCTTTTTCTGTATGTGAATAGATTTTTTTTTTTCTCCTCCAAGATAAGGTTTGTTTTAGTGAAGAAACTTCAGTTTCCTGAATGTTTGATGTGCCTATGTTGTGGAGTGCAGGGAAAGAGAATTATGGCTTTAGCCTCTCAATGACATCTTACTGATTTCCTGTGTGATTCTGCAACTTAACAGATTTGTGGACATAACTTGTTTGCCAAAGCAAATTAAAAAGTAGGTGTATGGATAATTTCTAATTATGGTAATTTTACTGTCACCTGCATAGGAAATAATTCAGTAGTTAATAGTATATTCTCATTGTTCTTTTGGGTTTGTGTATTCTTTTGGGTTTGATTCCATGTTGAATTTTACTGTTCAATTTACAGATGAAGCGCTTAGTTTTCATAATAACTTAATATGGTAAGAGCTATGATGTTCTTGAGTACAACTCTGAGCGACAAAAAGACTGAAAGGAAAAAAGTAATAGAAAGAATTGACAGAAGGTATTTGAAATGACTGGTTTCAGAAGGCTGGATGAAAAAGGCTGTCAATTGTAGACTTATAAGAAGATATTATTACCTAACAGTCTCCTGACAGATGTCTTAGCTAATAATGGATTTTACAAGGTGGGTTCTATATAGCATCATATTATTTGAACAACAAAAAAGTTTTAAATACAAGGGATTGAGGTTTACAACAGTAAGGAGAGAGTCCTGGCGCAAGTACTGGTTTGGATTAAAAGAAGTTTAAACTTTTTTTGTGGAACAACTACTGTCAATATGATTGAAGACAGAGATAGTGAGGCAAAAAGTAATAATGGCAAAATGTGATGGAAGTCCATTTCAGGTTTGGGGGCATATTATCTGCAACATACTAGAACAAAAGATGTCCAGAATGAAAGCAGTGCTCACAGCTGAGAAGAACAGAGATACTGATCTATTGCAAGGATCAAAATTATTTTTTACACTACATGCACAAAGGTGTGTTCAGTATTGCAAATCATCTGTGGCATTTCTGAGTAATGCTTATGGAAACATATGGCTAACAGAGAGGAAAAAATACTTCTTTAATTGCTTGACAAAAGTTTGTCTTGCTTTTACTTGTCTTACTGTTGAAGAAAAGAGGAACTGTGGATTTGAGTTTAAATGACATTACATAGACCTTCATGCCTACTTTTTGCGAACATACAATTCTAAATATTAATAAACTAAATATTAATAGTTTTGGAATTTCAGTAGTATGCAAATTAGATGTATGTATGGAAATAGCTTACCAACATATCTCCCACAAGAAAATTGCCTTTATACGTGCATACACTTGGAATTTTTTGACACAGAATATTTAGCAAAAACTGAGGCCCTGTTACCCATACACCGAGTGATCTGTAACAAAACGTAGAGCAGTATTATCCCTGTAAACAGGACCCTGTCAGAGGACAAGCCAAAGAAGACTGATCTACTGGGATAATGTGTCTGGAAATTTCAGTTAGTAGCAGTTCAGCTTTCACTTTCATGGTCACTGTTATGCTAACACTTCAGCTGCTTACCCTTCTGGATTACAAATCAGAAAATGATTCACCACATTATTCCTCAAAAGTATAAATATTGAAAGGAATTATTCTGGCAGAGAGGAGCAAATGGGTTTCTTCAGCCTATGTGACTGCTTACACAACAAGAAAAGACTTCAAAACTGCTGCAGATGTGCTACAGATAAAAGCTTGACATACTCTTAACAAGATTCCCTGTATACCAGTCTTCATTTGGAAAATGTTTGAATGTTTGGACTCCTCCCATGAGGTAGAATTTGCTTATTTTTTTAAGAATTCTGTCTGATAATAGAACAGACTGCTTCGACATTCCCAGAAAGATTGTTCATACAGAAGACAAGTCAAACTTTTGGACTTATCTACCTGAATGATACCACTGTTGAACAGAAATACTTTTCCTGTGACAAAGTGGAAAAAAAGGGTTTTCTGAAATGTAGACCTAATAGATTTTTCATAGGACTATTTTTAGACTGCAGTTTTTAAACTTTATTAATTAGTAAAGGTACCAGAACCTGAAACTTCCAGTGGTTGTCTGACTTAAGATCTAGTTATATGTGACTGTCACTATCATCACTAAGATGACTTTTACTTAAGCTCACATTCAATAGTTTATTAATTTAAATGTACATGTGTATATAAATGAACACATGGAGTATCATTAAAAATTTCCAAACATTTTGAGTAATGTCATACACACAATTTACCAGGAATCTTTTTCTTCCTCCTAAGCCTTATAATAAATAATACTCATAGACATTGCTTATCATTTCTGGCAAACATATTTAATATCATTTTCAGACCTGCACAAATAAAATTTAATACATCACGTATCAAAAATTATTATTGCCATGACAACACAAAGTGTGGAGAAGAGAAATAGCTGACACACAAATAGACCTTACTATTGAACCGTGTAGCTCCATTGGCTGACCTTTTACTTGGATCACTGGTTATATCCCAATTTGCAAACAAAAACGTGTCTTTTTCAGTATCAAGACATTCTACTTTTTGGAAAAATTAGTACCTGATGCAAAATTGGAGAAATTTTTATCTTCTAAACTAATGTTGCCTGTGTGCATGCCAATTCCTTATCTAGGCAATTAAAAGTTTTAACTTCATTACAAACTTTATTTTAGTTTTTAGTTTCTTTTGAACAAGGTGTCTTGAATTATTGGGTAAGGTATTGCATTCTTACATAACAACATAAAAGAGAAAAAATTTCCACATTTATATTAAGCAGCCAAAAATAAAATTAGTGCCCATTAAGCAACTTACATAAACAGTCACCTTAGCAAGTGGCATGGCTGTGCATTTTTATTTTGTTGAAACCATGTTTATGCTGTAAATTTGGAATTTTATTAATGCATAGTATTAATAATTGGAAATTATGTAATTGGCATAAACTTCTGTATTTTTTGATTCAGTTAGGTAAAAATTCCAAATTTCATCAGAGAGAAAGTGTTCTACTGTGCTACACTGCTTCCCTGTGTAATTCCAAAGAAAATGGCCTTTCCTATTAAGGGAATAGATTAGATGACTGAATGTGAAGTACACTGGAGACATACTTCATAAAAATAAGCATTTTTCAAGCTCTTAGGAGATAGCATCTTTTATTTGCATTTCATCAAGTTAATTATTGTTTAAAGAGTTCCTTAGGTGATTACAGTCAGCTATTTTATGAAGTTTCATTCTATTCATTATGGAGGACAGCTAATTAATGGTGGAATTGTTATTATTCTAAGGAAGATTGTGTAACTGTTCCGCTACAAACATCTTGCAGATGTACTAGAGGTATCATTACTTGAAAGCAGTTGGATGACTACATTGAAATATTCTTTAAGAAATTACAGATAAATTCTTGGGTTTTTTTGAAATGGAAATGTGGGTCTAGCTGTCATCATAGAATATTCGCAACATATTTTGGATATTTAACAAGGAGAATCTTCAAAATTAGTTTCCTGAAATTAGTTCATTATTTTTCAAGCCTGCTACTACAGTATGAAGCCTTTTAAAATTGTCTTCCTTTCTTCCTGTCAGTTGTACTCACTCTCAGCATCCAGTTGTATTGATTTATAAGAACAATCTCATTCTCATTAGTCAATATGAAATTAATGGGAAGCTACATCACTATTCTCTGACTTTGTTTTCCAAAGCAGAACAATATAACTGTATTGGAACATGTTAAGTGTTACATTAACAAACACAAAATCCCATGTTAAAGTTAATTTATGTTGAGCTGTGGAGTAATACATGCTGACAAAAACAGAAAAATCGAAAATTAAGGCTAACAGCGTCTCCTTCCCTGATTGTATGAATTTTTTGCACTACATACAGTATGTAACTTCATGCTGTGATATGTGACCTAAGCAACAATCAGCACAATAGAAAACAGGGGAGTCAGCCACTGCGTTAAATTTTATTGTCCTTTTTGGATGTCTTTAAAGATCTAAAAGATACTTTCAGTAATATACTTTAACTCAGCGATTTTAAGAGAAGTGTTATATCAATACCAGGATTTATCAACGTAAAATAAATACATATAGATTATGTATAAAAGTAGATATTTCAACCATATTTTATTTTTCATTTAAAAATGACATTTTGACAATAGCTTAAAATATATTTTGGCAAATGTACATGTGATTCTGTTATGTATTACTGTGTCTCTGGAAGGTTAATCTGGACCTTGAGTTAGTTGCATGAACCCTCTTCACACTTTATTCAATGAGTGTTCAGTCTCCTCTGTTTATGAAGGTTTATCTCTCCTTGACAAAATGCAGTGCTTATACTTCTGCTGATCACTACAAAGCCTTTAACAGCAAATGGTATTCCCAGATCTGTCTTGAACACTCACATGCAAATGTACTTGGGCATAATTAGATAAGAAGTCTTCACAAACCGAAGGCTGTAAAATAGATACTATCACTGCCTACATTTGTATAATTCTGCCATACCCAATTTCATTCCCTTTCCTGTCCTGCTTGGTTTTCCCCATCAGCAATGGAAATAGAAACATTATTCCCACTATATTTTCACTATATGTATTACTCCTAGGTAATCACATTGGCTGCTGACTTTCCTAAAAAAAATGTTGCTGGTGGTTTGGGAGGAGCTGTGTTGTCCCATAGCTGTTGCTATCCAGATGCTTTTGAATCATAGAATCACTTAGATTTGGAAAAGACTTTTATGATTGAGTCCCACCATAAGTCTAAGACTGCCAAGTCCGACACTAAACCATGTCCCTAAGCACCACATCTACCATCTCTTAAATACCTCCAGGGATGGTGACTCCACCAGTTCCCTGGGCAGCCTGTTCCAGGGCTTGACAACCCTTTCAGTGAATAATTTGTTCCTAATGTCCAATCTAAGCTTCCCCTGGCCATTTCCTTGAGTGCCATTCCCTCTTCTATCGCTTGTTACTTGGGAGAAGAGAGCAACACCCACCACTCTACAAACTCTTTTCAGGTAGAGAGCAATAATGTTTCTCTTCAGCCTCTTTTTCTCCAGACTAAACAACCCTAAGTCCCTCAGCTGCTCTTAATAATACATGTGCTCTAGAACTTTCACCGTATTTGTTGCTCTTTTTTGGATGCACTCCAGTACCTCAATGTGTTTCTTGTAGTCAGGAGCCCAAAGCTGGTTGCGATCTTGGAAGTGCAGTTTCACCAGCTCTAGGTCTTTAGAGAAACTTTCTAAATATAATAGCCATATTAATGTCAGTTCCATAGATAAAGATTGTTGTGGATGAAAGAAGACCAAACTAATGAATGAAGTTGCTTTCCTCCAGCTAATTAAGATAGACATTCAAACTAAAATTAAAGTATCTGAAAAATAAGAAACAGTTGAAAGGTCAGTTTTAGTGCACATTAATTACTTTGTCTAAATGCTATTTCAGACGTCTTTTGTTAATGCTTTGGAAATGTCATAATAGCATCTCAGTCACATCACTAGATAACGTCTATTCAGATTCTGCTATTTTTCAGATTGCTTTTCTGATATAAGCCTAAGGATTTTTTCATTTCTTCAATATGTTTTAGACTAATTCTGACTTTTCTACCATCAACTAAAGCTGAATAGTTTATTTTTTCTCTTTATGGACATCTTGAATCTCCTCCTTCTGAAATAGCAACTTTCAAACTGTTGTGCTCAAGTCTGTGGGAAGTAGCCATTAGACCACTATTAAACACACAGGTCTTTTGCAGACAAATTTGATAATCAGGGTGTGTGCTGGTTTATGTGATATATTGAGGCTTGGCATTGAAGTAGTTTGTTCACAGAATTATATTTGAGGGCTGTGAAGGGTTTCAAGAAGATGTTAATATTCTATGTCACCATATAGTCATCAATTTCTGGGGGCTATACAGGTATGTCTATGTATATGCAGGTAGGACTTATCTCTTGTTTCACTTCAATTTCAATCTGTTTGCTCTTTTCTTCTTTCAAAATGTGTTAATATTTCACATGATCACTCACCTTTTGTCATGCCTAGCCCTTTCACACAGGTTGCTGCCTTTTTATAACATAATCCATAGTGTCTTGAAGTCTGTAGAATTTTTTTCATTCTGTTCAGTGCAGTTCTGTCAAGCCCATATTCCAAGTTCCTAGGCATACAACTTTACAAGATTACATAATTCTAACCCTATTTCACAAATCTCATTTTTCCTTTCCCTTCTTTGCTTAGCATTTTGCAAAAAGACAAAGTAAGACAAGTGAATATGAACTGACTGAGTTAGAAGAGCAAATGTGCAATTCTTCATGAAAAATAACCAGTACTGCTAGAGAACTGTAAATACTGTTTCAGTATCTTAAAAACGTGTTGGTTGTGTTTCTTGGAGTTAAAAAAAGTACTGACCACATACCTATGTCGAAGTGCATGAACAATCTGTCTGGTGTAACACCTCACGCTTTATGGTATATTTGATTTTATTGTCTGTTGCCTTTTGTGTGTTTTGGTTAACAGTCAAATACCTACCTTCTTGCTGAGTACTGAGCAGTTATACATTAATAGTATTACAACAAAATCCAAAACTTTCAATAGCAATTTTCTTCCATTTTTTTAGATTATATACATAAAATCTTATTTTTATAAGCAGTTTTTCTTTTCTAGTAAGTACTTATTTGGCTCTCCATTCAATTCAACTTTATGTACTAAAAATATATCTATTTTATTCTATTTGCTGCTAAGTTCATAGAAACTTAAAAGAGTTGTTATACTGAATCATGGTTTAAGTAGTCATTGTTGTCCTTTCACCATTAAATAGTGTGAAATTCTTTAGTGCATGACAGAAGTAACATGTTGCCATGCATTTATTAGATATTCTCCTTCCTCCAGTCTTCTACTCTTTTTGATGTGTAGTCTTTCAAATTGATAAATTTATGAATCCTTTTGAAAGAGCAAATGCACAATTCTATTGTTCTTCAGCTAAGGACCTCTGTTTTCAACATTTTTCCTCTGTGGCAGAATGAGTGTAGACCTCTGATGCAGATGTCATGCTTTGTCTCAGTAAGTACTTGCAAAACATTGAGCAGCCTTTTCAAAGTCAGTATTTATTAATCAGAAGAATACAGTAGCTATAGAGTCCTTAGGCGAGAAGAACAAAGCTAAATTTGCAAAAGGGTATATTCCCACATCATTTAGGATTAATTCTGTCATTCTCCAAAGATACACTCTCTTATCTGGCTGATCCCACAATTGAACAGGCTAAACAGTTACATTCCCTCACTGTGAAAACGTCTTCTGTTTTTACCCCGTTTTACAATCCCATGTGAATAAGAACTAACTAAAATTTTGCTTTGTTGACAATCAGCGTCTCAACATCCTGATTTTTATTTCTTCTGTGAAATCTGGGCTTGCCAAACCCAAGTCATTCAGTAGAAACTTGGAATAAAAACAGATGGTTATTAAATTATTATAATATTAATCCTATATATGCATATTATATATGTACCGTTATATACATATTAATATAGCTTATATGTTGAATAAGTTAGATAAAATGTGTTTTCTAGCTTCTGCCAGTTTATCATCTTGAGCTGTTGCAGCAGAATATTAATTGAACTTTATATCTGGTCTGTATGTGATATTCTGCATTCTGTGACTGTCTCTATAGCCCATGAAGTGCTCCAAGATCCCACTTTCTCGAAGCATTCACAGTCGTTCGTAAGCAGTGCATATACCAGTTCTCCAAACGATGCCAGATTTCAAAAAAGATTGTTTCTTTCCTACCTCTCTATGTTAATGCATTGCATGTACCCAGGGTTATAGCCTTTATTTTTAATGCTATCTACATCTGTGTTTTCACTGTCTTCACTAGTGACTGTCATCTCTGAATGCTACTGAGCTCCTGCATGCAATAGCAGCTTAGAGTAACAGCTTTCATAAGTTAGATACATGTTGTTTAAGTAAGCTGAAACCCCATTATCTATTTTGAAAAGATTGTATTTAAATGTCCTTGTATATCTCTCCTTCCTCTTTCAATATCAGGTAATTTTTGGTGTCTTCGCTACCCCGACACAAAAATGTTTCTGTCTTTGGGCTGGCAAAGGAAGCAGTCATCTTTAAAGTCTATAACATTTCTCAATATTCTCCTGATGCAAAAAAAAAAAAAATTGCTTACATATCCCTTGTCCACAGAGTTAGTCATCTCACCAAACAAAGGCAATCAGTTTGACCAGGCTTGGTTTGCAGATCTGTAGATCTGTGCTGGCTGTTCCCAGTTATCTTTGTGTCCTTCAGATGTGACTACAGGAAAATAGGCTCCATGATTTTCTTGGGGATTGAAGTCAGGCTTACAGTTTTCCATTTGCAATCAGACTATGTCTATGGCAATGATGGAAAATACTCCTATGCAAAGAAAACAAGTTATATTTTGGTGTCCTCTAGACAAGTGAAAATAGAGCTGTTTTTAAAAGCTTTGCACGCAGGGGCTATTTTGTCTTAAGACCATGGAGTTGAAACTGGCAGCTACTACCACTTTCAGAATCCATCTCTGAAACGGTTATTTTTAAAAAAAATATGAGACCTACAATAAGAAGAAAATATGCTGCATGCCTTTCCAGTGCTAGTATTTTTTTGCATCCTTGTATTGAAGATTCTGGGGTTTTCTTTGGGTTTTTTTGGTTTAGTTTTCACTATTGGTATGCATTGAGTAAAAGTTGTCAATGTTGAAATTTCTTCCTAGGAGTCCTGTATAAAATACAACAAAACATGTTATTAGTGTGGGGAAACAGCAGTTTAACACTTAAAGCATGTTAAAGATGATTGGATGATCACTCTTTTCTGCTTTTCAAATTTAATTTCTAGTTTATGGCAGCTTTGCATACATTGTAGAGCAACAGGTAAGTTTTTTAATAACCTTTGTACAAATTTACTATTTTTTTAATTATTTTGTTTATGGCCGAATATGCAAAACAAAAAAGTAAAGCAAGCATTAAGGTCAATTCTGCTTGGGAAATCATAGCCCCCTAATAGACCCATGTTTCTGGGGGTTTGAACTGTAAGAAGTTGGTTAAGCAGTTGCCCTTTTTCTGTGTACCAGCTAATAAAGGTTGGCATTGAGTACAGCAGTGTATGCTGTATCAATTTAATGGTAACCATATACCACAACCAGACCATAGCTGGGTAACTTGACACCAATTACATCTATGTCTTTTACAGAGTAAACATTTAACTGTATTTAATGCATTTAACATTAAAAAAAAAAACCCAAAAAAACTTGCCCTGCATAAAAGCAGTCTCTGCCATCTTTCCTCCCACAGGCATTAGGTCTTTTCAGTTCCTTGAGACTTGCCTTGTCTCCAAGGAATTTCTTTAAGCTTCTTTAGATAACCAGTACTTTAAATAATGAGATTTTATTTTCAAAAATCAGACCCAGAAATGCATTGGTTTAAAATTAGTGTTATCTCTTTCAAACAGATTTTTAGTCAAAACTACACTCCAGAACTACTAGTTGAGTCATTTGCCACCATACCAAAATATTCATCCAGATAGAAGGGATTTAACTAGATTTTCTAAACTCCTGAGAAGAGGTTTGCTCAAGGGATACAATCTGTCTCCTTTTCATTTCCTTGAGGCATCTTACTGGAGTGGTTTATCAGTGTGGTCACAGCCCTGTATCTTTCTACATGTTATTGCAGTCCCATGCTTCATTCTCAAGAAATGTTGCCCATAGCTGCATATCCACAAAGGTATAACAATAAAATTATCATAGGATACCTCAAGCAGCCTGAGGCAGGTGAAGACAATAGAAAAAACAAAATACCCTGATGTGGTGGGTTTANTATGGGGAAAATCAGCTCAGACAGACCCACTACACCTGAGTATGTTAAAATGCAGACTTGCCATCCAGAGAGATGATGTAACATTCCACTGAGGAAATTTTTTAGTCTGGGCAACTTTTTTCTGATCTTCCTTAGGATTTACAAAAGCTTAAGTCTTTACCTTTCTGGTGACTGTGCTCTGTGAGCACTTGCTATAAATATTATAAAACCACTAGTGTAAAATATTAGAAAATTAACACTGACCAATCTCTATTTTGCATCACTACTATAATGTGAGGAAAAGGACTTAATTGTTTCCCTGTTTGCCTAGTACATGGATATATGTACTGTAAAGGAAACTAGTTCAGGAATTAAGATTGACATTTGATTATGAGAACAATGAAGTTCATTATTATCTCCTCTATTTATGTATTTATTTTTATTTCAAGGGTTCAAGGGAACTGCTCATACAGTTAAAACCAGGAATGTATTTAAGTATTTGATTATAAATGAGATTGCCTGAGTTCCCTGGTAAAAATCTCTCTTGCTTTGCTAAGTGGTCATGGCACTGAAATGTAGCTGTTATATGAGGTCATGATTATAAAAGGAAAAATGTGTGTCATACTACCTGTCAGCTGGATGTGCAAAAGCCTGAGCAGAATTAGACTTCTAACTGGGAAACCAACAGAGACTGAAATTTTGGAGTGTTATACCCATGGTAACCTTTATTTGGTAGCAGTTGAACTACAGTGTTTGATGCATAATTTATATCAGTATATGATGAACAAACCTTTATTTAGTCATCAAAATACCTTGATAAGTTTGAAACAGGAGTAGATGAATTGTATAAAATGTATCATGCAGGGAGTTTTATTGCAAGTATTTTTCATTTAAGGCAGACACAATGTGAATTATGAGCTATGATTCTTCTGCTGGGTGAGCAAAATATCAGAGAACTGAAGCAGTGATTTCTTCAACCACAGTTTGTAGTTACAACAGCAAAACATCTGGATTAGGCATGTACTCTGTCTCTGCTCATAACAGATTAGCTGAAGTGTAAGACCTCATGTAATTTGTATGTCAGAACCGTCAACCTCATTGAAGCAGGGGGTAAACACAAATCTTAACTGTTAGTATCATGGGCAGAATTATCAAGCTTTTGCTAATGGTATGAACATTTGCTCTGAAGAATCAAATTCTGTTACCGTAATTCGGGGAAAAAAAGTCATTCAGTTTTCTGAAAATAAGTTTTTATAGGTTTTGCACTTGGAAAGAAGGGCCTTTTTTATGTATAAGCAATATTTATGTTAACTAAATAATACCTAATCTGTTGTATACTGTAGAGGTTTATTATTAACATATGTAAGTTAATGTTTTAAGTCGTAAGCATAGTAATATTTTAAAATTAGTCGTGAGTATATTGTCTTTATACTCAACTATATTTTACAACTGATAAGCATTTGTGTCTAATTATGGCTCATTTATAAATGCTTTTCCACACTGGAAATGGAATATCAAAACTAATTTTAGTGATTGGTAAAGTTTCAGTGCATTCAAATGTTTATAATTTTTCTGCATCATTTAAATCTTTCTCCTTTCTTTCTAATTCAATATAATAATGTAAATGAAAGATAGAAAAGACCGTTTAAATTGGCTTGCTTGGTCTGTCCTGTACAACATTTGCTTTGTAGCCTCTCCAGAGCTTTGTCCACCCATATTTTAAATAACTCAAGCAGATGAGAGTAATTCCATAACTCTACCAACAGAAGAATATTTCACAGTCCACTAAGCTGAACTGTTAAGCCATTTTCTTAACATCTAAATGCATAGTTTTCTTTGCTAATTTTATTTTTATTACATCTGCTTATTGAAATTTTAACTGTCATAAACTTTCACCCAGTTGTTTTTTTTTACATTAGGCTTTTCAGGAGCTAATAGATGGCTATCAAAGCCACCTTAATAGTTTTGAGCTTTATAGTAAATAAAAGACAATGGAAAGTTCCATAAGAATACTATTAGTGGTAATACTTGGTTGACTAATTGATTTTTACTCTGTGTAAAACCCATAGAGAGGTTGGAAATTTAAAATTCTAATTCTTGCACATTTAAATGCTTTTGACGTTAATGAAAAAAGAACTTAATAAACAAATGCTAGAATGTTTTTTGCATGAATGCATATATATAAGTGTAATGCCTTACTCTTAGGGTGATGTCAATCATAATGAATTTTTTAAAACATTTCTATCTAGCCTCACCAAAGGCTAACCAAATGCAGTGCTTTTTACGTATTCAGTATGTTATCTGATGATAAGAAAACAGCAACACAGTTAAACATCACAGAGGTTTATTTTCACTTAAATTGAACTAGATCTATTGATTGAAGGAATACACTATTGTATAGTAGGTGCATATCACTAAAAATATGTTTAATTGGATGTAATTATGCATAAGAGCCCAGCTTTGCAAAAAAAATTTATTTGGTAAAATTATGCAAAATCTGGATTATTTTTTCCAGACTTAAAAATTCATTAAAATTAAATTAAGAGCAGGCCAAATATTAGTTGTTCAAATCAAAGATAATGTATGTTCTTTTTTCTGTTGTAGTGACCTTTAATTTGGGATTGGTCATGACTAAATTATAAATGCTAGATTACTGATTTCTTTTTTTAACATGTTAGTGTAGTATCTGTTGCTGTTATTTTTTTTAGCATATATAAAAAATTAAGGAAGAAAGCCTCAAGATGATATATTGCCAACTATAGTTTCCCAAAACAATCCTGCAAAATAAATACAGCTGTCTCATTCTCCTCAGTTGTATTAGATGCGGGAACTCGGTGCCTGCCTAGATCAGGTCCAGAAATAGTTTAACCATGACGATGTTCACATTGCAAGCATTGATTTCATAGCTTACATACAGTTAAATGGAGACCTTTCCTCTCTGACTAAGGCAGTCATTTCTGCCTGTAGTAGCAGATGCATTTAGCTATGTCAGTTTACCTTAATCAGTTTAAAATGAAATTACATTAAATTGCTATTTGCTTTTAACAGTGTTGCACTAAGGACAAAATTTGTCTTATTTTTCCAACTCTTCCAGCTGGTCATCTAAAAGGTGCTGCCTCTGCCTACAAACCTGGTACTGCGAATGTCCTTTCACCTGCTTAGCTACAACAAAGCTCCACTACAACAGGAAAACATTTTTGCTTATTTAGAGCTCTAGGCTGTGGGGGTGATTTTGCAATTCCAGTTAGAGACACTTACACTTTATCTTCTGCTATGTAGTAGCTGTACGTCAGCTGATTTCCATTCCACCAACCTAGCACTGAAAAAGGAATATTAAATCTCACTTTTGCCAAAATAAATGGGAGTATGAAAAAAAGGAGAGAAAAGAATTGGGTGCATTGTTAAATACTCACATACAGAGAGGTTCATATGTCAAAGCCAGCATCTTTAAACTACATGGTGGATTTTTGTGTACTCACTTCTACTTACTTTTTAATGAATTTCATTCTTCTTTTCAGTCACTCACTATGTTTTTAAGCCAGATTGTGATTGGTAATGAAATACACCTTTGTCTGTTTTTTACTGCTGATTGTGCTACAAGTTCCTAAATCACAGAATCCAAACTTATGAACCTTGTAAGGTTCATACTGTATGTTTCCTTGTTAAATTGCTGCCAGGCTTTCTGAGAATAGCAATGTGTTTTGAATATTGTGAGCAAATGCAGAGAGGAAGAAAAGCTGTTGAGCAATGTGAACATTTTCCTAACTGGAACTAGTGGTTTAAAATATTTTGCTCATACAGACAGAACAACTATGTGTATTCAAGACTTCTAAAAGAACTCAAGGATGAAATGGCCGAACTCCTACCTGCACTGTGTAATCCTTCACTTAAACCTGCTTGACTACCAGAGAGTTGCTTGGCAGCAGTGTTTGCAAAAAAGTTTCAGGGAAGAGCAGAAAAATATTAGCTAGTAAAACTGACATCAGTATAAGGTAAATCAGTAATAATACAGAATGCAATTAGTGAACACATGAATAAATATGACATATCCAGGAAGAGTTGACACAGCTTTCCTTAAGAGAAGTTGTACTTCACGATTCTATCAGACAGAGTACTTTGAAAAAGTCAAGAAGGAATGAGGAAGACCTTGTTGATACAGTCTGTTCAGATTTCCAGAAATCATTTGCAGAGGAGATAAGCAGTTACAAAAAGGGAAGTCCTGGTTCAAGTTTTAGGGTATGTTCAAAGCAAAGAAGGGAAGGTGGTTTTTGAAAGAGAAGGTAACTGAACCAAGGGACTCCTTGCCACAGGATGTTGTGGAGCCTGAAAGGTTTTGTGGATTACAAGACTGACTAGATGAGTTTACAGAATACAGGGACACAAACCCTGGTTAAGAAAATCCCTGACCGTGGGTTTTCATGTGAGGAAGGTGTTCTAGGAAAGTACTATTTCACCTGTTCTCCTGGCCTTTCTTTGTCTCCCACTGTTGCATGCTGATAGAAGCTGAACCAGTAGAAACTGTATCTTTTCTCTGACCAAGAGTACTCTTGTGAGGGTGCAGTTGCACACATTGAAATTTTCTGAAAACATGGTCATTGGTGTTTTAAAATGGCATACCCTCTATGGGTTTGATGGATGAACTGTTGACTACAGTGTAATATTGTACATTTGGCAAAATATTTGGCTTTCCAGACAAATGTCTATGAATCTGGGCACAAAGAGTTGCAAAATACAAAATAAATATGACAGAATATAGCATATGACAGAATATAGCATATGACAGAATATTGTAAGTCTTCAGCTATCTGTAATGCAGTAATTGATTTCTAGTATCATTTGTAATTAAATTAGAAAAGTGTTGTCAATTGTTCTTACGTATTAGAGAATACTGAACTATTTAATACTGCTGAACAGAAAATCAAATATGTGCATATGACACCTTGCAGCTCTTTAGGAATGGTTAGAGTTGAGACAGGGGCTGCAAGAGAAAGGCCAGCCAGATAAAAATACCACCCATTTAGTAGTCCATAATCTAAAGTGTACTGCACCCATGGTTAACCTGACATACATGATGCACAGATTAGACACACAGATTGATTAAAGCATGACATTTCATTCAATTATTTGCATATAAACAAATGTGGAATACAGGTGAAGAAAGCAGATTTACAGTTCTGTTAAAATCAGTCTGGAACTTCTGAACTGCAAAATGTGTTCACTTAGAAAGCCTTGTTCCCCAGATGTCATATTTGGAATTTTTTTGTTTCCATTCCACTTTTTATGTATCATACTGATACATAACATCCTGAGATTTTTTTGCTCCATTTTGTATTATTCTTGTAAGTATTGTTACTTCTATGAAAAATCCTGATGGTTGTTGTCTCCTGGTATCATTAAAGTTGTGGTCTGGCTTTCCTGATAATTGACACAATATAGTAATGACAGTGTAGCCCAAAAATCATACATGTACACTTTGATTTCTGACAATTTAGTTACGCTTTCCAAATTCCAGGGACGATCTTCATTCTTTAACACTTCAGAGAAATAACACTAATAACATTTGGCTGGTTGAAGTATAGATGTTGAGAAGACAAGCAGTGAATGCCGGTTTTGCAAAGAGACTTCATGGTCTGTTACTTGAGAATTATTTTCTGATTATTTCAATAATTATTAAGTCATTTTTCCATTATGTAAAAAGTGAAAATCATTTTATCTTTATGTAAAAAAAATCATAACACTTAACTTAGATTTAATTAAATTTTACTCTAGATATTAAATGCTTTACCTCCCAAAATGCCAAAATACAGTGATATATCAATGAATTAATATGTTGTAAATTGTTTTCTTATGCAATGGTTTTCTATAAATATTCTGTTATAAAATGATGTATATGAGTAAGACAGAATATTTTATTCTTCCAATTTGTTTAATATGTGTATGTGAAGATGTCTGCATGAAATTTTATGCTTTATGCCATCTTTTTGCCACATTCAGGACAGCTTCTTGGACTAATGGTGCTCAGGTTACATTTTAGTCTTGGGCATTCTCCACACAACACCCTTTTTCAGTCTTTTGGAAGCATCATACCCTGCTTTCTCTCTAATCTAGGACTTGTGAGGGAACTCCCAGAAATTTTATCTCTAATTTTCTTTAATGCCTTTGCTAGGAGAGCTTTTCACCGGTGTGATCTGATGATCTCTTATGTCACTCCCATAAAAGTATTCTCTGTTTTCTTCTCTTTATCAGTTTCACATGAAGCGTTGAAAATGACAGAATATGATCGTAATTTTACAAAAACTAGCAAAAATATTCAAATAAAAACAATATTTGAAATTTTGTTTATCTGACAATATACTAATGTAATGCCAGGCTTTCAGTATTCCTGCACTACTTTAAAGTCTATAACATTTCGTGTGGAAATCTATAATAACTATAGCTTTTGTTATTGCAGAATATATGTGGCAAGTTTCTGACTCTCTAAAAATTTTATTAAAGAGACGTTTTGAAAGGACTATGTAAAAAGTAGTACAAAGTTTATGTTCAGCTATACAGATATTTATGTATTTGCAAAATTAGGATTGTTTTCTAGAAATGCACTGGCAAGAGACCAGGAGGTATTGTCATACAAAAATCAATGAAACCATAATGACACTACATGGATGTTTGTATCATAAGTTCATTATGTCAGTTTGCCCTTTTTGGTGAACTCCTGCAAGAAAAAAATATATACTACCACACCTTCCACAGCTTCTGAGAATGCATTTGGATTTTTCTGGCTGCTCTTGTTTGCAAATCAAGTCCACCTAAGTATTTATTTATTAAATCATTGTTACTACCATCAGTACAGGTCTTTGCAGAACCACTGCAAGGTCTGGTGGGTTCTTTCTTTTTGCTTGTACATTTCAGTTACAATCTGATTAGGTAAGATTTTCTGGCAGTACGTTCTGTAGCATGAGCAGAACTGTCCCCACCACTGCTGAAAAACCATCCATTTAAAAATACTTACATTGTTTGGACTATGTCACTTATTCATCTTCCTTTTCAGCAGCTGTATTCTAAATTCTAACTATGGTTAAAAACTGTTAGCATTCTACCCTTTGACTACATGCAGATGGCTGACTTCTACACCAGAAACCTTGGATTTTTCTCTTAAGCTGAGATTTTAGTTGCTGAATGGTATTACTAAATTCTGTTAATAAATGCCAGCTTGACTTAACAGTTCCTGAGCCTGTATTTCCTGAAACATGTTGTAGTCCATGGTGGCCAGGGTGCTAGTGATTTGTATCCTTTCTGTCATTCCAGACTAGACATGTTATGACAAAGCCTTCACAGGCTTCTCCTACCTACCATTTTTCAGTCCTTTCAGAACTTCCTTACCTTTTATAAAGGTTTAGGTTTTAATTTAATTAATCCTGGCCTTTTTAATTATTTTTTATATATAATTTATTGGAAGAGAGTTCATGAAGAAAACATAGAAGTGAGACATATTGTTGTTATTACATCATCAATATGAACATTGGGAAACAAATGCAATTTTAGAATATAGTTACAAAATGTATGACATAAGATGCCTGCAGTGCTTCTAGAGCCATTTGTTTGACACAGAAAATGTCCTAAATGTCCTGTTTCTCCCTGTGCTGTCTTTGCAATACTATTTTGCTGAAAAAAAAAGTATTAATAGTTTAAAATCAGTTATTTTCTCTGAACAGTAAGGTTGAATTGGTTTTTGTTCTACAGTTATTTCAATTTCAATTTATTGATCCTTGATCCTTCCAAAAAAAGTAATTAAAAGCATTTGTACAGAATATCTCTGCTAACTGCTCTATTTATCTTGATTGATAGAAAAATATATAGGAAGATCTGTTTATCCATGTGTTTGAATGTGTTTGCACATGTGTGTATTCCTAATATGAAGAGACAGGTATTTCATAGTTAAAAATACTGAAATACAAGATCTTTTAAGAGATACATGACAACTGCTTCTCAGTATTTAATTTAGACATCATTTGGTGTATACATAGAACTAACATCTCCAGAAGCTGTATAGTTCATACCTTTAATATCTTTACAGCTCTGATAGCCATCGGACGATACAGCATGACTATAGAGACTGTGGATGTTGGATGGTGCAAAGAAATCACAGACCATGGAGCCACCGAAATTGCCCAAAGCAGCAAGTCTCTCAGATATTTAGGTCTGATGAGATGCGATCAGGTAAGGAGCATTTGCATGAATCATTGCCTGCCTGTGAGCGTGAGTGTTCATGTGTGCACATGTGAGTGAGGGAGAGACATAGGAAGATTTATGTTTTTTCTGGACAAACAGGTTTGGTATTTGCTACCATGGTAACTCTTTTAGTGTATTGTGTTCATATATTTAGCTGAAAAAATATTTAGAGAACTAAAAGAGCATTTTAAGGTTTTACAGACAGGTTTTCAAAACACAGCCACAGGCTACACCCACAGCCTAAGGTGCTCGCTAAAGTTTTATGTGAAATCTGCCCTCTGAGCATTTTGAATTCTTTTGGCTAAAAGTGATTGGTGTGTCATGTCGTTACTATGACAGATTACTTTGGGTTTTTTAAAAAAGAAAGAACAAGAGAAACAAAAGAATAATGAAAGTATGTCAGTGTTACTTTCAGAGTAATTTTCTATATGTCTGTGTTCTTGCTTATATGTAGTGGTTTTGAAAACACAAGGATAAGGATTTAGATAAAACCATAATGCTATTAAAAAAAGAAAAAATATTTCATTTCTTATTACATAGCTTTCCTACTTGGAATATATTAAAAATTTCTGTATGTTTTCACACTTTATCATTAGAAGAAAAGAGAACAATGTAGTCCAGCTCCACATCACCCTATATATAGCCTTCAAGAATCATGTCTCTGTTGAGAGAAGAAAGATGAAGCAGCCTGGGAACACAGCAGAAATAGCTAAAAGTTATTGGAGGTTCAGAGTTTCTGATCTCAGATCTTCACATATACCTGCAGGGATTGTCTCTTCTCCCACCATCATGAATGAAATATCCTGCATGTGATGCCCATCATAACTATGTCTCTCAGGCTTCCAAATTTCTGATTGGATACAGCCTGTGAAAACACAGGTTTTTAGTCTAAGAAACTTCATGCTCAAAACTATTATCTTGTATCCCTTGCAGCAGTTTATAGAAGACAGTTACAAAACTTAGTATTTCAGCTGGCAAGGAATAATAATTTCCAGGTCAGTTGTAAAGCTAGAAATAGTATTTTGCAAATCCAGCCTTAGACAGTTTCCAGTTTGAGATGAAGTGGTGCTCTTTGGAAGAATTGCTCTATTAAAGCTGACTCCACCTAATCTCCTAAACATTAGTGTTTTATAAGAGCCAAAAAATGAAAAGAGTGTGTGAGTGTGGATTGTGTTAAGATTATATACTCAGAGAGTGTTTAAAGGGTACTTGACCTTGGGACTTAAATCTGACCCTGAACAACTTGATCAATTTTATTCATATATTTATTTTGTGGATTCAGCTAATGTAGAACAATCAACAAGGATTTAATAAATGTAATAATTTTATCCTGTCTTCAGCTGATACAGAAAATCCATGATCTTGATGCTGTAAACAAGTTTTACTACCTCATCTGTTAAACTATGTGTACTACAGTCTGTATTGCTAATTGCTGGTTAATGCTTTCCTATTTCTTTACAAAGGCTTATGCACCATCCTTTATGTTTGTGTGCATGCATATGTGTGTGTGTGTGTATAAGAGTATTCAAAGTATGATAGCTAAAACTTGGTAAATAATGAGTAAATGCTGTTACACTAAACACTGTAGTAATAGGACTACCACTGGGAATTACTTTCTTGCTTGCAAAGCCTTGATGGGAAAAATAGCTCCACAGATAGAATGAAGTAAGTATCCTTGACTTAAGAGTTTTTGGCAGCTAGAAGATGCCAGCTCCCTTTTTCCACTGTAAATGAACAGAGAAATTACTGAACAAAATCATATCTTCAACTGCCTCTCCCCAGTATCGTGCAGAACTAATTTTTTCCAGTGGCCGCTCTATTAAATTAAAAATGTCAGTGTTCAGCACATCATTAAAGAGAATTCTTGTGTGGTGCAGAATGGTTTCTTCGCATGCCCCACTGACTGTAATTCTTGTCTTTGGACTGTTGTCAGCTTGCAGCGAAGAGGGTTAGAATTGCCCATTCTAACCAGCCTTCCTTTTCTAGGTACAGACTGTAACACTAGTATCAGGTAGCATTTTTGCTTTTCTAGGTAATTCCCAGGCATTGAAGGGAAGGTACTTAAAGTTACATAAGGAACTTATGTAGGAGACTTCAAATGTTTAACACTAGAATACTCTTTATGACACAGACTCTTTGGAATTTCTTTGATATGCAGTTGACATAAATTAGAGGCGTCAAGGGTACTCCCAAGAAAGATCAGAGAGGCTGGAAGCCTGGGTAAAGGCGGGCTCTGTTTTATGCCATTGATTATCTGAATGCCTCCAGGCAATGTGCTTCAGTAGATGCAGAGCATTATTGATCCACACCATGAAAATAATTAAATTACTCATTTTTCATCAAACTGCTGTTGCCATGACCTTTCTTTTTATCATGTTTCCTACCATCTAACATGCACGCCACAGGAGCAATATGGTCTTTGCCTTAAAATAAATGTCATTGTGTTGACAAATCTCATTAAAAATGCTGACTTTACCATGAGATCGTCATAATAAGGGTGTATATTTAAGTTGGAAGTTTTCTAATATGCAATTTAGCGCTATTTTTCCAACATTTAAGTGTTGCTAAATACAATATAATCACTATTTACAAATCACATACAGAAAAAAGTCAAAGATTATTAAATGCTGAAAGTCTTTCAGAACCATTGTAAAATTTTGGTTTAGAAAACATATTTATGCTTAAAAACACAAAAACTAAATATTCTTTTCAATGTAAAAATATTAGAGACAAGGTTACTGAGCACATGTCCCTTCTAATTTTCCCTGCCATCTCCATTACTTAGGTAAATTTGTCTTTCCCTGCATGATACAGCAGTGGTGTTTGAGGCATGGAGGGAGCTCTGAATGATCTGCTACTACTGGAAAGGTGTGGGGCAGTGTGGACACAGGGGCATAAGTCCTGATAGCAGCTAAACTTTCAAAATACAGCACCTTGTCCAGGAAAATTAGCACTCATCAAGCCTCACGGGATACTGTCATATAGATGTGGTAGTATAACTTAACTGCTTTCATTTCTGTGAGTAGTTCAAGAAATGCTAGTTTGTTCTCTACAGGGGCCTGCATTGTACGGTATAGATACAGTGAGACACATACCATTAGTTTCCTGTATCAGGTGGGCATCAGAGAGACTGTGATCCAGACATCCAAAAGTATTTAGGCATTCAGAAAGTAGACCTTAAATATTTTTAGTACCTGTATTTTGCACAATTAAATTCACCAGTTGCCTGCATACAAACATCAATACTTCCTTGGAACTGCACAAGTCATGCATTTCATAAAAAGAAAACGTTGCCATTCTGAGTCTCCATTTCTTTTGAAAGCAGGAAGTTATAAAATCAGTAATATTTAACTATTTAAGGTCTAAGCAGGACATTTGAGAGGCTTGTAACTGGAAAAGTCATAGAAGACATAGCATTTCTGTTTCGCATTCTGGTACACCTACATTCACACTGTGCCCCACTCCCAGGGGCAGTGAGCCAGGCTTCATTCATTCATGTAGCTTCTTCACAATGCTCTGGCAGCGCAGCGAAGCCACTCCCACTTTCTCTGCATAGAGGAGTGCTGTACTGTTTTAACCTGAAGAGCTGGGGCCTGGGCTGTGGGCCCTGAGTTAGAGTTGACCTATGGAGGAGTCACAACCCAGCAATATGTTTTGGTCCCCAAGGCCCCAGAGGCAGAACCTGGCCCACCTCTGTAAGGTCCCACCTTCCCCCAGGTGATTGTGGTTGGGGTGGTAGGTGAGGCTAGAGATACATCAACCAGGAACCAGATCAATCTGGGAAGAAGTAGGAACTGAAACAGTTGGAGAGAAGCAACAGAAGAGAGAAGAAGTAACAGAAGAGAGAAGCAGCAACAAGGAGCTGATCAGTTTGAAGAGAGTTCCTGTTGGGGCCAGTTGGAAGAGTTCCTGTTGGGGGCAGCTTGCTGAGCTCTCTCTCAGTGGTGTGTTCCCCCTTGGCTGATTTGAGACAGAAGAGCAAACAGATGAAGAATAATAAAAGATGAAGTTATGCTGAGGGGATGTTGCTGAGTCTGATGTTGGCCTGAGGAAGGAGAGAACTAGCAGCACAGAGCTGCAGCCTAAGGTTGTATTTTAAGACTTGCCATGGATGTGTGAAAGCACATAGCTGGTTTATGTACTGCCAGGGTACCCTGAACCTCTGATCTGTCACTTCAGAAAATATCAAGACACAGAGTTCTCTCCAAAACCAGGGGTTATATTCAATTCACCCTAGTTCAACCACCCCACAGCAGAAATGAAAGAACATGACTATCTATTTCTCAAACCAAATTTTAATTGTATTTTTTGATCACATCTTAGGAAAGTATATATTTTAAGGTATAATTTGTCCTTTCCTTTAAATACCTTATATACTTTAAGAGAGATATGGGTGATGTGGGGTACTTTCTTTTCTCCTACAAATACTGACATCAGGATTCCTAAGAGATGTAATTGCATCCTAAGGCCATTAAATGATACCTACATCAGATTCACAGATTCAAATCCATATGTTTCAAGCTTCTTTTTCTGAACACAATTCTATACATTCCTACCCCTACACTGATGTAGATCATACTTACTTATTGTAGTTCCTTAATTATTTCTAAATATTTTGTATTTCTGAAATAAATTGGAGAAAGACGGCAATGTTCTTTATGCTACTTATTGCTAGCACTCATTTTAAATATTTGTAGCACTCTTTACTGTGTTTTCACAACAACCCAAACAGCTTTAAATAATGCAGTTTGAAATCTTCAGATTTGTGGAAAAAGCCTGAGTATCACCAAGGAAATAGTGGCTACAAAGTCATCTGTTTTTCTGGTAGCTTGGCTGGTTGATCAGTGTGTCAGAATAATCTTCCCATGGAGTTTGCAACTTTTCTCACACAGATTTTCACATTTCAAGATCTTTTTCCTATAGCTATGGTGCTATTTGCAGTGGTTATCAGCAGCAATACCACATAAATGCAGGAGACATTTCTTAGGAAAACATGCAAAAAATGATGTTGAAAAACAAAGGCTGCAAAATTCAACGTTCACACCTATGTGTGAGTGAAATGAAGTGAGTCTGACAAAGTTGGCTCTGAATGGATACACAACTTCAGTTAATAAATCATGGCCTTTATTCCTTTCATTTTTCCTTTTCTTTCTTTTTTTTTTTTTTTGTGAGAAATTCAGGTTGCTTTTCATGAAAATACTTCTGAAGGCCTGTAGCTTATTCCAGATTAATTTCTCAGATGAATTGTAGCATGTATTATAGTCTTACTGAGATGGTAGAGCACAGAAATTGATGGTCAGTACAACTGACAAAAAGACAAACTCTTATATTACCACAGAGAGGAAGGAAGACAGATGACCCCTAAAAATAAAAATGGCCTGCTAAGAAATCATTTGCATCTTAAGTAAGAATAAGATTTTTAGAAAATCAATAGATTTTTAAATAATTTATCATTTTATCCTTCTATGAAATCTGTTTTAGAAATATTTGTAAATATATATCCTGTGCAAACTGCAAAGCATTAGCCTAACTGAGATGCAGCACCTGTTTGTATATGAGGAAATGTCAGCCTGTGAAAAAACAGTATTACTAACTCAGGGCAAAAAGTTTTCTACTTTATATATATATATATAAAATATACTAGTAAGCGTGACTAGATGAAAGAAGAAACACTTGTACCCTTCATCCACAAAATTTGAATTTCCATAGTTAGTCTGTAACTGAAATTAAGTGAAAAAGAGATAAGATCTTAGGTTCCAGAGATATGTCCCTAAATTTCAACATTTTTGAGCTAAACTCTTCTTAACAGTAGAACAGAAAGCTTACAGAGCCATGGCTTGTTTTAATGTAATTATCATAGCAATTTGCCTTCCACCTTCAGAAAAATGCTAACTATCGTTAGCCTGATCAAAAGACCTGACAAATTGCTATCATTGCTTCTTTTATGTTTAAGAAGTTCCATTTTGAGATTTGAAATTACAGTTTTGTGTTATTGAAGAGGTCTGAAAATATCCAATCCTTCCCTTGAAGAAAAATTTTATAGCACTTATTTTCTCTTAAATCACTCTAATTTGTTCAAGTTACGTTGCTGCATATTAAAAAGGATGTGTTGTATTTTAAAAGTTTTATATACATAATGTAGGAGCTGCAATTAATACATCTCTCTATGAATAATGAAGATTTTAGATTCATAAAACCTGTGAATCCCATTAAAAGGAAACTACAGTTATCCTTGCTAGTCTATAACAAAAGAAAAATAGCATTTATTTCACTTTGGTTTTCAATACAACAATTTTAAAAGATTGAACAATGTTGTGGGGTTTTTTCCCTAGTTAACTAGGATAACAGATCCATTATGTGTGTGAACAAAAGCATCTGCTGAAATATAAAGAAGGATTCTTTATACAAATTGAACTTTTTGTACTTCTAGTTTAACTGTTTCTTTACCAAAAGATTTTTATCTTCCAGGCTGATAGTTCAGCAGTGAATCCAAGGCAGTAGTCTGAGGATGAAATCTTCATGAGCTAATGAATCTCTCCTTGTTTTTAAAAAGCAAACACCTGACCATGTCATACTGTAATAGAAAGATGGGCCTTCAGGTGCTGATCAATTGTTCAAAATCAAGATAAGGCCAAATAGTAAGCAAAAGTGCAATGTCAAGTAGTCAGCATTTTTATGATCTAAAAGAAAAGAGGGAGAAATTGTCCCCTGGAACTTCAGTCATTTTTGCCAGCTGGCAATTTTTGAGAATGATTTTTCTGTTCATTTTACACAGTCATTTTGACAAGCATTACGGTGATGTACTCAAATTATTGTTAATGTAGCAGAATAGGAAGGAAAATATTCAGTGCTATCAATTCAACAGACAGAAAGTAATCTGAAAGAATATTTATCACTATATAAATAAATACTGTCATTTCACCTCATATTGGTCTTTATTAACTGCATTTTTTTAAGTATGAACAAAGCAACTCACAGATTTTCACCAGAAATTTTAAATGCTTATGATACTGATAATATTTTTATCTTGAAATTTTGTATATTTGGAGTATAAAAGAAGTTCATCTGATTGAAATGAACAGAATTAACAAACCAACCAACCAGCCAAAGTAAATGAGTCCTTTTTTTAGAGTGGTTTCTCTGATTTAATAGAAAAGTAAACTCTCACAATAAGTGAAGAGAATTGAGAATGAAAACTTCATCACTTACACAACTTTAATATTCTATATTGTTGTCACTAGTGATTAGGATATGGGCCATGGCATGATGACTCTGCTAGAAACCTATGCAAACTCTCAGAGACCTGAAATGGATTATTTTGTTTGCACTAATGCAATGACTGCAGCAACAGTGCACAGACTGGCAGTTTGTGGCAATAGCATCCACCTACATTAACAGGCACAGTAATAAATTTCATCCCTCTAGGACTTTACTTTTCTTTCAAGATTTTAGCAAAGAACTGTAAAGGAGCTATAATCCACAACTTGTGTTTCAGAAATCCTTCCAGAAGTGCTACCATTGAATATTAGAAAATATGTGTATTCCGTTTATTTCACTTCACACAGTAGAAAAGATTACCTTTATTTCTGTTTGCCGACTCCTTCTCCTTTCAAAATACAAGTGAGAAATTAATTGCTAATATTTAAAACAATTAAGTTGTTGAACACCATGGTAATAACAGTCCATCATACTACACTTGTCAATTTCATTATTTATGAGTCCACAAATACAGTGTTTGTATATGTGTGCATTCATGTTTAGGGTTTTTTTGATGGTTTTGCTTTTTTTTTAGTAATGGCTTCTATTAAATCAAAATACATTCTTTGCTGAACTTGTGAAGGACTTTATCTGGACTATAGGATATTGTACTTATATTGGTAGTGCTGTTATTTTATTAAAATCCTAAACAAAGGTTCTGCCCCTGGGCATAAGGGCAGTCATTGAAACTCTGTGGGATATGTCTGCCTTAGCTGATCAAGTGCACTTCACACAAAATGTTTCCAGAAACCTTTAATTTTGTTATGGCTACAGGCAACAGTTATAATTGGGCCACCTGAGAATATAATTCATTCAACTGTTAGCGGAACAAAAAATCAAAGCGAACTTTTTATAAGACATTGACTTGAGGAAGCAAGCTACAACTTAGAGAAGGGAAAGTGTGCATGAAAATTCGTTTACTAACAACTCTCATTGTTAAAACATTAAAGAAACTGAAATATAAAATGTGTCTGAAATTCATCATTATGGATATACACAATCACTGTAGAGTCATTTCGTTGCCCTCTATATATAAATTTGACTTCCATGTAATACTACTCTTCATACACCAAGACAGAAATACACACAAATTTCAGTCACTCTTAATGCTGCAATACCACCCCATAAACAAATATGTCATAAACATGATATGAAAGCCCTTTTAGAACAAATCAATTTGTGTTTCTTTTGTGTAAGGTTGATTTTGTGATTCTTCATATGCAGAAATGCAATGGTAATACTTGCACCCTGTTAACCTTCATTGTCCAACATCATCTGTATGGCAGTCCTCAAAATTTTTTCATGTCAATGTCACTTCTCATCTGCTAACATTTCCCTATAATTCTGTAAAAGTACTAAATTTCTAAAATTAAGCTAGCAGTTCTTTGTGCTATTAATGCCTTTATGTGCAGATATTGCAGACTTACCATATTAAAATTTGGTCTGTTATTTTTTAATAATGACTAGCTTATGAAGCTCTATAACTGAAGATACATACCTGTATTCTGCATATACTCAGAAGGAGAGTGCTCATTATGTCATCACTCTCCAAAATCAACTAGCTACATGCCTATTCCAAGGCCTAGGTTGGATACTATGCAAACATTATTTCAGCAGTCCATCCCTGTATGATATTATGAAGCACTGAAGAACACAGACAGGTTTTCCTAAGAAGTTCTAATACTACACCTTTGCACTAAGTCAGTTTTGCATGTCTGCATGTGAGGTTAGGTTTGACAGGCTTGTGGGTTTTTTATGTGGCCACTTACTGATTTCAGTTATTAACTTGAAATGGAGATAACTTTTCTTTTCAATTATCAAGTGAATTGGATGTTACCCAATGTTCTTACATTGGAAACCTTTTAGGTTAGCCGTGAATACTTCTTCACTGTGTAGAGCAACATAAAACTTGCAGTTCAGGTGATGACTCTACTCTCCCTTTTCAGTATTGCTGTAATGGCACAGCACAGACATTCTTGGGACATTTTAGTAGCTTTAGAATCAGAACTGCATTTTAAGACTACCTTTGATACACCTCTAGGAGAAGGTTTTGAGATCAGAAGGCAATCTTACAGTTCTTTTTAGAAGTATAGTAAGGGAGTTTTCCCAGTTAAAACCAAAGCTTTTTTAAGCCCCTTTATGTGCGACTTGGTATTCCTATCCCAGAGAAGATCTGCTGGACATAATATGAACTAAAGGCAAGTTAACTAAAAGTAAGCAGGAAAGTCCTGCTTAGGAAGAGTCCTTAAATCTCTATTTCTATTCCATATTTGTGAATGNCATGGTCATCCTGCTGTCCACCAGGACCCCCAGGTGCCTTTCCCCTACACTGCTCTCTAATAGGTCATTCCCCAATTTATACTGGAACCTGGGGTTGTTCCTGCCCAGATGCAGGACTCTGCACTTTCCCTTGTTATATTTCATTAAATTTTTCCCCGCCCAACTCTCCAGCTTGTCCAGGTCTCGCTGGATGGCAGCACAGCCTTCTGGTGTGTCAGCCACTCCTCCCAGCTTGGTCTCATTAAAAAGAAGTGTCTAGTTCAACTGATGGTTTAAATTGTAATCCTTATTTTATCTTAACAGGGTTAGGAAAACTTGACTCTCTTGAATTTAATAAGATCTGTCCTAGGAACATAATGGAAGCAAAACATAAAGAAAAATAGATCCTAGCCTTTGGAATCCTTTGATATCTTTAGAAATTCCTGGGTTTAGAATCTAGAAATGGAAAGAGAACAATGGTGATATTATCACTAGAATTCTGTCAAATGGCACTGCACATTTAAAAGCAAAACATTTTAAAAATATACATTGTGAAGTTACATTTTTAAAAAGTAACTATTTATGCACGCAGTTTTTTCCATGAGAACTTGTAGAAGATAGTGTAGAAGAAATTATTGCTGGTGGTCTATTGAGATATAAGTGCACCAAATCAGTAAATACTGGCAATCAGGCTGTGTGAGTAAGTCTAGCATACCAGAATGAAAATATGAGTGAATATTTTTTCTGTGAGTAGCTTATTAATTGCAAATGGTCATTTCAGTTTGTCCTGAACCCGAAAAATATCATCTTATAAATGCCAGTTAGTTTATTCTGGGAAAAATATTTATAGACTGGAGAAGGTTTTGAAGCCTTCTGTTCTGGGTAGATCATTTTACCTGAAGGAGAGAGTTTTGAACACTGAATTCCCATTTTCCTCAATAATTCACCCATGTTATGTATATACTTGGTAGAGTGATATTAAAGTCCTCCAAAGCAGTACTTCCAAAACCTTTTGTAAATGTTCTTCTACTTCACATGCAGTAGATGGATAGTCACATTCTTCTTTCCCAGAAGAATATCTAATTATCACAGGAGAAAGTATTCTTTTTCTCTAGGGCAGTTAATATTTATGCACACTGTGACCCTGTGCACACTGTCATCAGAAAAATAAATCAAACAGGTCCTACCCCAGATAGCGTTTGTCACAAAGTCAAATATATTCCTTTGGGAAATAGGCAATATGTGTTCATATGTCTTTAAGCAAAAAGGATTCAAAAGTTTGACTTCTAGGTAACTGCTTTAATGGAGTTAAAAGGAAATTGTATTATTTGGCTTGGAATAAATTTTTATTTCAGCAAGGAAAAAAAAAGTTTCAAACCAAACTTTATTGTTGTTTTATTTTTTCTGTTTGATGACCAGGATTCACACAAACCTATTACTTTGACTCTAAATGATAAGGACTACATTCTTTCCTTATATGTTAAAACATAATTGAAAGGCTATTCAAATTCAAATGAATGATTATGTATTAGATAATCTGACTAGTTTATCTTCAGACAGTAGTCTTTCTACAGACGACTCAAAAGATGAAGATTAATGAAAAGTTGTGTGGAAGAAAAACAAAACATTTTAAAGCATATTAAGATATGAAGATTTTTAGTTTTCATTCATTGAATAAGACTGTTCAAGCTCAGAAGGGAAAATTGCTCTGTTTGTGTAATGAATTTAATTTAGGAATGATATTTAGTACTTTTGTGTTATCACCAGCCAGACTTCATGTTAACAAAGAGACAGAAGCTTGTGTTCTAATGGTTAGACGTAAGACTTCTTTTTCATCTTAATTTTACCAGGTAACTGATGACAAGGATAATAAGGGAGTCGACTTAGGTACTACTTTTTCATTAACAACAAACAAAATTTTGATTTCTCTGTTTTCCTAACTTTTAAACAGTGCAGTTATAGTACAATACTACAGGATGTTTAAAATACTAAAAATTTTGCACTATTTTATTGTTTGACCTGACTTTTGTCATGGTAAAAGAAAAATTTTCTAAATCTTCTGATAGGGGATCATTTGTGGCTTAAGTGTCTACATTTCTTTCTTACCCTGCGATGAATGTAGATTGTCCCACTGCCAATTAGGATCCTTTTTCTCCCTCATCTGTTGTGTCATTTTACATCGCGTTTATTTTGTCCAGCATAATTTTAACTATTTGCTGCTCCTTTCTTAAGATTAAAAATATCTACACTTAACTAGAAGTTTCATGTATTTGATTTTTTATCATGAAGCTTGGTGGGATGATTTTTTCCACTGTCATTGAGCATGTCTGCTCAACTTTTTAAACTCCAGTAATTTCTT
The DNA here is from genome assembly GCA_013401335.1 of Brachypteracias leptosomus. Classification (NCBI taxonomy): domain Eukaryota; kingdom Metazoa; phylum Chordata; class Aves; order Coraciiformes; family Brachypteraciidae; genus Brachypteracias; species Brachypteracias leptosomus. Next base: position 84,090 of record VYZX01020715.1, on the reverse strand, counting down.
TCTGTAACGGTTACAGTTCCAAATGTGTACATAGGATTTGTTATTATTTTGCTGTTTAACACCAGTCAAGTTATTGTCTAGGATCAAACTAGTAATTTATAATGTTTATTTAACAATCCAACAAAAATGCAGAAAGTCTTATACTTTTTAAATTTGGTCATAAAATAGCTCATTTTGACAGTGTCACTTCTGCAATGGTTTTACCTGCCTTCTACGTACGTGTTTATTTTGTAACTGTATCTGGCACTTGATACCAAAAGTGTCCTTCTCCTGTTTAGTAAAATATTAATGGCAGTTAGTACAAATTGTATTAAATACAGTTTATCCAGTAATAATTGTATCAAGAAAAAAGCTTACAATGAATGATAAGATGGTTTACCATAGATTTTTTCATAGGTTTTAAGACTAAAAGGTAACATTGTAATATCGTTTGTCATCTTGAGTATCACAGGCCTTGCCCTTTTGCTTAATTTAGTTTTTGTAGTAAATACAGCAGCTTTTACCTAGGTAGACTGTAGCTTATGTAGATGTGTTCAGTCCTGAGTTAAAGACTTCAGGACATGGAGATCATGTTCACCAGGACATGGTGATTATCACTTATCTTTCTGTGTTTGAATATCATCTTTGTAACAAATTTGCATTATTTGTTCACAAAAAATGTGCTTATGATATTGGCTCTAAAGCCATAATATCCATGCTATTCTAACTAATAAAGCCCAACAGGCACGTGTCAAAATATAGTAACCTCTCTCTACTGGTCATATTTGCAGATAAGTTAGATAAAAGTATCTCTTCTTTAAGTTTCCCATTAAGAAAGAGCAGAATGAGCAGTTGTCTGTGGTAAGCATATTTGCTGTGGCTAACTGTTCAGAGAAATTTGTGGTAGTATGATTCTGCCATCGCTCTTTGCACTACAAATCTAAAGAAAATCTATCTATTTTTGAATAGGCAAAAAGTAGCAAATAATGCTACTTTAGGGGATTCTTCTCTTCCAAGCAATATTTCTATGAAGTGTTGCCGACAGTTTAAAAGTATGTATTCAGCTATAAATATCAGATCTTTTGGAGGACTTATGCTATATCTGATTTCATTTTGATTTATTAAAAGTCACTTCTTGTTTTTCAGCACTGGAAGTTGTTACTGTAACGTAGTAATTTGCCAAAAGATACAGTCTGTGTTATGAAGGGAAGTTTTCTATTGAAGTCAGTCTCAGCTAGATGAAACTTCCAATGAAGATGGAGTGTTTCTATTATCAAAGTAGAAGAACTGGATATTAAACCTTTTATTTATCCTTGTCATTGGGTGCAATCACTGTTCAGAAGGATGCATGCCTTGTTATCTTTTAAGCACAAAAAATATTATTAGATACTGTGGTCACTATGCTTTAAAATATTATTCCCAAGATAGATCTTTGCAATGGTAGTAAACATTTTAGTCTAGTTTTTAAATTTTGGCCTTGCATGTGGAACACAGTGGGGAAAAAAGCAAATAACAGTAACAGTTGTACCTCCCACTGATCTAGGTGGTTCAGTATTTAAATGTAGTATTAATGCATTTTAAAATGCCCAAGTATCCGGCAAAGATTTCAGAGAGAGCTACCTAGAAGTTGTTCCGGTTCTTAGGCCAATCTTTTATTTATTTAACTAAATGCTAGAGAAAGCTGTCTATTTCTGTGGTATGAACTGCAATCATCTTAAAAATAATTGATGAATTAATCTCCTCACAGCACTGCAATTGTAAAGGTGTTTGGTTTAGCTAGGCTTGTCTAATCAAAAATAAATGTGCTACCTTTGATGTCTAAGATGTAGGAGGGACCCAATGACCTTGTATGTTTTAATTATTGATCCCACCATTTTTGCTCACAAAACCTTTTGTGCGGTGTTCACCTCACATCAAAAGGCTAAAATAAAAACTTCTACCAGTGATCTGTGTGAAGATATGCAGGACTTCTAACCTTTGGAAAAGTTGACCTATATTGGTAATTGCTAAATTGGTTAATTGCAATATAGAATAGTTTACATTGTTTTCCCCATGTTTACTCATGTTATCTCTTATTTTTCATTGCAACCACATTGACAGCTGCATACAATGCAAGCTCATTTCAGTTAGTTTAATTGTGGGATTATTACTTAGTATGTGTAAAAGTATCGTAACTGTGCCATAAATTAATTGATGTAATAAATTTTCATTTTCCAAAGCCAAGAAAATATTACATTTCAAACCTATATCTGCTTGAGTAAGCTTCATTAAATACATTTCTATTTCAAGGTAGAAATCTGTTACTTTGGGCAGCACTTTGTTAAACAGGATGGTTTTTCATTGAATAATTAGGTTTGAGGCTCTATGAGTGGCCAACATAGTTAAGCACAGAATGAAAATAGTTTAATAGATTGTTAAACATTATTTCAGTTTTTTAAATAAAGCTGTTTTCAAATGGAGACTGTTTGTGTTTCCCATTTGCTTTCAATCTCAAATAAACAATATTTACGAGAACATAGGTCAAGGGACATGATTCTGCCCCTCTACTCCATTCTTATAAGATCCCACCTGGAGCACTGTGTCCAGCTCTGGAGCCCCCAGCATAAGAAGGATATGGACCTGTTAGAGAGGATCCAGAGGAGGGCTACAAGGATGATGAGAAATCTGGAACACCTCTCCTACAAAGACAAGCTGAGAGAATTGGACTTGTTCACCCTGGAGAGGAAAAGGCTCAGGGGAAACCTTATTGCAGCCTTCCAGTATCTGAAGGGGACCTACAAGAAAACACAGGAGGGACTTTTCGCAAAGGCCTGTAGTGATAGGATGAGGAGTAATGGGTTCAACCTGAAAGAGAGTAGATTTAGATTGGAAATTAGAAGGAAATTCTTTACCCTGAGGGTGATGAGACACTGGAACAGGCTGCCCAAGGGGGTTGTGGATGCTCCATCCCTGGAGGTGTGCAAGGCCAGGTTGGATTGGTCTTTGACCAAGCTGGTGTAGTGGGATATGTCCCTGCCATAGCTGGGGGATTGGAACTAGATGATCTTTGAGATCCCTTCCAGCCCAAACCATTCTATGATGCTGTGATTCTATGATAATATAAAACTTCTACAATAAAACCAGGGTATGTTTTGTTTAATGTTATTCTCTAACAGAACATTACGTTCTGTATATTTGTTTTGTGATAAATGCACTCAAACCTATAATATCAATGAAGAGCCCAGCCCTGCAAGTCTTCCCAGGAGTTCAAAGTTTGATCGTTCCTTTAGCTTATCTAATGTTACCCTTTTTATTCGCTTCAGGCCATCACAGATTCTGTTCTTCAATTGCAGGTGAATGAAGCCACAGTGGAGCAGCTGGTGCAGCAGTATCCACATATAACCTTCAGTACTGTACTACAGGATTGCAAGAGGACATTGGAACGGGCTTATCAAATGGGCTGGACACCCAGTATGTCTACTGCCTCTTAACCTCCTATACCAACATGACAGTTCCACTCTGCTGCATTCAGCAGATCTAATGGGGATTTCAGAGTGTTCACAACCTTTCATATGATGCAATATTCTTGTAAGTTTACAGAGGTTATAGTAAAATGGGAAAAGCCGTACATTGACTTTAATGTACCGTACATGACTTTAATGTACTGCACAACTAAGTACTAATATTAAAGAAAAACTTTAGAAATGCATTGTGTTTTTGTTTGCATAAAAGACACAAAAGCCTTTGACAGATTTCTTGAAGTGGATTGCTACTAGTACTCTGGATAGTTCGAGTTATAGAAGATGTTAAGCTTGTTTTCCTGTGTTTACTTTACTTTGCCTTGGTAATGTGTGTTTCCTTTGATTTGTAAATGGTAACTCAATGCTAGCACCAGTGCAGCTGATCAACAGTGGCCTGTGTTGAAACTGGGAGATAAACTTGATGCTTATTGTTTACCAAAGCTACCCCAGGAATTTTTAAGATGCACATTAAGAAAATCTACAATAAATTATGATTTTCTTATAAACATTTTGATACTTATACAAATCATTACTTTAAAAAGAAATCTTAATAAGTTATGATAATGAAAAGGATTATTTAATGGACAATCTTACTTCTTTCTATCACTCAACAGAATTGATATCTTCTTTTGTTTTGTTTTATTTAAAATGAGAGATGCTGTAGAGATTTCCAAATTTTTCCACCTTGCCAGTTTTAGAAGTGAGTTAACAGTGCTTAACCTGACACTGATAACCAGTTCTCACTTCATAAAGCCAAACAGTAATTAAATACACCAACTATCAGAAATAAGTTAACAGTGTTTAACTATCTGATTGAAAAAGTTGCGCTTTTTTAAGTGAACTTGTCTCCTTTTACTATGCTATTATGTTGCTGAACTAGGAAATTCAGATAAGTGGATATAAGCCAATAATAGAATTCCTCTCATTTCCTGTGTGGTTGTTATTTTACAAAACATCTGACAATGCAAAGAGTGCTTACCTTGAGAAGGTTGTTGAAATATGCATCCCATCATGGGTATCATTTTGTAGGATCAGATGCTTTGTAATACAGTGTATGCAATAAGATACCCAGCATTAATACATTAAAAGAATAATAATTTTCTCTGTGTCACAGTGCATTCTAAGGAGTTAAATTTGACCAGGGGATAGTGAAAATACAAGCATTGCAGCCTCAATTTGAAGTTGCATTAACCTTTAGAGTATTACCATTTGGTTAAGAATGTTTTCAGGTGTGTAACACTGGATATTTGTTTTTCAAAGGTTACAGCATTTTAATCCGAAGTATGAAATGTTTAAGCTTCAGCTGAAGAGTTGCCATTATTCACAAAACGTCCTGCTAACTCAGAAGGTCTAATGCAATATAACCTAGAAGCTTGTTTAGTATGGCTGTATAACTCTTTGTAAAACTGTTGATTTCCTTTGCATAATTTTTTATATCAGAAACATCGACTCACAGTAATTCCAGTGAGGGTGTTGAATGTTTTCTTATTAGACTTTTCAAATGGGGATGAACTAATTTCTCTGGAAAAACTATATGATAAAGTTTTTTGCTTTAAATAGATGTTAAATATATGTGAACATGTGTAATGCTAGGCTTTTTATTTACTCTAAAATGGCAACAATATTTTCAGAATAAAGCTAATGGCTTATATTGCAGATACAGTACAGAATCTTGGTCATTTTTCATTTGGTGACTTTTTATGAGTGCATTAAAATTATTCATGCAATTTGTAAGTTTCTATTTTTTGTGAAACCTTTGATCTTGCAATGAGATTTAATAAAATACAGAAGAAAGATGTAGTCTCTTCTGTTTACCTGTGCTGCTAACTGTACTTAGACTATGCTAACAAAAAGACTGAAGTCTTCATCCTTGATCAGGACCTGATATATAGACATGGTCCTGAGCAAACTGATCCAAGCTGGCCCCATTGTAAGTGACCTCCAGAGATCTTTTTCTATCAAAAGTACTCTATAACTGGAAGGGTTTTATATATTATCTATCTAGTTGGTCATCTCTTTTTGCTTCTGACATTGTCGCTTCCAGTAGTTTTGCCTTTTACTAGCTATTCATCTCTCTCTTATTTTTCTGAACATATTAAAGTTTATATATCTTGTGTGGCTGATTAATTTCCATGAATCTTGAGATTTACATAATTTGAAAGTTTATGTGTTGTAAGAATTCTAGACAGAAATATGTCCTCTAACTACAGCGTTGTCACAGATAGATCTTTAATTTTCTTATAATAAATCAATGTTCCCTAGGTAGTTTTATAGGAATAAATAATAATGTTGCCATTGAGGGGAAATAGCATTCAGCGTAAAAAAAGAGCTATTGCCTCTTGTAAAATGAAAAATTACCTGTTTTCTGTTACTCAAAACTTACAGTGGATTCAAAAACTACAGGTAGGTTAGGTGTTGGATTTCCTAGGTTCCAACAGCCCTACTTTACTGACAAAATGACTGTTCCTTCAAGTTCTTTGTAGGAACCTGCCGTTAAGGGAGATAACCTGTGTCTTAGAGATGTTTCTAGGCCAGAGGAGCTAGGCTTTTTCAACCTGCAGATGAATAGGCTAAGGCAAGCTTTAAGTGCTTTCTTAACTAAGCAATGGATTGTTGTACAAAAAAGACAGATAACCTTTCAGTGATTCAGTCTTCAAAATCCAGATATAATTCTGTTTTAATACCACTCAAATAGTTCACTTGTGGTCACTCTACCCATCTCTCATCACTTAAAAGGCAATGTAGAGGGTAGTGTCCTCATGCAGTTTGTCCCAGCAGGGGAAATGGCTACTGTGGTGTTTTGCATGTGGATTCAAATTCACTCTGAACAGACTCCCAGATTAGTGGAAAGTTCAGTGAATTGTCAAATCCAAGTTGGCATAGTCTCCTTCTCAGTAAGTGCTTTGTATAGTACTAGACAGCTTCTAGTCCTTTTTGAGCAGGGAAGAAATTATTTTCTATTAAAATAAAATTATTTAAAGTGAAGTTACTTTACTACTTACAATCTGTAGTTGTTTTTCTCCCTGCCTATTCCATGAGCAACCTGCTATATTGGCAGTATAGGTGACTGAGATTTTATTTGAAGTTTTGGTAAATTTAGAAGCAGAGTTACCAAATAATTGTTTTTTCAAACTACAGACACCCTGGGAGATGTTCCCTTTAGTATGCCTCCCATAGATTGGCTTTGTGGGAGTAGTTGTATTTTGTCAACTTAAACAGCGTGGGTACTTGGTGAACTTTTACGATTTCTTGATTTTCTTGCTTGTGTTCAAGTTTTTTTTTCTGAAAACCTGTAGAAAATACGTTCAGTGACTGAGGACCTTTCTTCTACCTTCGCTCTGCTCACCCTGCCTTTTTTCAGTCTTTTGTCCTGTGGTTATCATGTAGGGAAATGCAGAATAAGCATATTGTGTCTGTTTTAAATAAAGCTGTTGAATTGATGAATTCATATGGCCATTTCCTTATATGATGGGGTTATATAAGATTATAATAAATGTAGGTATTTTCAAACATGTACCTCTTTTCCTTCAGTTCCACTGGTTACAGAAGTCTGTTAACCCTTAAAACTACAATTGCACCATCTGATGAAGAAAAGTAGCATTAGCTGTTGGATTACCATACACCTGTTGGTAACATAATATCTTTGCACAAGAGTATATCTGAAATTATCTTGTATCAGTATTTTACTTGATATTGAGACTACAAAATATGATAAAATTTGTTTAAAATAAGGACTTTCTGGGTTTGATTTTTTTTTTTTTCTAAGGAATGGAGGGTTCAAGTACTATTTTCCTCCTTTTTTTCTTGTTTGTGTGGACACTAATCACAAGACATTTATTTTTCTTAGAGAAATATGTGAAATCTCTGCGTGTAATTGGTTTTCAGACTAAAGGAGAGGAATTGGCAGGAGCTTTCTTTGCCCAAATCTTGGATCATGTTTGCAATCCTGAAAAAAATGGGTCCTACTTTCAGGCTAAGAACAGAACCTTTTTTAGTAGAATTGTGGGGTATTTTCCAGGTTTTTCTTGATACATTGTAAACAGCTCCACTCATTAAGTTGTCTGTAGTTCTGCTGAGGAAAAGACATAAGCGTTTTACTGCAAAAATATATCTAAATTAACCTAAGGACTTAACTGGTAAATATTTGTTTAAGCTCCCAAATCCCTGTAATCTCTTATGCTTCAGCTGTTCTTGAGCTACTGTGTCATCTTTTTTCTGCTTCTAGTCAGTCTCACCCTGAAAAGTAGCATTGAGCTTACAAGTGGTTGTATACAGAGCAAAACGTTGAGCTTACAGACAGCTGCTTATTGATCAAACAACTGCCACAATTTCTTTTTCCTTTCTTCTTTTTTTTAAGAGAGAAAAGTGCAGAAATACTTAGTACTGGACATCAAGTCCAAAGCAAATGAAAATAGTCTAATTCTGTGTTATCAAATAAAGATTTTAAAAATCAGATGTTTTTTTTTCTTTTTAGATATTTATGAAGTATTTTATGTATATCATGCTTTCAGCGCTAAATTCAAGCAAGAATAAAATAAAATGCTGTTTCATAACTACAGATCAGGACAATTAGGTAAAGAGAAGAATTTCTGAAATTTAATTTCTGAGTTGTTTATTCAACAGCCAGGAAATTTTGGCTAAATTATATTCACTAAATATATTCACTATTTATATCCACTAAATATATTAAACCAAACTATAGGTGTCAATAACCTTAGGGTAAGAAACTTATATATATCAAGTATCAAACAAAGTCAATGATTAATTTGTGTTTCTGGGATATGGTTTGCTTATACTCTTTCAGGAATTTAGAAATATAACGTCCTATTCTTGAGCACTTCTGATTTACTTGATCCACCACTCAATGATGCAAATCAAAAAGGGGCCCAAAGGACAAACTGAGTAAGGAAAGAGGTCTGTTGCATGGATTAGCTGTTACACGACAGTTAAATCTGAGAACCCCAACATTTCATAATACAGCATAAAATACCTCATCATAAATTCTCCTACAAATGAAATGGGCTGTTTCTCCTTTTGATACAGAAAGGAGAATAGAAAATAGGGACAGTATTAAAGTTAATTACAGGAATTCATTAGCTCTTCTTTAAACTGTTTATGCCAAGACTCTCTGCCCTGCTTTTAGCAGACAGCTCAATATTTTATGCTTTTGTATATTTCAAAGTATTGTTTTACACAAAACTGAGACTATTAAATGATTTGAGATTCCTTACATCCCTGTGCTTGGCTTCTTGCATGTATTATCTACAGATGCAATCATGCAACTGTTGCTGGAAAATAGGCAAATAACTCAGCTGTTTCTGAGTTATTTGAATTAGTCTCAGAATAACATGGATAAATAGGCTAAAGCTGTGGTACTTTACTGGAAACACTTTCACAAGCTGGAATAAGATAGCACTGAAATAAAGCTGCATCTGCACAGTTGTTAAAAAGAAACTGGCCAATTCTTTTTTTATTTAAGTTTTTGATTGTTTTTTTTTGTAAAGGCTGTCAAAATTATGTAAGGTAAATCAAAGTGTGTCAGTATAAAGTTTTGCTGATGAGATTATGTTTCAAATTTATTTCTGAGAAAAAATCAACAAGAACAGCAAGGTGAACTGTTTCCACTTCCATGTTCAGACATGTCTCCCTATATGTAACTTATGAAAAGCATTTGTGTATAAAGTAAGTTTTAGAAGTCTTAAAAGAACAATTTTGCAACCAGGATTACTGGGCATTTCCAGCTGCTATAAGTTATGAAGTCTTCCAGAGTTAAAATTTCATAATCTCATCACGTACCCTATGGCAAAGTGCTACAGCCTTTGGTGCTTTCAAAATGCCAGCTATTAAAGAAAGCTCTGGCATATTCTTGACCCATGACTACTGCTGCTCTGCTAAAGAAATTTGGTGTTAGTGATGTCAAATAGACATTTCCATAGGCTCCCTGCATGCAGCTGCTGCTTCCTGAGGGCAGGAAGGTTTAATGGCACAGGCATGCGTTGTCTTGTACTCTCAGCCTCAGCACAAGATCTGTCCTGGGGAAGTTTGATTTACTTATAAAGACATAGCCTGCATGGCTCATCTGTTGTTTGCAGTTCACGGTTATCTATCAGAAGCTGCTTCTCTGTGTCATGGGTCCCAAAGCACAAGCCTTGTCCTGTCCAGCAGCATGCCCAGAGCATCAACTTGCTGCTGAAGTGGGTCTCACTCCACTGCGGGGCAGCAACCCTTTCCCAGCCACTCAGTGGAGAAGAAGTCAGGGAGAGTCCCTCAGCAGGCCAGGCCCCAAGGACTCACCTGCACCCTCAGCACATGGTTAACCACAGACCAGCCATCTATCCTGCCTCCTTCTTCAGCTGACAGTCAGTCAAGCAAGAGCAACTGTTGGATGGGACAAGGCAGTGAGGATACTAAAGGCAGGCTGATGCATAGAATACATTGATGAGGAGGTGGGGTCACCATGAGGGCTCCTAGATTCTTACAGAGGAGGAAACTGCTGGTAAAATGAAGCCTGTAACAGCAGAAGTTGTCACCAATTCCCTTTGTGGTCTGAATGAATCACTACCTTTTAGCAAAATTTTCTGAAAGTAGAACTTAATGAATATTTCTGTACTTAGAGCTTCCCGCAACAGTACAGATATTGAAGTCTTTTGCTAGCATAAAGGGCAAATGACCTGATGGCCTTTCTATTTGAATATAACCAATTTTTTTTATATTTTTTGTGTGTTGCTTCAGAAATGGTTAACAGTAGGAAGACTACTAATGCAATTTGTATTGCATTAGCCAGAGGTAGGAGAAAAATGTCTTTATAGAACAATATAATCCAGTCATTGGTTTATGGATGCAAAGTCCTCCAAGGGCTGTTACAAATTTCTAGCTGTCTATGAGTGCTAGATTTTGCAATTGCATCTCTGAGCTATTTTCAAGGCATGTAAAATCACATATAGACAGGTAGCTGTCTGTGACTTTGCATCTGCAAAGGCTTGAGAACTATTCCAGCAGGGTTGTGCAGTAAATTAAGCTCAAGAAATTTGCCTGTGAAAAATTTGTGTCTAAAAAGTAAAGATCTTGGGTAAATCTTCCATGGGTGGAAGCCTCTTTAGCAGAGGTAGAGGTGAGCAAATGCAGTCAGCTCTTAAATACTGCAACTATTACCAGCCCTCAAAAACTTATTTTTCTGACCTTTGTTATGTTTGTGAGTGTGTGTACATATCACTTTTTAATGAAGTCCTAGTGATATTCATGAAGACTGGAGATAAATATTCTATGAATCTATTAAAATAATTTTTAAAAAGCCATTTAATTTTCTTAAATAGTCTACAGTTCAATATACCATGACATAACAATAAGACTTGGTAACTGGCAGAAACAAAGATGCCTTGATCTTTGCCAACATGACAGAATATGTTTAAGAAGTGGCAAGGGCAACCTTAGAGGAAGATAAAATCTCCAGAAGTATGATCAACCCATCTGTTTATTTCTAGTCTGGGCAGTTGCCCAGTATACCTGGGGGAGGAGAAAGGTGTATTTCTGTAGTATGAACGTGTGGGGATAAGAGAAATACATGAACTGGAAAACAAAAAAAGCCTGTGGGACAGCTAATGATCATAAACAGTAACTCTACATTGTTGGAATGTAACAGACACAAATCACAGATTACTTCTGGTATTAGACAAAGAGCAAGAATTTCAAAAGCCTCTGCATGACTCAAGTGACTATGTCCTTGAGACATTTTTAAAATTTAATATAAGATGCCCATATATTATTATGATAAGGGCCACAGAAATTTCTCTCTTATTCATTCTCTTTGTGAGTCAAGTCTGTATCAATAAAAACAAAAATAAGGACTACCTTGCTGCATATACACCTGCCCTTCCCTCTCCTTGTTTGATGATGTCTAATAAAGAGATGGTTCTTTTCCTCTGCCAGAAAACACAAGTAAAACAAATACAAACAAGGGATATGTAGATTATGCTTACTTTTAGGATGTCTGCAAAACAATCAACCTAACTTGGTGGCATCTACATTGAAAAGACTGGGTTTTAATTTATTAACTTGCCTACACTCATGCCTGAAGTATTTTTTTTAATCAGTCTTTATTGTTTAAACCTCTGTTAAACCCACTTCTAAAGCTATTGTTACTATCTTAACATTTTACATCAGTGAACTAAAACACCATATGATATAATATATATAATGGAATATGGAATATATATACATATATATAATGGAATAAATAAATATATAAAATGGAGTACATATTAAATATATATCAAATGGAATATATATCAAATGGAATATATATCGTTATCAAACCCAAGCTCCCTTGATGACAATTACATCACTGTCACCATTGGTGTTGTGGAGCAGGCACTGGGGAAGTCCCAGACTGGACTCAGCAGCAGACAGGAACAGGATTTAGCATCTGGATTCTGGAACTGTATTCAGAATCACGCAGATTGGAATCAAAGACAAAATGGACAGAGTCCTCCTCAGATTCTGGCCTTTGAAGAAGAAGCTTCACCATTGTGATCCCTCAGCTTTATACAGAATATGTGTATGCATTAAGATCCACCAAAAGCTTCCACAAAAGATTATAGCTGCTACTCTTCAGTTTTGAGCAGTCTTTGACCTTAGTCTTTTAAATAAAAATGCTATTAAACATATAGGATATATCTAAAAATTGTGGTGTCTATTGTAGTTTCTGAGTAATATACTGAAGCAAGCAGCTGGTATCATGTCAATAATGTGCAACCTCTGCTCTTGGATCAATGGATCAGGCTTGAAGGAGGGTTGAGAGCTAACAATCTGAAAATCCTTCAAAATGGAGATAGCATTAATCTGGGCCTCTTTAACCACAGTAACAGTCTTAATACACACACTGCCTTGGGTTGTATCCTCTTACTTCCTTTATGTCCATTTGTTTCTCTAAATGTACACAGTCTGAGCTGAGGACCTATAGAGTGCTAAAGAGCATTAAAAATCCACAAACATAAGGGTGTCTACTATTCAGTCTAACCAGACTTTGGTCAATTTCTGCAGACTCTGAGGATGAAGTTTTTTAAGCTTGTGAAAAAGATAGTGGAGAGAATAAGTAACATTTACTCATTGAGAAGCACGGCTTTATGAAGTATTTTGTGTTGAAAAGAACATCCTTTTTAACTCCTTTTTAACAAGTCTCCAATGAGACCTAACAGTGGCTTATACAAAAGCAAACATTCAGAAATTATTTTCACTCCTAAAAGAAAGCTATCTCTGGTAGAAGTGAAATCTATATCTATAAAATAGATATTTTAAATAAATTGCAGTTAACATTTGCCTTAAATCTTCAGACCAAGAACATACTATTAATGAGAACAGAACATTTTTAAGTGCTGTTTAAGCAGTTGATTGGATTTTGTTCTATCAAGAGCTGTTGACACTACAGTGATATTAATACTTCTAACAAAACTAACAAGAGATCTTCTAAATTTGATGGTTTTTTTAAAGTAGCTACAAAAGTAAGTCTTCTTCCTTCCAGTTATTCTAACAAGCACAGTAGAACACTTAATCCCTTTTGAATAAAAAAAAAAGCTCTTCTGCCCTCTCCCTAGATGCAATCTTTTCTCACTACTATCATACGTCTCAGTATTCAATTCTTCTTTTCTTACTATGTTAAATTAATTTTTGTTTCTCAGCTTTGATCTGTTCAACAAGAAAAAACAAAACAAACAAACTATAAAACAGGAAAAAATCTGGTATAAAGCCTAATTCCATTGAAATCAACAGGACCAAGAACTCATCAGTAAGATCCATCATGTGATCCACACCTGCTCTAAGTCAATAGCAGACAGACTACTGTGGCTACTGGGACATTCTCTATGAGTTTGCTGGTTAAGAGAAAGATATATTATTGCTGGTATTCATGCATTTACTGAGAATGAACCTATTAAATAATATTGCTGGACACTTGCACTGTAATACCTTTCAATCTAAATGAGTCTTGGCACATGACTTTAATTGACAGGCCACATTCCTGCTGCTCTTTCTTCTCAGAGTCCTCTTCAGACTTCAAATATAACAGATTTGGGGGAAAAATAATCATTCGTTTTAAAGCTGTATTTAACTAAAATTGAGAAAGGAAAAGCCTAAATTCTCTTCTCCAGCTGTCTTAAATCTCTCCCTCTTAAGTCCTGCACTACCTATCTTCAAAGTAAATTTGTTTCATCTTTTGGATTCTTTAGCATCTTCCCTTGATATCCTATTACTACTCCACTTCCTCAAGGAAAAACACAGATGTTTAGGGTCAGCTCAGTATGGTAGTAATTTTTTCATTTCAGACCCTTCTCTTTCACTTCATCACTTGTGACTATGAAAAGAGACAGTTTCATGCTCTTATGGAATAAAAATGATGGTGTACTGCTTTTTCTACCATTTCTTCATCCCCCAAACCAGAAAAACAATAGACCTTTGCCTCAGAGAAATTACAGTGGAGATTAATTTGGCCACATGTAATGAGACTAGCATTTTTCTCTTTTTAACTGCTCAAACCATCTCTCTTTCCAATCAAAATTTTAAACTGATCTTTCCATGACATTTACATTGATAAGCAACTGGGCTTTTTAATAATTTGCTTATGTTGCTGCAAAGAGAGGGGGAAGGATGGAAAGTTTAAAATACAAAGGAGAAAAGTTAATTTAAAGTGATGTTTGGTAAAAAGTCCCCTTTGAGATCCTGTGTGTAATTGAACAGATTAAGAGAACTGACAGTAACTTCACGGTATGCCTAAGTGGAGGTCTCTATGGGTCAACTCTTGGATCTTGTGCCAGCACATTAAACAAGTTTGTCAATTTTCCATCAGATTGATTTTTCTCACAGGTCTGGAAGCCTCATCTCATTTCATCTTATTTCCACAGGGGTTCTTAACATTGTAAACTGCCATTTACTTTTGTCTTGAAGTGTGAGGAATGATTTTTATCTCCGAGTGGCAATCACGGTAGGCAGCTCCAGCTCTGCTTATAATGTCGCACATTGTACTCTCTCACCAACTGGGGTTTCTTTTGTGTTTTTCCCCTCTTTGGGAATGATGTGGATTTTTAGAATACATTCAAAATAATTATTAACAGAACGTACTTAGAGCAGATGTCTGTAGTCTCTAAAGTGAACAAAAAAAGCAACAGAAACCATGGAGTTTTTTATTTGCAGTTTTCAGCATAATGAGGGGTCAGCTTTAGAAAATATGATGTCTCTAGGAAGGTCACGGGGAAGAGTATTAACCTCTCTTTGTATTTCCATGTCAATTATCCCCTCCTGCTAATGCCAAGGGAAGTTATGTGCACAAAATACAGAGAAAGCATGCTTCTGAATAGATGAATGCTGTTGAACATTATAATGGTATATATTTTGGATTAATTGCACTAATGGCCAGAATCTATTCTTACTCTACACCAAGATAAACAAGGGCAAAATTTGTCTACAAGCTTGTGGGACCTGATGATATTCTCATGTGGTTGTACAACCATGCAGTTCCCTTGGCTCAAATTAAGCTACTTGGAACTTAACCATTTGCTTGACCTCATGACCTCTTGTTGGTAGAAGACTGCCATTTATATCAACAGTATGAAGGTAAAATCATAGGAGACCCCAAAACCAATGTTTTCTCTTGCCTGAACCTTTCATAGTCATTTCCACTTCTGAAAACTGGCTGTAGTCAATCATTAAAGCCACAAACACTGTCATAGTGTTTGAAAGAATTTCTCACAAACATCAGTATCTCTGTCAGATACAAAGTAATGAGCTTGATCCCTAGTTTCCTTGGTACTAGTTACATCACTCTGCCAATAATACCGAAAGACTCATCATCCCTTCTTTTGCCATGTACAATGTGTTTTCCCTTGTCAAAGTTTTAGTACAAATGTAAATAAGGTCCATTATTTTGTTGCCTGAAATGTGATATGCTTGACCTAAGTAAACGATCAAAGACAATGTGAAGTTACCAACTCATTTGGTTATAAGCAACTCATCACTGCTTTAAAATATTTGCCACAATTTCAGAAATCTGTGTTAAAAAAAAAGAAGAAAAAAATCAAACCAAACCAAATCTTGCAGTGATAATTTTTGCCATCAGCATGACAAAAGCAAAGCAAGCCTGAAGGCTGGGGCTGTTGAACTGGTAGCCACAGAATCACAGAATGTTAGGGATTGGAAGGGACCTCGAAAGATCATCTAGTCCAATCCCCCCACCAGAGCAGGATCACCTAGGCCAAATTGCACAGGAACACGTCCAGGCAGGCTTTAAACATCTCCATAGAAGGAAACTCCACAACCTCTCTGGGCAGCCTGTTCCAGTGCTCTGTCACCCTCACTGTGAAGCACTTCCAGCCCAAGAGGAATCACTGGATGCCAGCCCAGCACTAAGCATGTGGCATGAGAGCTACTATCCCCTGTCAAAAGTCTTTCCATGGCCTGTGGCTGTACTAGTTGCTCAAGGTATAAAGAAGGAGGTGTGTAACTCAGGAAAGCCCCAGGGAGCCCTGCAGTTGGAGCCACACTAGGCTGTCTCCTGCCCTCACACTGCAGAAGAGGTGTTGGAGACCTGGCCACCACCTGGTGAGACAGGTGATGCATGGGGGAAGTCTGGGGCAGGATGGTGAGATGCCCTTGAGGTCAGTGCAGGGAACATGGGAGTGGGGAGGCCAGGGTAGAGGGTGGGGAGACCAGGGTAGAGGGTTGGGAGCCAGGGTCACGTTGGGGATGTGAGGGACTAGGGAAGATTGGGGGGGATTAAGTGGTTCTGCCCTTCCTCACTCCTTTCATCCTTCCTTCCTTAACCTTTAATCGATAGTAATGATCCAAAGATGCTTTGCCTAGGAGAGTTGTTACTTTCTCTGCAATGCATGCAGTCCCAGATGCTCTCATGGAATTGACTTGCCAGAGACAGAAATGTGTTTACTGAGTTAAACTTAAAAACCTGTACTGAGTATTGCAAATAGAAAAATAAAGGGATATCTAATAGGTACCTTTTTTTTTTTCCCCAGAATAGATCTTTTTCTAGTTCTATTTTACATTCTTTGGATACAGCTAGTAGGTGTCCCTCACAAAGAAGACCTGAGCAAAACTCCTTCATTTCTACATTTCATGTGAGTGACTTGCTCAACCGTAATGAGAGATGACTTTGTTGTTCCAGTGGTCATGTCTGTGACAGATTGGTTTGGTTTGCACAGGTCAACCCAGCACATGTCATTTTTTGGCAAACCCTCTGGAGAGTCTCCTGGGTAAGTGCTTCCCTTTTGCCTGGATTTGCAAAAGGAACAGGCAAACTGTCTTATTGCCTTGTCACAGTTTGGTAGGAAAATACACAACAGCAGACTATGTTAATAGAAAGGCATGTAAACAAGTATTTACAGGTTTTTGATCTTGTGTAGGTGACCCTCACAATCCTGCTTGAAATGGCAATCTGTTGCAGAGATAGTTTAGTGGGATAAAGTGAGATGGTTTAATGAGCTTTAAAATATAAAAATAGGTTTTTTCAGCTGTTAAATTAGTTTCTTTGTAAACATTTTCCCAAAGCTGAACCTTCACTACATGAATATGGAACAGTACCTTTGACTGCAGCCAGAATGGCAGGAGGACGGGGCTCAGCAGGGTGGCCCCAGCACTGCCAGCCCTCCCCTGGAGTCAGGCACCAAAGCCCACCTTCCCTCTCCTGCCTACCCGGTCACCTTTGCCCAAGAGAAAAAGCCCCTGTCCCTATGCCCATGCAATGGCAGTAAGAAAACACCATGCCCAGTCCTTTGCTGGATAGTAAGAACCAGGGAAGGTTTTTTTTGTGAACACCATGTGTATCCCAGAAAGAGAAAATCAGAGTCATCTGGTTGTTTGGCCATTTCAACCTAGCACAAGTGTTTAAAAATTTTATGAGAAGTTCACGGCAAAGTTAGTTTAATAGACACTTCTCAGAATTAAATATTTTAGACATCTTACACTTTTCCCATAATTCCAACAATAATTAGATCACAATACAGATTAATTTGTTGTCACATCCAATTTTCAGTGGCAAGATGTTTTGAGGGAGTGGAACACCAAAAGTTGCTGACATTTGTAAACTCTCCCTTTTGTTGTATTTGTTATTGAGGTTTAACCCCAACCACCAACTAAGCACCACACAGCCACTCGGTCACTCCCCTCAATGAGATGAGGGAAACAATCAGAAAGGTAAAAGTGAGAAAACTCATGGGTTGAGATTTTAATAGGTAAAGCAAAAACCACACATGCAAGCAAAGCAAAACAAGGAATTCATTCACTCCTTCCCATTGACAGGCAGGTGCTCAGCCATCTCCAGGAAAGCAGGGCTCCATCATGTGTAATGGTTACTTGGGAAGTCAAATGCCGTAATTCTAAGCATGCCTCCCTTCCTTCTTCTTCCCCCAGCTTTTTATCACTGAGCTTAAAGTCATATAGTGTGGAATATCTCTTTGGTCAGTGGGGATCAGCTGTCCCAGCTGTGTCCCATCACAACTTCTTGGGCACCTCCAGCCTGCTTGTTGGTGGCACAGCATGAGAAGCAGAAGAGGCTTTCTCTCTGTGTAAGCACTGCACAGCTATATTTAAAACATCCCTGAATTATCAACACTGTTTACAACACAAATCCAAAGCAGCCCCATATTAGCTTCTATGAAGAAAACTATCACAGCCCAAACCAGCACACATGTAAAAATGAAAATAGCTGATGTTTGGCTCTTTCATCCTTCTTTTCATTCTTGTTCAGTGCAAATATTATCCAGACATGTTAAACAAAGATCATATTATCTACAAACACAGTTATATAAATCTCATTGCTCTGGTCAGCGGCTCAGGACCAAACTATCCCCCTAAGCAAGTCTGATCTGTAAGTGACATTGAGCTAATTGTTTTCCCACTCTGCTACATGAAGGTCACTATATCTTCCCACAAAGTTAAAGTTATAGGTAGCAATACCAAAAAGGCAATCCTAAAATTGTATTTATGGGGTGGAATTATAGGATTATTTATAAGCAAATTCATGACACTTTTTTCTGGTCATTGTAATTGTGCAAACGTAATCAAGTTATAATGAGATTTTTCATCTGTGCTGAAATTGACAATTTTCTGTTCAGTGGCAGAACTACAACCGCTCTGAAAATTAACAAGAGCTATGCATGCTAAAACTCCACACTTCCCAGTGCAAATGTACTCAGCAGTGCATTTCTTCAGAATTTGTGTCTCAGTGCTATCAACTTTTAAAAAATATTGCAAGAGAGTTGGCTAGTATCAAAAGTGCCTGTCCTGTGCGTTCATTGCTGAATACTAAATGCTCCAGTGTCTCAAGATCCTTTTAAATAAGAATTCTGCTATTTTATGCTTTAAGATTTTTGTTGGTATATGAAAACAGGAATAACCAGGAAGCTTATGCTTTGCTTTAATGATAAGCTGTGTTAAGTAATGCCATGGCTCTATGGTGACTTCTGTAACCACTGCCAATGCTCAGCATATCCCAGGATCAAACATCTCATAAGAAAGGATCAAATTGATTCACTATTTCATGCTTTCTTATTAAGTGCTTTTATTTTCTTTCATAAGCAAGTAAAATTCCAATCATATAAAATGAAGAGGTTATGGAGAAACAGCAGAATTAGCTAATTAGAAGAGCCATTCTCCTCTGGGAACTGATTCTGGAAGAACTGCACACTTTAAGGACCTGATTCAGGACATATGTCAATACTGTGGATAGTGCTTAATCATGAAATCAATACTTCAAATTAAGTGCACGTGCTTACCACTTGGTCAGGAGCTGGTTTGCAATAACATTTCTGTACTGCTTAAGAACACAGTGCTAATTTCCTTTGAAACATTTTCTTACTTTCTTATTACACAACTCTCTACAGAGTTGATTTCCCCTCAGGAGCCTCAGTAAAATCTGAAGAGATTGTTATGGATTGTGACTTTGAACCACTTGGAGAAGGGAAATGTTCGGTAAAATTTTTATCTGTAAATGGGTTTACAAGCCTTGACTTTCAAACTCATCCCCAGCAACCAGATACTGGTGACAGTGGAGGATTCTTGAACTTGTCTTCTTGTGAGCAGCAAAACTGTCCAGAGCCTACTTATATTTTGGATTTATTTTTTTTTTCTGATTATATCAGCAGGCAGAAAATCCTAATGTATGTGTTTGGCTTGCTTGGGTTTTGTCAGAGTCTAGGCTGTGCACCCAGTGTGGCAGGTCAACCACCACAGTCAAAGACAGCAAAGTGGACTGAAAGGCTTTGATCTTTTGCTAGAATCTAGCCTGCAACAGCAAAAATTGAAAGGCTTGTTCTCAGTAGTCTGACACTGGATCTCCAGCTTCTGAAACCCAAACCAATTCTTTAAATTTGCTTCGAAATCAGCAAGTGATACATTCCAACATGCTAATAATGGGAGAATACCATCCTGAGGACACTTGGAGAAGCATCTTCTAGAGCTAAGTGCACAGTATATATTAAACCCAAGTCATGATCTCACACCTCAGATATTATTAATGGTGGAGTGAGGGGGAGGAAGGTTTAGCTGAACAGTCTGTGAAAAACAGTCCCTTGCTTGTTTCCAGGGGCATGGAGCTGTGATGAAGCCTTTAGCATAGCCTGTGAAGATGTCAACTTATTGGCCCCCTACCCCAGGTACTTGTGGTCTCACTATTTGAAAACAAGCTATGAAGACCCCAGGCAGACGTGCTATCTGCTGGTGATTATTAGTTACCTGATATTGTTACCATTGTTGTCCTGGTGTCCTTCCTAATGTTGTTGTACACACTTAAGTACTGGAAGTCAAGGAGTAGTGCATAGATGCATAGTGAACTACATTTGTGTAGCAGAGTGGGGCAGCAGCTCTGAAATGAGGCATTGAAGGACTTCAGAGCTGACTGTGGGGTCAGGTGGCTGTGGGGCTGTGGTGGGCTGATCTTGGCTGGCTCCCAGGTACCCACTCAGCTGCTTTCTCATTCCCCCTCCTCAACAGCTCAGGCAGAGACAATAAGATGGAAAACTTGTATGGATCAAGATAAAGATAGGGAGATCACTCACCAGTTATAGTGAGGGACAAAGCAGAATCAACTTGGGGAAAATGAATTTAATTTACTGCCAATTAAAATAAGTTTGGAAAGGGAGAAAAACAAAAACTAAACCACCTCCTCCCTCTGCCCAACCCCCCAGGCTCACTATCTCCCTTTCATTCCGAACTCCTTCACCCACTCCCTGCAAGCAGATGGGGAATGGGGTTTTGGTCATTCCATGACAGCTCTTCCCTGCCATTCCTTTCACCTCAGGTAGCTTTCTTACCTGCTTTCTGATGCAAGACAGGCCCAGTCTGCGTTTTTGGCCTGCCCACCTAAGCACATAAGGAGGCTGAAAAATGGCTCTGCCAGAAAAAGCAGCACATGCCTTGCAGACAAAGACTTAACAAGTACAAACACCCCCAAGACCCTACAGGAGCCTAAAAATGGATGTGTGCACATCTCCTTCCCTTCTGGGTTCTGTAGGGCTATTTGCAAACAGCTTGGAGAAGTGGGTTTTCCCAATGCGGAGCAGACCTCTTGTTAGCAATCAATAAAGCAATCCTTTAATATTTCTCTGACTGGGAAAAGTCTGTATTATAAATTTGTATTGAAAGGATGCTGTCCCCCTCCTCTGAGGAAGCACCTACAACAGAAAAAGATGGATAAAGAAATAATGCTTTGGTTTTAATGAACACATCCATTATATCAGCAATAGTTATGGCAACAGGAATTATGTACTTTGAGGCAGCATCTCTTGTGCCTTGTAAACACCTCAGCCTTCTGTCAGGGCCTCCACTGGGGCTATTTACAGCTTCAATATTACAAGGTAGCTGCTGCCTAATTATACACAACTGGATTAGTTTCTACCACTCAAATCCTTGGTTAACCCTTAATAATAATTAAATTTTTTACTGTTATACTGTATATCATCTTAAAACTTTCAAGATGCTAAGGTGTCCCAGCAGAGTATGAAACTTATTAAGATATCAAGTCATGCATGCTTTGCAACTTCTGTTTCTATTAGTGGTAAAAGGCCCCACAGACAACAACAACAAAACAAAAACAAAACAAAGACAAAAAAAGGAGCAGCACAAAGTCATTGGAGCTGTGACTCTGAACTTGTACAAGAGCACTTGCATTGCAAGAGGCCTGTTGTCCTCATTTACTTTTATGCTGTTTTTTTTAAATGAAGAATTAGCTTGCACTGAGGCCTTGGTTCCAACATATGAATGTGTTAGTCAGATCTACATTAGGCAGCCAGTGACTCAGTTGATTGAGTTTTCCTCACTGCAAACTTGGAGGGATTTTATTTGTCCTGTCAATGGGGACTGAAATCTTTATGTAGGTGTTTATTTAAGTCATCTTGTAAACAGAAAAGGCCTGCTTAGAGGAGATGAGGTGAAGGAAAGGGAATATCTGCAGCTAACACAGTACTGTTCTTCATAGTAATAATGTCTATTGAAGCAAATGATCAGGACTACTCTTGGGTTCACACCAAGAGGGTAATTAGGACCTTCTGCTCAACCTACACCCACAGACTAAACTTTTACACTGGGAAAAGGTGAAGCAGTACAAAAAAAACAGTGAATCTATTTCTCTCAGCATTCCTCTTTTTCCTCTCATAGCATTTGATTACAACAATAGGCCGGGCTCTGCTTTCTTTGTCACAGGTTGTAATCAGACAAGTAAAAGAATATGCATTTCTTTCAGTTCAGGAAACATTCAGAGATACAAAAGAACAGCTGTTGAGAAGTGAATGTGGAGCCATTTGATAGGAAGGAAGATCTACCCCTGAGAGCAATTCCAGAGGAAATAAACATCAAAATGAATGACTTACAAGGAACTGTAACTTCATTTGTTGGCAAACTGAATACTCTTACCACACATAAATATTTTTGAACAGACATCAGATCTTGTGGGCTCACAGCTATTAAAACAACACAGTTTTAACAGCATGCAAGGATAGGCTGAACAAACAACTGTAGAACTCATTAATGAGATGTCATAAAACAGTAAATTTGAGAGTATAAATGCTAAAAAATCAAGTCAGGTTTCACAGTATTCACGCATGGATGAACAGAGGGACAAAATAGCTCTACTGGCTGAGCTGTAAAAGGACTGGATGGTCCTGCTGCACAGACCAGGTCTGAGGTGTTCTTCAGGAGGCAGGTGCAAAGGCCAATGCATCACTCATACCTAAAGGGTTTGTATGCAACACACAGTCCTTTCGGGCTGATCCCTTTTGCAGTTTGATATGCTCAGAGTACAACAGGGGAATAATGGCCTCTATGACCAAAGTAGGTAAAAGGCAGATGGATTGGTAGATTCATAGTGCTATATTAAGGGTGTGTGACTGTTGTAGATACTGGAAAGAGAGACTGCTAAAACAGGATGGCTCTCAGTTTCTCTTGCATGTGCCTTCAGGCTAAGGTTGACAAAGTGTTTTTTCCTTTATAACCTAAAGGGAAAACAGCCTATTTTGGGTCTCTCCAGGAGGAGAAATACAGATTAAGAACACAGCTTTATTAGCTCTGGGAGCCATTTCTAGATCTCTGTGCTTTAACCAGGAAAATTATTACATTACTAAATAAAACTTCGGGTATTCATTCAAACTTGCTTTTCCTCTTTTATGTTTAAAGCTTCAACTGTAGCAAATGCATGTAGAGGTGTGTGTCAGCCCTGACAATGCAATTTACATGATGCTTGTGTTGCATCCTCTCTCTTTAAATGCAGGAGAGAAGACTGTGATTAATCTAATGGTAAGGCTCCCTGCATTTATCAAAATGACTAAAGCTAGAGGTTTTTCTGTGGACATGTGGACATAGAATGTTTATTGTCACATTTTCAAAAGGCATACCTTTTAGAGAAAATAGACTTTTCAACACTCGGCTGTTGTATTTCTGAACCTAGATTAGATAGCATTAATTGTACAGCTACTCATTTGCCCATTTGAATATGGCTACTGGATGTCTACACTAGTGGATGAACGTGACCATGTGCAAAATGAAAACTATTATAAATTCAGCCTGATGTACCCGAAAAGATACAAGAAGGAGCAGCTTTTTTTACAGCTCTGTCCTACCAATATATTCAGTTTTTATTTCTTTCATTTATTACAGGGAGATACTGTAAGGTTTATGAGTCTCTCTAAATTTGCTAATGGACTTATCTACTAAAGCAGGACCTTGAAATATGCGTGTTCATTTTTCTGAACAAATATTCTTTGCCATTTTCTTTTTTGCAATACTGCATATTGCTTAAATTTGTTTAGCTAATTTCCAAAATAATTTATTTTCAGCTTTAATTTTTCATTTGTATAATGTGGGTCAGAGATGACAAGAAATAATGTCCCTAAATAATACCTCACAAAATTTTGCACCAACATGCCAAGGAAGAGGCAGGGTAAAGGGAGGACTGGGACAGAAATAGCAAAAAAGCAGCTCTAGAGTGTCTGGCAGTGATACAGTGTGCATCATTATAATGCCATCATACCCTCTCGGCATGTCGCTTTATGTAAGTTGAAGCTGGCTTTTTGCCTTCTCAGTTGCAACTTACAAAGAGAAAAGAGTGCATGGTAGATTTCTCCTATCTAACATTTAATTTCAAACTTTTCCTATGAAACTCCTTTTTATTTTTTTGGCAGAAAAGCTCAGATGTTACCATTTACATTTTTTTTTCTCCTGCTTTTTCCTTTTTTTCCTATATCAAAGCAGGCTAGCTTTTAATATTTCCATTTGTAATTTCACTTTTCTCCACCTTTCCATATTCCATACATTTTCATGCTTAAAAAGGTTGCAGAGTGACAACAGAATAGAGATGCTGCAGAATTTTTACTCTGCAGCTTGAAAACATTGCAGAATACTTGAAAACTGGCTAAGCAGAAAGGAATGAGGACATAAAAAAAAAAAAAAAGAAAAAACATACTTTATTTTATACAGAGACAACAGAAAAAAAAAAGGACAATAGATACAAATTTTGGTTTTGTTTTGAAATAGTAAAAAAAATTGTTTCTGTTCTCAAATTTTTCCAAGGTCCCCAGGTAAAAGTCAACAATGACATTTATAAACCAAAATAAATCCATCTCTTAAAAAAAATTCTAACAAGAAGGCAACATTTATTTGAAAACCCTTGATCTGTCTTAGTAAAACCTCTTATTTCAGTCACTAATACCTATATTTTCAATCATGCTCGTATTTCTGTGGTCCCACTGTATCTGCTGCTCAGAGGTTCAGTGGTCAGTTAAAACCATAACCCTTTTGGTATTTACTGGTATGATGATCCTCCATCACCCATATTATAAGTGGATAAACTGTGGACTTGCATTACCTTCAAGGAAAAATCAAAGAAAAACTTATTGAATAGTTTAACAAAGTGCCTTGAAATATTTTATTGCTGTAAAAAATTATTTGGACAAAAATTTCTATAGGCAGCCACATCATGGTAATATTTGACATTTCGTATTTGAAAGTGATTTTACAGAACTTGCATCATAATTTAAGCCACTAGCTCAAGATTCAGACATCTAATGTATGTGTATCCATGAGTTTTGTATAGGTTTCATCACTGCATTTTTTAAACTCCACAAATTAATCTCTGTGTGGGGCAAGTCAGGTTAAAGCAAAACACATCTCAATAGCCCACTGCACATCATGGACCTTCAGCTTCAATGGGCCCTTGAAAGACAAGGCTTGTCTTCAGGAATGTTTGGGAAAACAGGAGAAGGTTAATTAACCAGGTGTTCATTATGAGGCTATTTCAAGCACAGTATGCACATCCAAGCGTCAGCTTTGGGGCTGGCAGGTGGCACAGGTAGAGCATTGCTCTGCTGTCAACCCAAGTTAATATTCAGTTTGGCAGCCTTCCTTATCACTAACCATGAATGAAATCCTATCCCCACAAAAGTCAGCAGTAAAACTCCCACTGGCATGAGTAGGGAGGGGTCTAAGTCATGCCTTCTGCAACGAAAGGCCAAAGTTTATACTCTTATTGTACGGACTGGAGTTGGGAATGAGATGCTGGCAAGTTCAAGTCCTTGGTTTGGGTTTTATCGATCTTGCTTCCATAGTCCATTCATTTATAATATAGGTGTAAAATTGACTGCTTCACAAGGATCTTCACTGCCTTTAATTTATACTTTGGGGTGAAAATGACTCTGTAAATGCAAAGTAATAATAATGTGAACATTTCTAATTCTACCCTCAGTGTTCATATTTATGTAGCAGCAAGCTGAAAAAAACACAAGATAAAAAAACAAGTATAGACCTCCAGAAGACAGTTTAAACCCCCAGCCAGCGCACTCCCTAGCAATATTCCCCTATTGCTCTGCTGGGTGCTATCAAATGATGTGACAAATAAACAGAGGCACTGGAAATGGAGCAATGGGGAAAAAAAATCAGGAGCTCTACATTGCCGTATGAAAAAATATCCCCCAGTGTTTCAAATAAATTCTCATCTCATTGAAGTCATCTTTCCATGAGATGTATTAATATATTTTTAAAAACAAGCTCTCTGCCACACTGCAGGTTTCTTGATGACTCATTTGGTGGCCCCTGACTGAGCATCAGGAGAGCTTTATTTGGAAGGACACTGAAGGAAGGCAGATTAAACAGGCTTCTGGCTGCATTCAATTTTCTGTAGTTTCAGGAGATTTTGCACCTTTCTTGGAGTTCGTATCAACTGGGATTAGCACATTCCATTTCCTGCACTTCTCATAAGGCTGAGAACTAAAGCAAATTAAAATAAAGGTCAGTGAACCTGGCTAAACTTTTCTCTTGTTAAGGATTTGTCCGTATGTTTGCTTCGTTTTGCTTTGATCATATCTTGTTTTGGCAGGCTATTGATAAGTGTGCATCTTAAAGTAGGGCTTTAATGTTTTCCCATTCCACTGTGTAACCTTTGTGTGGATTCATCAGGATTCAGCCCATTTCTTTTCACTTTTGTTTATGGAAATAATTTGTGTTTATCTTTGCTTTCAGCCTTTCACCAAATTTGCTTTTACTAAATGACTGAGGATACCTCACAAGGTGTCCATTCTTCTGGCTTTGAGTTGGAGGTGTCCCCTTCCAACCCCACAGAGAGATGTCCTCTCCTGCCTGGCCTGCAGGACCACATTGTCCTACTCTTCCTGCTGTGGTCCCACAGCATTCTGTGACACATACTGTGCAGTGCCCTGGCCACGCACATACACATGCACACCCCAAGGCCTTGCTTAGCAAGCCCATGTCAAACGTGCCACATGGGAAATAACCTAGAGCCTCTGTGGGAGTTTCTTTTCTGCCAGACAACAGTATCAGCAGGGGGAATTTGGTGGGAAGGACACTTGTTTCTTCTGTTTTGGACCTAGAGCACCAAATCCATGTCACTCAGCCCATCAGTCAGTTATCTGGAAGTTAATTTGGATCATTTGAACAGACTGGATTTAAATGAGTAAACTAATTGTCACTACCAACCTCCTGAGCCAACTGTTAATCTTTGCATATTTAAACATCTGGTTTTTTCTTATCATAGTTCTGAAAAAATACACAGAGGCCTTTTTTCTTTATATACTTATACTCACCTCTTGGAATAGGTCTGAGATCAGGCTTGACAGCTTTAACTGTACTTGCTGTTTTATGTACATGCTTTGGAAACTACCTGGCAAATGCATGAATATTTTCTATTGATCAGATTTTACTGTTAAAAAAGCTCTCAAGCATAGGACAGAGGAGGCAGGTCCTCAAAAAAGCCCACTCAAGCCAAGGGTTGTGAGCAAGCATGAAGGCTACCCTAACAACCACCCATAAACCCTATGCAAAATATTTGTCTCTGAGCCCAGGATCATAGCACATTCCCCTTTGCCTGCAGTACACCACCCATGCCATTTAGTTCTGTGTTCAGAGGTCTTTTGACAATTCCCCATTACTGTACCATAATGAGGTTCAGCTTCTGTTTGATTTCCACAATAAGTCTGAGCAGCAAAGCCTAGGAGAAGTCAAATAAGGGCAGATACTTCATACAACCAGATCTGAAGTATGGCTGAGCTCAACTAAACCTACAGGGGACAACAATGGGTAAACCAGCTTAAACTGGTCACGCCTTAGTGCTTTTCTTCCTCTTGCCTCTAATTCCATGTTATAAGCATCTTGGGCCTATAAAGAGCTTTACAGCATATGTCATTAGAGCTTCTTTTCATTTCCTTTTTTCTTTCTCGCTAGTATATTTCAAGTTTATTTCAAGTTAAATCTCACTAACTGTGAGATTCCCAAAGCACCTCAGCTGTACTGCTCTATGTAGGGGGATTTGCACAAAAAGCTCTGAATTTTCACCTTCTTATTTCACAGTGAGTTCAGGTGAGTCATGTGAATGCTCTTCTCTGGGATATATCACACTACCTGTAACTCATAACACAGTAAATCTTGGGAAGTACAAAATATCCAGCTCCCATGGCTACCATTTCTTGATTTATATTGCAGTTCAAGTGAGCAAACTAATGCATGAATTCAAAGTCTGTAATTCCTCTTTAGCTAAGAGATTAAAAAGGAAGATTAGGATCAGAGTGAGGGAGATTTGCAGGTATTATGGACAGAGAAAATGTTAAACATTTGAATAAGTAAAATACGTAAATGAATGTATTTAGGACTTGACTTAATTTAACATATGTCAGGAATACTTCCCAGTCAAAATTCCTGTCAATAGTTCAGAGGTCCAACAACAATCACTGAAAAATCTACTCCAGTACTGCAGGAGATCAAGAGCAGTTTGCAGACATTTTGTACTCAAGATCTACTTACCTACTTCCATTCACAGAAAACCTGGCACCAGGCTGAGCACCATCTGTGAAACTCTGCATGACAGAGATCTGGTGAGGCACTTGGGAAGATGTCTATTTCTCATCACACATAATTTTTACTAGAAAAAAGGGTGTGAGGAAACTTACAAATCATCAAAGCATATGCTACCAATGGCAGACAAGAAAAAACATAGCCTATGTTTTATTGCTCAGCTTGCCACTCTCCAACCAAATTTCAAGGTGGTTGCTACAAAAAGAGATGCCTAGAGCACTAGATACTAGAAACATGAAAAGTAATGTATGCATATGATAGAAATGGACCATTACCAACACATTGTTCAAAAAGCTGAGACACGACTGGTAGTATAAATATATTAATGATTGAGAATAAAAGAATAACGAAGAATACTGGAGCATTTTCATTGGTATAGATGGCATTGTTGGACACTTCCAATGGAAAATATATATTGGCAGAAATTTTTTAAGCACTTATGTTAATTGATACATTTTTCAATAACAACACAGTACATCAGTCTGATGGGCACATTGAAAACCTCTGTTTGGTTATACAGCTGTGGAGAAAAAGCTAGGCTTAGAATATGTAAGAAATGGAACAGAAACTGGCACCTAAAATTTTAATCATGTCACTATATACAGCAGCACTGAAGTGCCTTTACTTGATATTCTACTCTGTTCATTTTCCTGTGTCAGTTATCCAGCAGAAATTAACAAAGATTCAGATGCTAGATATGAACTAATGCATAACTGTCGTGACACCTTTGAGTTCAAGTGACAGGCTCTCTTTTGACTTCTGGGTGAGCTGATTAATGTAACTATTAATGAAAAAAAAATGAACCAAACGACAAAAGACTAATGCCACCTCTTTTTTCCTCTCTCTATTGAACAAATTATGTTTTAAATTATGCAAATTAAACTATGGCTATTTCTTTTCCCAGATCAACAAATACCCATGCTACCTCCTTCTCCCCAGTCTTCACAGTTAAAAAGGAACACAGCACTAAAAATAATCATACGTTTCATATGCCTCTGCAAAATTAAAAAGTCATACTACAAAAAATAGTGTCAAAAAGCTTCTGTTTTCACTGTGGACTCATGTGATGGCCTGCAGCATAGTCTTGGAAAAGGTGGCAGACAGAGCCTGAGTAATTGGAAACTGTGATGTAGATGATGGTGGTGATGCTGTACCACAATGTGATAAACTCGTGCCTTTCATTTATCACAGCTCTTGAAGAATTCAGCTATGGCAATCACATAGATCAGGAAACTTAGTGCAGCCAAGTGATAAATAGGGCAAGCTAGGTACAGATCAAAGGGTCTTTTGTAGCATCCATTTACAGGCATGGGCATACGATGGCTTGCTAAGTAAGGACATGGCAAGGCACATGTGAAAAATTATCTCTCCTGCAATAATTCTACCAGTGACAGATAATCAGAAATTTAAATGTTATTCTCATCTTCAGAGAGTTCCTAAAATAACGGAGGATACATAAAAGCATTTGTATTTGAAGAGAGAAGCTAAATAATTTAATATTACAGGGCAGGATGCACAGCACTGGGTAGATAAATTATGAAATCCCAGTGCAGTCTATCTTGTGCAGTTGCCACACTAATTACAGATCAATTACTTCCCAGTTGTTTGCAGCCTTATCAAAGAGTAGTAAATTTACTGAAAGCAAAATGTGATAAGAAGTCTTTTTGTTATTACAGTAGATTTGTTGAAACAGTTCTGACATTGAGATTAAGAAAAGCTTTCCCAAAGGTAATATGATTTGTATGTATATAGTAAGAATTTTCAAGCTGAAAAGTTGATCCTAGGCATTATCATAAACATTTTTGCTTCTATTAATTCTTGTCATGCAAACATCCTTAATACAGAATTGGTGGAGGAAAGAAATAAAATTAGTCTGATGATAAACTGAAAGCTTGCTATAAAAATATAAATATACCTTTTACCTTCCACAGATAGCACTAAGAAGGGAGTGCAGGGGATCAAGGAGTGACTTTTATAAAACATAAGTACAGAGAGAAGAAAACAGTGAACCCATAAAATGTCAAAATGGCAGTTCTGTAGTTTGAGAAAAGCCATTAAACATAAAAATAACTTGACTTTTCTCCCCAGAATTTCCACTGATTTGCTATGTAGATCCCGAGAGCTCTCTCTGTGTGAGTTTGCATATTAGCAACACAACTCCCAAAACTTGTTCTGAAGATAAATGTAAAAACTTTTACTGATCTCAAGTTTTCAGGTTCTGGAGAATTGTTCTGATTACAGCATTATTATCTTTCTGGTCTCTTACGGTTTTTTGGAGGGGTTTTGGTTTCTTTTGTTTGTTTAATTTCCCTGCCAAAATCAGTCAGATTTTGGGTGGATAATAGAGTTTAGCTTGTAGACGTCTGATTGCAGCAATTCAACATTTTTGTCATTATGATAACTGATTAAAACATTGTAGTTTTTAATTGTTACTGTTCTGCCCCAGACACTCTCATCAGGAGTGGATCCTGCTATACCACCTATTACTATAGAACAGTTTAATGAACTAGTGAGTTCAAATGGGTCTGAAGTCTGATTTGTACACTCTCCAATGGAACCATAGATATTATACTGCTAGTAGGAAAGCTGTAACTGATCGTGTTCAGGAGAAGAGAAATAACTGCCCTAACTGCTTTCCTGCATGAAAGGGGGCAACTCTTCTGCTGGTCTTTGGCAGATAAACTCAGGAGCCTTCCGTGCTGTGTGCCCTTCCTAAGTCTTGGCTTCTAGAGGAAAGACTTGGCACATGGGCTGAAATGGAGATGGACAATTAGGAGATCAGGATGCCATGGCTCACTGTAGTGCTTTCCTATTACTTAGACAAGACATCTTTCTCCCAAGTGGAAATAGCAGCACACCAAGATGAAACAACCTTTGAGGGTGCTAAATTGTTGGTAGTTCAACAAGTCCAGTTTAGCAGATTTTCTCCATATGTCCTAGTGTTTGTTTTCATCAACTCAATAACTTTTTTATTTCTTCCAGTCATAATGTATATAGTGGAGAAGTACAAGTTTACTGATTTCTATTGGAGTTGGATCTGATCCTTTATTAAAAGACTCTTTCTGCTAACTGATCATAGAGATAACTTTTATATTGAAACAGCAATCCTGTATAGCATGGCTCTGAATGTTCAGAAAATAACAATGGAATGATTAAGATGGTTTTTGTTCCATGGCACTCTGCCATTTATGAAAGAGCAATAAAAAATAATTTGTTAATGGTGGTAAAATGTTTTAAAGTAAAAAAATACAATTTAAATATGATGTATTGAGCAATACATTTTTCTAAAGAAAATTAATTAGGAAATAAAATTACCTATTACTTCAGTTAACACATATTTCAGAAAACAGAAAAGTAATAAGGTTCAATTTAGTGGATAATGTTTTTTATTTTACAAAATTTTAAATATGTCTTAACAAGCCATAAATTTATGAAGGAGCAATTTCATCTCTTCAATAATAAAGCTTATTTTCAAGTAAATTGAAAGAATTTGATACAAAGATTAAAAATCTGGGAATCTTGAAATTCAGACTGACTACTTTACCTGGCTCTGACCATATTTTATCAGAATGTGTGGATCATGACAGAAGACTTTGAAAGAGACTTCAGGGTGAATCTTAAATGGGTCCAGGTCCCTGCAATCTTCATCAACATTTTCAGTTTCACTTAGGCAAATCTTTCTCAGAATTTTAGATCCCATTCTCAGGTGCCTAGTTCTTCTCCTGTACTTGATTCAAGCTTGTAAGACAGAATTTAACCCAAGAAAATACCTGGGCTAAGGGTCTGAAAGTTTGTTGGTGGTGTGTGTCCCAGTCTCCCTTGTGTATCTATCCACTAAGGATCTGGTGAGGCAGCCTTATCAAGATAACCTTAACCTGTGATTTCTGCTGCTGAGCCCTGAATTTGAAAGACACTATGCAGATGTCATTACTAGGACTGTAACAACCACTGGCAGTCAAGATATTTATGTCTCTGAAAGAGGTGGAAACTAGTATTATAAATACTACATCAATGTGCAGAAAAGGTTACTTTTCATCTTTATCCAGCTGTGGAGGATGTATGCTACTTCAGGTATTCTCAGAAGGATTAATGACCTTTTGGAAACCAGAGCTTGTGTAAGGAACAGGGACTGGTAGCTTGTGCCAACTCTGTTCAAGGACCCTGAAGAGTTACACTAATTTCAGGACTTGAACAACCCCATGTTCTATCCTAAATAATTTTTTAAAGCAAATGTAGCTATTGAAAATTTTCATGGCTTAGGATCACTTTTTGGTTATTTTTTTTCCCTTCCTTCAACTCCTATTTCAGAAGTTTAGAGGTTTAGGAAGAAATGTGCAGTTCTGACTCCAGAGCTGACACTAGTGCTTATTGATCTGGTTAAAGCTGTGCTGCATCTTGCTCACAGATGCTATTAAAACCTATTACAAAAGAGAGCAATAGCAGGAGTTGCATAAAACTTGAGACAGACAACACAAACTGTTGGAGGGATGGTAACACAAGAGAGGAAATTGCATAGAATAAGATTGTTTAATTAGGCAGGAAGAAATAATAGTGAAAACATGAAGGAGATTGTCAAATAATTGCAAAGCACTTATGCAAATTATAGTAAAACTGGAATCTCTTTTCTTTACCTTTGCCCCACAGTATGATAGATTACAAGGAAATACAAGTACACTCACAATACAAACAAGGAAATCTTGATTCTCCTGAGAACAGCCAGTCTACAGAGTTCACTGATGTGGCAGGTCCCTGAGTTAACTACTCTGGCTATTTGTAAGATCTTTATAAACTTATGACAGCTCACAATATTTATAGGTTTGCAAATTAGATTAGCAATAAACAAAGTATAGAAGCCAGTATAGAGCCAGAAAACGCTCTCTTTTATATTCAATGCAATTGGGATATCTCCTCTGCTCACACACAGGTGCATGGAGCTCCTTCTGAAGGCTCTGGTGTGGGTTGCCTGCTGAGGAGGAAAAAACTACTCTCAGTGGAACTGGTACCATGATCCAGCATAGCAAATCCTATGCTGTTAAATCAAGGCTTTAAAGTGATTTCTCAGTATTCACAGAGACCTTTCTTTTTTAAGCAACAATGGAAAATAATCTGGATAGACCCTGACCCTTAACCCACAACAGTGAATGTCTCAAGCATGGTACAAGAGATCAGAGTTATTCTTAGTGCCCTTTGCCCTTTAGCATGTCTGAAAGGCAAACTTCTCTCAGAGTTGGAGATAATCACTCCTGAATACTTAGCACCCCTGGGGCTTCAGCCTTAAGGCACAGAGGGTGGAAAGATGACCTTCTGAGGACCCTCCAGCTCTTTTTCTTATAATAGTGTGATCCAAACTGTCCACTAGAGGTATTGCAATGAATTTTGAGCTGAACATAGGATAAATGTGACTTACATACCAAAAATATTGCCCAAACATTATTCACTAGCATGTAACTTCTACTAAGGAGCCCAGTTTCTTTCACTGATTGGTTTTGTTACTCAATATGCTAGGAGCATCTCACATTGAGCAGATGCTGATTCTGTGAATGGCATGTCCACTCCACACCCAGGGCACAGAAAAAAGTTGTTCAGAATTCTCTGAAGTCTAAACAGAGTTTTTCATGATAAGCAGATGAATAATGGTCCAAAAGTGATAGATCTGATTAAACTTCCATACATGTTACTTATTACCACATTGCATACAGTCACCCTGGGTTTTCCCAGGTATGGAGAGTTCAGATGGAGAACTATTTAATATGGGTGAAGGCCAGCTGACTGACAAAAGCAGTAAGATCCATAAGCCTACATTTAACTTCTCTTCTGTAGTTATTTTTTTTTGTCATAGTGCTCTGGAGATCCTCAGTTTGGGGTATATGAGGAACAACATTTATAACTGAGATGCCCTTTTGTGATAAAGGAAAGCTACAGAGGACCAGCATGGACAAACACATACCTAGGACCTAATGATTCAAGTCTCCAGAGGGTTGTTGTGCTAGTCAGCCTTGCTTTCCTGCTGGCTTGCAGCATGTCCTGAAAATGATCTTCTGTAACCAGTAACCTGGAGAGGAAGAAGTTTTATAACTATAAACACTTCTTCTTCATGTAGAAAATTTAAAGAGACTGATTTTTACCATATTTAGTAGTGCAGTTTGGCATGGCACTAATACAGGAGGGAGGTTCCTCCCTTCCCTTATTCCCTGCCCTGCTGTAGGTGGCTGTCAGATATACCTCATGGCTGTGATTGCTCAATCTGGAGTGGATTGTGGCTGCTTCTGACAAGTCCTGGATGTATACAAGGTAACTTTTCTGTATCTCTCCACGCTTTCCTTTCCAGGTGGACTCACAGAGTGCACCATCAAAAACTGAAGAATAGCCCATTTCCTCACATTTTCACAAGCAAATTAGAAGCCCATGTATTTTTTTTTTCTGTCTGCACAAATATCCTTCCAGATAATGCCTGTACTGTGCTCTATCTTAATGAAGAGAACTCTTGGAAAGCTGGTCTCTTCAGAATTTAAGTCATTAAATTCTGCCTAGTTCCTTGTGAGAGGCATTGGGAAGTGCTAGGACTCTCTGACAGTCTTCAAGGAGCAATTTAGAGGATACACACTGAGGGGAGGTTACCATGAGATCTTAGAAAGACAGATGGAGATTGAATTGACCCAATAGGACCCAAGATTTTAGGGTTTCCTATCCTGGGGTCTGTTGCTGTGAACTTTCACATGTAATTTTTTTTATCAAATGAAAATCACTATAGTATTAATGTAATGCTATTAGAAAGTTGAATATCCCTCAGCTCTCTACATTAGGTTCATGTATTAAGTTACCTAAATGGACCAGTGTCCAGTTATGACAGCATTTTCCATACTCCTAACTCACTGGTGGTCTGGGACTGAAGTGAACTTAGTAATATTGTAATAATTCTTACAAATTATTTAACAAATATTAAATTATTTTCTTGAAAGGCTTCTTCTGCCACTGCTGATTTATATCATGGTGCCTGAAGTGCTCTGCTTCCATTTAAAGTATTTTATGCCTAAGCCTCTGCCTTCTGCTGCCCTACCTGTCTTGATCTTTTTGCGGCTGCCACTTCAGAATTTGGAGATAAGGGGTCATGTAACATAATAGCTTTGGTTTTTTTCTTTCCATGGCCATTAATGTTCTTTTTTAGTGCCTTTTTTTTTTCTTAAAAAGGTACCTTTGTCTATAGCTTCCTGCTACAACTTCAAGGAAGAGACATTTATCTATTACCTTACTGCTGCACTGTGAAAGTCATGAATTATGTTCATCTACTTAGATAGATTTTCACCCTGCTTTCAGTAGGTCCCCATTAACCTGCATCTGCCAAATTAAACTGACAGGTTTAGAAAAACTTGACACAACAGATTCTAAAATTAGGTCTGCTACAAAAATCAGAGGGATTGAGACTGTGGTTTCCTCCCTCTGTGCAGCTTTAGTTGAATCAGAGTGACATGATAATACAAAGAGGTAAAAGGGAGAAACAATGTTTCTGTCCTCCTTTATAGTATAGGGTTTTCCTATTCTTGCTTTAAATTCCAGTGACAAAAGTGGTTCAGAATTCAATAACAAGAGTTTTCTGACATAGATGTGTCTTGTGTTCCTTTACTGTATTCTTTTTTCTTCCCCCCCCC
>VYZX01020715.1:28800-48110 GCA_013401335.1 Brachypteracias leptosomus | reverse complement strand
CCCCCCCCCCCCCCCCCCAACTATTCCAAAGACAGTATGTAGAGCAATTGTTGGGAAAGAAGTGAACATCATATTAAAGAAAAATTGCTAAGCTTAATTGGTCAAAAATGGATATGAGCTAAAGTTCAAAAAAATCCTTACAGCCAGTGTGTTGTCACTGTGAAGTGCAGTCAGGGAAATCAGGAATAATATTTTAAAAGGACTTCGGCCAGTTTCTAAACAATCAGATAAAGTAAAGAGAAGAAAAATTATTTTGGTGAACTACTTGAACTTGAGCACACCGGTGTGTGTTGAGCATAGTGGTGTGTGTTGAACATGAACTTACACTTCATTGCTGTGAAACATCAGGTCACTCTGAGAGATTCTTTGCAATAATGCAAGAGAGAAACAGTATTATTAACTTATAATTATTAAAGATTTACTCTTTTCAGAAACTAAAGGAATCAGAGGAGCTTGCATAGTGAATGCAGTCTATCCTAAGATCACACACACTATTTTCTCTGTATTGAACTTCCTCTCATAAAACTTCAGAAGTATTTGCTTTATATGGACACTGAATTAACAACTGTATAATACCAAATCATGCCCTTACTCAAATTCTCTTAATTTTTAGCTTAGAGTTCTTTATGGAGCTTTGCTACTGAAGAAACACCAAAATCTTCAAGAAAACACAAAAGATTAATAATTTTTCATTTATTAAAACTTGTCAAGCACTCAAACAGAACAGCACTGACTAGAAATTAATATTTAATACACCACAGATGACTCTTAATTTTTCTTTTTGAAAATGAAAATTAAAAGCAAAGGAGAAAACTGGAAAAGTTTCTATACCACAAGCCACAGTTTGAAATAGAATTTCTAAACAATTTTTTTTTTCTTCAGGTATCCAAGAAGGAGCCCTGCCATATAGAACCTGTTCCAGTCTGCAGAAAGTTGGGCCTGTTTGTTTTCTTGCTTCAAGGACTAATTACATTATTAAATCCAGCTTGCCCCTTCTGGTTGTTTTCTGGTGTTGCTGTTTTACGGTTTCTAGAAGCTGGGACTTGGGAATCTCAGTAAA
The DNA here is from genome assembly GCA_013401335.1 of Brachypteracias leptosomus. Taxonomy (NCBI): domain Eukaryota; kingdom Metazoa; phylum Chordata; class Aves; order Coraciiformes; family Brachypteraciidae; genus Brachypteracias; species Brachypteracias leptosomus. The sequence continues at coordinate 47,050 of VYZX01020715.1, read as the reverse complement.
TCTACTTAACAAATTGTTTGACAGGTTGTGTTCCTCTGAAGGTGAAATCCATCACTTCATAGAGGTCCAAAATGAAGCTGCACCTAGGAACAGGAAAGAGAACTTTTTATTCCATAATATCACTGCTTTCACCGAGCAGTTTTGCACTGTTCTTCACTTGGGGTGAATTTCAATGTACTGAATATCAATATTTAAGCATGTTTATATTTTTTATTCACTCATTGCCAATATTGAGTTAGTTTCACAGGGCTTAGCATTTTAAAGCAATGACAAAACCTCATGATACGATGTGGTTTCCCTGCAGCTGGCTACACTGATAAAAATCTCTGCAGTCCAGTTAGTATTTTTAAATGAATGAAAGTAACACATGTAATTATAATGGGCACTTGGAGTGGATTTAGGTTACTTTTGTCCTAAACAAAGTACAAAGCTGAACTATCTGGTGGTTTCTCTATCAGATGCCAAATGAACAACAGGAACATTGAGCAAATGAGTTCTACATTGATGTACACTGCAACATAGTCTCACCCAGGGGAAAATATTAGATTTAGAGGTGATCCTAAGAGAAACAAGTCCAGTGAGACTTCTAAATACTGATAAAATCATTCAGAGTTCTGTCTCTCTATAAGAAATTTTTATTCTAAAGCAATAAATCTTCACTCAGCAGACCGCTTTTTCGTTTGAGTTTTTTTTCCAAAATGAGTAAAGACTGTGTTGGATTTTATTTTGTTCAGAGACCAGTGACAAAAACTTAGCAGTTACAATAATTTAATCAAACATCTTTAAGAGCCCATTATTCTGTATTATCTTTCTGATAATACATTATAACATATGCAGAACTCAATATGTGTACAAATGTTCTTGGGCACATGCGTACACTTAACTTGGTCTGCATAGATGCATATGATTTATCTGTATCTCAAACAGGGTTGCACAGGACCAAAAGTAAATCCTTTGTCAAGACTGTGTTATTAAGCTCCAGAATAGTTGAGATTCAGACCTGCTGAAGCCAGAATTCACAGAGAAGGATTTTTTTTGTTTTATAATATATATTATTACGTAGTAAGGACATCTTCCTGCAGTCCACAGAAGTTTTTTAATTATATATTTTGCTCTATTTTTTTTTTTTACAAAACCATATTTTTCTGTCCAAATGTTACAAAAGCTATACACAATAGGTTTATTTTACAATTCAGTTAATTTAAAACTTCTGTGTTCTGGTCCAATTTAAACTGTAGGACATCAGACTGAAACAAACACAAAAAAATTACTTCCTCCAATGTTGACTTTCAGATTGGTTGAAGGACCCCAGAGATTAAACGATGGATGTTTGAAATCTCTCTGTTAGGATCATTTTTTATTTTTAATAGAAAATTTCTGACTGAGACAAAAAGGCCAAACAAGTTAGTGCCTAGCAAAGTATATCTCATGTGGATAAGGCAATGAGAAAATAAAAAAATCTCAAACATCATAGAGCACCTCAATCCCAAGCATCTCTGAAGCTAATAGTAATTCATTCATCTATGGATCTACATCTGTTGGCTTAATAGGTGACACAAGGCTGGATTTTAAATGAATCTAACCCAATAACCAGACTTATGTGATAGGCTTTTCAGGCAGACAGAGAAGGAAGCCCTAATGTTAAGAAACCCTAGCTCAAAGTATCAGTTCCAGTAGCTCCAATGGCTAACATTAAACCTTTCTGTCTGTCTGTCAGTATAACTTTTCTTTGTATTTGCTTTACTCTGGCTGTCACTTTTGCACTAAGGCTCCTTTTGCCCTGCCTTTAACCTATGTGAATGCACAGGTGTGTGCATAATACATGAACAAAGAAATACTGTTGTTTCAAAGAATTTCTTTCTCATAGTTGTTGCTGAAAAAAAAATGCACATAATGTGCAACTATTTTTCTTAATTACTCCTGAAATGTTGCTGATATTATGTACCCCACTCTGTCACTCAAACCACATTAAAAAACATACTAAGGAGTCAGTTTCTGTAACTTGGTTGTTTATAATAAAGGTTGTATCCTGTTTTCTTTAACAGGACTGATCAGGCACAACATGATTTTCTGTTCTTGTACGTTGGTCTGACTCCGTTGACTTAAGAAGAATTAGTCTTGATTTATTCTAGTGAGAGATGAACAGGCTGTTGATTTTCTACCTTAGATGAGTTGCTGGCAAAATAGTAGAAATACTATATGTGTTGGAGCAAAAAGTGTGGTGTGCACAGGCAGAATGTCTCACACAACTCAGTTAGTTTAACTTAAGAAATATTTTATCTTAGAAAATGCCAATAAACTAGAGTAACATTTTATTTAATGATGTGGAAAAAATCCACAATATAGCCATATGAGAAATGTATTTAATTTTCTTTTTTTAAGCAAGTCAGCAAGTAAGGCAAGAGTGAATATTACTAAGTTTACTAGCACAGCCTAGAAGATCATATTGAAAGATCCCCTGCAATGCACAACTGGACGCAACGTTAAGATGGATTGTTTTGTGCAGCTGCAGAGCACTTTGCTAAACTGATCCCTTTCATATGCTGTGAATCTCCAACCTTGTTATTGGCAGACATTATAACAACAGCGTAAACCTTTTGTCTCGTATTCTCTTCTGATTATACAGGACATGGTGGGACAGAATAAACCTAGCAAGGTATCTTCGTGTTGGAGATGGTTTCAGCAATAAACACAACCCTGGCATAGGGAGGCACAACTCTTGTTGACTTCAGTCAGTGCTATACTGATTACTCTTGGGATGAGTTTGATCCTCAGTTGTCTTTCTAGTAATGAGTGCTCTGGCAAGAGCATTAAGCACTACAAGCAGAGAATTAGCAACTCCAGAATTATCTGTGTTGTCAACAGACATGGAGAGCAAGCCGGAGGCAGAAGGAAAATAATATGTGTGCTTTATTGGTTTGCAAATATACACTGATTAAATCTGTAACAATGCACTGACAAAGTCAGGACCATTTTCTGCTCCCTTGCAAATGTACCTAAATAATACATATTGAATACATTTTAAGGCATTTATTGAGATGCATTAGCTGCAAGGAAAAGTTGGGGGTTAGATAGTGAGGACTAGATGTGATGCTGTCTTTGAGAGGTATTCACAGTTCTGAAAAACATTTCATACATGAAAGTTGCAAAGCAATACGTACCCTAGCTTGAAAATAGATTGTCAATATCTTAACATGAATAAGGAAGCTCATGTTGGCAGTACAAGAAGTCTGGGAATGTTTATGTATATTCTTGTTAAAACTGGTGTGTTTAATTCCTGTCTGAGCTCCAAGTAAAGCCTTTATGTTCAATATAATTTTACTTCATGAGAGGACAAGGAGGGCTACATTCTAAAAGAAAACAATACATTTTAATAACCTCAAAATAGAAAATAAATAAATAAAAAAAAGACTTTTAGACTGAAAACAAAGAGAGCCAGCAGCAGGCACCAAATAAGACAGAAAGAATTAAAAAAGAAATTGGCAGCCAGAGACACATAAGAAAAAAATAGTAACAGGCATATCAGGTTTTCAGAGACATGCCTTCTCTCTCTTACTCTTTCTTCTCCACACATAGCAACAAGACCACTGACAGCTAGCATTCCACTTGCTCCTGGTACATCCCTCTGGCCTGAGTCTAGCGGAACTTGGATGAGGCTGGGAGCCAGAAGAGGCATGGGGGAGGTAGCTGAAAGGATGTTGGCTGTTTCTCCTTCTTTCTTGAGAGTTTCTTCCCCTCTCTCTGACATCATGGTCATGGTAGGTTCATGAGGGCCTATGCCCAGGAAAGGAAAGACTGAGTATCCCACTTGATCAGTGTTGTCAGCTAGGCAGGCAGCACCTGTACCAGCAGGCTTCTCCCTGCCACCCAGCCAAGCAAAGCTTAGTCCTAGAGAGATCTGCCTCTGAATTTTTGTGCCTTTCTCTGTCTTACTCCCTCCAGTTTATTCATTCTTTCTTCTTCTTTTCTTTTCACATTTTTTCGATCATGGTCCTGATCTTTTCCTTAAATTTCTGGAGCACCAGACACTTCCTATGATGTCGGTTAAAAAACAATCTTCTGCAAAGTCCTTTTGTGGAGTGTGGAGCATGTTTTGAATCATGTGTGTGTGTGCATGTACATGTGCTAATCAAACATTCCCCTCAATTTTGAGCATAGATGACTATGCAAGGAAACTGAAGATTGCTGTGAAAAGTCTGTGTTCTAGCTATGCATGGGCTTCTGATTGAAGCTCAAAGAAAACATATAGTGAAGACAAAGGCCATTATACATTTTCAGGCAAAATAATATAGCCACCTTTGCTTTGGTCTTTACTGCTAAGGTCAGCTTTCAGGGGTTCCAGATCTATAAGATCACAGAGAATTCTGGAGGAAGGAAGATTTTTTTCTCGGTTGAGGAAGATTTGGTTAGAGAGCAGTTAAGCAAACTGAACATCCATGAGTCATAGAATCATAGAATGTTTTAGGCTGGAAGGGACCTCTAGAGGTCATCTTGTCCAACCTCCCTACACAAGCAGGGACATCTCTACCTAGGTCAGGCCGCTCAGAGCCCCATCAAGCCTGACCTTGAATGACTCCAGGGATGGGGCCTCCACCACCTCCCTGGGCAGCCCATTCCAGTGATCTATCACTCTCATATTAAAGAACTTTTTTCTAATATCCAATCTAAATGGGCCCTGATGGGATGCACCCACAAGCACTGAGGGAGATGGCAGAGGTCATTACTAGGTNCTTATCTGTTGGAGAGCAACTCTGGGGAAAAAGATCTAGGAGTCATGGTGGACAAGAGGATGACCATGAACAAACAATGCACTTTTGAGGTAAAGAAGGCCAATGGCATCCTGGGCTGCATTAAGAAGAGTGTGGCCAGCAGGTTGAGGGAGGTTGTCTTCCCCCTCTACTCTGCCCTGGTGAGGCCCCACCTGGAGTACTGTATCCAGTTCTGGGCACCCCAGTTCAAGAAAGAGAGGGAGCTACTGGAGAGAGTCCAGCACAGAGCCACTAAGATGATTAAGGGAGTGGAGCATCTCTCTTACGAGGAAAGGCTAAGAGAGCTGGGTCTCTTTAGCCTGGAGAAAAGAGACTGAGGGCAGACCTCATTAATGTCTATAAATATGTAAAGGGCAAGTGTTGGGAGGACAGAGCCAGGCTCTTCTCAGTGACATCCAATGGTAGGACAAGGGGCAATGGGTACAAGCTGGAGCATAGGAGGTTTCAGGTAAACATAAGGGAAAAACTTTTTCACAGTGAGGATGACAGAGCACTGGAACAAGCTGCCCAGAGAGGTTGTGGAGTCTCCTTCTGAGAGGTTATTCCAGGTATGTCTGTGGACTCAGTTTTGTTTTATTTGTATATTTGTATATTGTTTGTATAAATGGTTTATAGAAATAAATGTCACAGTCGTGGTAAAATGAAAGACACATGGTGCATCTCTCATGAATAATGCAATTTTATCAGAGATAAAAGAACTGATGAAATATAGCTATAGTTTTCATGTTTACTACTGCAAGCTCTGATTTTTTATCCTATTAACATGTGAACTGTGCAGGGATGGATTGATTTCTGATAAAACAAGAGCTGATAAAAGCCCTGGTGCAAAATAAAGCATATTTGGGTTGTTTATAGCATGCAATTAGTTTTTCCCCCTAATCTCCTGACCTTTGCTGCTACTACTAGGTCAAGAATATCCTCTTAAATAGAGTGACACTGTAAAGCAAAATATGCACTTCTTCCTGGCAAAGGTGATATAAGACAAATCAACATGAAAATAGTTTTTATCCTAAGATATAGATCTTCTTCCAAGCTACAGAAGCATAATTCCCTTGCTAGTCTTTTCTTTAAGGCAAAGGAAATTTAGAATAACACTTTGAGAGTAGCTTCTGCGCTTCAACAAAACTAGCCCATTTTCATGTAGTGGAAAACATACAGTGTGTAAAGAAAATTGTATACTTAGCCATAAGGTAGTAATTGAGTCTGAGAATGTTTGTTGAAAGGTTTCTCTGGAAGTCATCTAGTTCAGCCTCTCCCCTTAAGCAAAATTATCACCAGCTGTAGATCAGGTAAGGCGTGACTTTTCCTAGTCAAGCCACAAAAGCCTCAAGGGGTAGAGATCCTACAACTTCTCAATTTTGGGAATTTTTCCCAAACATTTAATCTGAACCTCACAGCTCCAGTAAGTGTTCATTGCTCTTTTTGATGTTATTTTCTTCTAAAGGAAAGAATTTGGCTCCATCAAATAATAAATTCCTTTCCAGCAATTGTAAGCTGCTATCAGATAACTTCTTAATTGAACAAGCCTATCTCTCTCAACTTCTCCTTGAAGATTGTGTGTTCTAGGCTCCTAACTATCTTTGTAGCTTCTATTTGACACTCTTTCTCCTTACCTGTGTTGATCTGAAACTGCAACTGGATACAGTATTTTAGAAGCAGCCTCACAATGGCTAAGAAACAATTTACAGAAACTCCTCTTGATCTGCTGACCAGGCTCCTCTTAATAGGCAGTGTGCATTTTTTATTATTTGTGATGTTATTGCAATGCTGCCTTATGTTTTGGTTGATATTCTCTTCCATTTCCGAGTATTTACATCAGGGCTGCTACTCAACTAGTCAGTTCCAGACTGTATTTTTACATGAATTAGGTTTTTATGCCCATGTGCAGAATTTACACTTCTTGAACTCCATAAGATATCTGTTGATCAATCTTTAAGTTTTTTGAGGTCCAATAGGACTGAAGTTTTGATTTCCAGCTTGATAATCTCTTCCCTTACTTACCATTGTTCACAAATTGCTTTCTTAGCATCCAAGTTACTGTTTAAATTATTGAGGAATATAGGCCTCAACTCCATTTGTTCCTAGCTGCCAACCAGATACCAAGATATTGAATAGTTATAATTAGGTTGTCTTGTTCAACAACAGGCCCATGTTTTCTCCAAACTTCCTTTCACTATTAGCATACTTACTGAAGTTACATTATTCTGTAAGTCTAGACCTGGATTTAGTTCCACAGGGGCTTTTGTCTTCTCCTTAAGAACTTTAGCAGACAAATCTTGTATTTTACCCAATCACTACAGGTGGTTGAGGCATGGGACTGTATTCCCCATTATATCCCCATAATATTCCCAGGGTTCATTGGTCTTGATTCAAAGACCATGAAAATACAAGCCTTTGATTTCATACCAAAGCTGCATCATCAAGAAGCTTCTTNGCTGTATGGGGAAAATAAGCTCAGACAGACCCACTGCAATACAGGATGCAATCCTCCCTCCTCTTCTTCTCCAGTCAAAGAAGCCTGTGCTCATGGTATACAGGCTGTCCCAGTCAATCTCTGTGAATGTGCTCACAGAGCAACCCTGCAACCCTGACTGTTGCTCAGGCTCCATACACTAATATAGAGACGCTAGATGTATGTCTCTTGCATTTGCCTCTGAGCTCAGACTTCATTCGCTGGCCAGCAGACTCTGTCATAGAAATACACCAGATTTGGCAAAGCAAATCAAGAAGCTGATCAAAAAACAGAGGCTTGATAAAGAAACATACTAAGAGAGAAACAACAACCTGTTTTAAACAGACAACTCTGATCATTTAGAAACAGTAATTGGTAATGGTCAATCTTGATCCTGCAGACAAAGCAAATTTTGGAGTGCATCCACCACTAATACTACAGGTGGCTGAGGCATGGGACAAAAACTGTCAGGATGGGTGAGGTTTGCTCCAGTCTATGCTGTCTCAGACAGGCTGTCTAACAACTGTGTCACAATTATTAACCTGTTCACTTCAGCCCAATCTGCCAAGCACATTGTGAAGAAAAACAACCTCTACAAGCATTCCTCCTTCTTCTCAGACAAGTTGTTCAGAATATCTCCTTTTTAGACACACAGTCTGTAAATGTAACCATATCAAGAGTCTAGTGGTTTGTGGTTTTCATCCCACCAAAGAAATAAATGAATGTTTGCCTCACTTTAAACTGTTATTGGCACCTACTCAAAGGTGATGACCTGGCCCAAGATTGGTGAAGACTTACTAGAAACATGTCCATTTATACAAGCAAACAGATCCTTGAAGTAATTTCTTCAAGAGCTGTTGTCATCACTGTTGTGGTTTGCAGACTGATTTAGCTGCTATTCATGGACTATTGATGTCCTTCTCTAAATTGCATGATGTTGTAAACACAGGATCTTTATCACCTTATTTTCATCAGGCAGTCCTCAGCAGTACTTAAGTGAATTATTCATTTTTAATGGGAACTCTGACAAAAGTACACAAAATTCATCTTTCTCTGGCACCAATTCCTCTACATTAGGCTGAGAAGAAAGCTTCAACTTCAGTCACATTCTATGACATCAACACGAAGAAGGTGGCTTACAAGCTTACACTATGTTTGTAAGTAACTTTCCTTACCATCTGCTTTTGGTTGTAGTCGGAGACAAGTCACTATGCTAGATGGTTTCATCTGATCTAGCAGGACTAATTTCATCTTCTTGCATTCTTGCCTTCGTGACTCAAAGTAGATCCTAAAAGTGTAATACAAGCACCTTGTCTGCTACATACACTCTGTCTTGCTGTGGGTAGGTGCTTGTAACTTACTGGATTGTGCTCAACTTCTATATAAACAAGTTACTCTCCATAGAATTATGATTTTATGAGGAAAAAAACTGAGAATGAGAAGCCAAAACTACTCCTCTCTGTGCTAGATGTGAGTAAAGCCACAGTAGGAGAAAAGCTGCAGAACAGGAGAGACTGACTGCAGTGACAGAAAATGACATCCATTGTTCTTCTATCCATAGATATGGGAGGAACTGTGGAACAGGATGGAAAGCAGTGCATTTTGGTAAAAGGGTTCTGTCAGCATGATCAATAGCTTTGGTGACAACCCATACTCCTGTGCACTACTGGCAACAAACACAAGCTTTCTCCATTCAGACAAATTCTTCTGGGGATAGAAGGCTTGTTTGGCTTAAAATATGCATTCTTTATGTTTCTCTGTACCTGTTGTGCTGAAATAGTCAGTATCCTTCCTTATTTTGTGGTAGTAAGGCTTTGGGACCAACTGATCAGAAGACCATACTTCATGTATAGTATTCTATTGCATTCAGACAAATTATTTTCCTTTATATTCAGGTACATTGTCTTGGGGAAACAGGACTACTTGTAAAACATAAAAATGCAAGCTAAACAATTTCTTCCCCCATCACCTAAGAGGCTGCTGTTTATCTTCAGATTTTATTATTTAATATAAAACAGATTTATTGCTTCATGAAATATTTATGTTCTGACAGTCCTCCTCTATGGATCTCTCTAATACATATCACAAAGTCTGCCTGCTTTTTGCAGTGTTCAAGATTGTCCTTTTATAGCAGAAATAGCAAGCATTAATTGTGCAATGGAGTAGCTCATGTTTTGTGGTGGTTTAACGTAATGTAGAGTGAAGGTGGCCCAACTATAAAACCATTCAGTTTATCCGCTACAAGGTAGCCTGTCACGTAGTATGTTACATTGTCAGCAATATTATTATTTCATGCATTGAACTGACTATGCCAATCCATTCTAGCAAAATGTTTAAATACCTGTACAAAACCTGATTTTTTTTGTATCTTAATACATCTCTTACAATTACAAAACCTTAATATTCCTTGCTATATTTTATCTTAAAATACCTGTGAAATGCTTACTGGATTTTAGAAACATTGACCTGTGTCTATCTACTGAACTGAACAGGAACAGCTACTGAACAGGTACAGGCTCTATGAAAAGTTGGACGTGCTCATAAGAGGTGACCTGGAAAGCCTGCACAAGTTTACAATGGCTTCTATGCGCTTCCTTTGGTCTTGTTTACCTGGAACAAGACCTCTGTGTATGCTGCTGAATATCTGAAGAAGCTGAAGACATACTTGGGTCTGATTGGAGCTTATGGCTGTTGCCTGTGAGCATTCACTTTCTCTGTTCTAATGCAAGTTGCAAGTCAAAACTCACCTGGGGACAGTTTCTGAAAATAAATAACATACACTTTCCCAGACCTGGATGTTCCTCAGGATTTGCAGCACTGTTTTCTTCTTTCACTGCCTGACTGAAAGATATTAGTAGTGTGCTGTGGAGGAAATATTTCCTACCTCTGTATTCCTCTGTAGATATATAAGGGGTCCTAGCTACTGTTGTAATCTTCATTAAGCAAAAAATCCTCAGGAAAGAAAGTTTTAGTTTTGTTTTTGGTTTTGTTTTTAACAAAGAAGCAGTCAGCTGATAGCTGATAAACACGCAGTGAGTGAACACCTGGTGCAGTGTACCAAGACTCTTGCCATGGTAATAGCATAGGTTTAGAATGTGCAAGGGTATATATATTCCCTGTGGCTAGAAAGAAATGAGTAAAAGTAACAGAGAGACTCATTTTGTGCCTAGTAGGCTGGTATCTGCTTTGCTGCTGTCTATTATTGACTAGATCACATTGGCTGTGATGCTTCAAACATTGTAATTCATCAGGCAGATGCTCACTAGATACTTGTTCATTGTTTGTTTACGAGCAGAGAAAGATTTCCAAAGGTATTCAGATAATTTAGAACCCAGTGATCAATACTTTTTTTTTTTTTTTTTAGGTTACAAAAGAATAAAACTAAGTTAAACTACATTTTGTTGTATAAGAGAGAAAAAAAAAAAGAACCCTCAAGGGGAAAACAAACTGTTGTTACTGAAAGAATTACCTATTCAGGATGGACTCAGCTGCCTAACTCCTCATTAAGTATTTATCAGTTCCTTGGAAGGAAAAATCTACTATACAGTGAATTCACATCAATATTTAATATAGCAGTGCCTGGAGCACTGGACTAATTTTCTCACTTGTGCAGACAGTATAAGCAAAGTGTATACTGACACATCTTTTTTTGGGGGAAAACTCAAGATAAATCCCAAGGCTTCTTTCTTTGGCTATGGTTTACTTTTTATACATCTTAGAATTGTTAATGACCTGTTGCTGAGCATCTCTGCAAGGTTCATGCCAGTCTTTTCCTTTCACAACAGCAAGTGTGCTTTCCGATTATCAAGCAGTTTCATCTGAAAGCCAAAAGTACACCATACTGACCTAATGCTACCATCTTCTGGTTTGGAAAATAACCTTGCTAGCCTTGCTAGTTGTCTATTTGTTGAAATATTTTATGTGATAAAACATTCATATCTGACTTTTATAGTCTTACTGTCCTAGTTTTGGTCCCGAATATACAAAGTATATACACTATAAAAATAATTGGGCTGTCTTCATTAACAACATTTTCTTTCAGTTTCAGAATCATCCATCATAGTCAGAAAACTTCACCAAAAGCTTGACAGATCTTTTGCTATTTCTGTACCATATGCCTGCCTGTCCAATTCCAAATTCCTGCCATCACAGTTAGATTTACAGCTCCCAGATTACAGCTAAATTGGTTTTCATCACACTTTTAGCCAAGCCTTAGTTCTCAAGCTCTTCCTTGTCAACTGTCCAGGGCCAGTTCCTGACCTAGTATGACACTTGTAGCAGGGACAAAGGAACAAAGTAGTGCTTTACTATGGCAGTGTCTTATCTATTTAACCTATTCTGAAACATAAGTGTAGAAACTTGGTTTGGACTGCTCTGTGGCAGAACATTGTCATGAAATTTGTGAAGTGGGAACTTCACAAAGTAAGATGCTGTCCACTAAATGGTCTTGGTCTCAGTACCCACAGCTATCCCCAAGAAAGGTAATATTGGGATTTTATTAACCTCAAGACAGCAAAGGCTGCCATGGGTTGGCCATAGGTGGAAGAGAAACAGTCAAATACAGACTTTCTAAAAGACTAAAAAAATAACTCAAATTAATACTATTTTTAATGCTACCCAAGCAGCCTATTATTTTCTTACTCTATCACCCTGTTCACCGCAACCTGCTTTAAACAGTCTGCCAACAGTCTTTGAACAGCAACTCTGCTTTGAACTATCTGCAAAAATACCCTGCTCTGAGCTGGAAATAACCAAAATATTCTTCTTCACAACGGACTCTCATACAGTAGCCTATTAATTCCCACTTGGGCATGAAGTAACCTCCATTACCCAGCAGTCACAGGAAGCGATGAGGCAAAAGAACTAAAGAAAAAAAAAGTGATTTGCCTATTCTGAAAGCTATCAGTCATACACAATAATCTGTTATAGCCTTGGCAGCCATGATGATGTGATATGAATTTAGCCCTTTTGATCTGACTTCCCTTACAGCCTTAAAATGTTTTGCCTTTAATTATTTTTCTTCTTATTGCTCCATAATGATCATGCATTCTCTCAGTGTTTCGTTTTGCAGCTGTTTGGAAACACAGTGGCAACATGCCATGATTGGGTTTATTCCACTTCATTCCACCTACTCAACAGTTCCACTTCATTCTTTAGCCTCCTCAAGATTTATTAGAAATTGTTATCTTATGTAGCATCCAGTCCTTCTGCTAGATGTACTAGATGGAAGCTCTTAAAACTCAAAGTAATCTGTCAGAAGAGTTGCCAATGACCTTTATACAATGTTGTTGACTTGTTAATCTACAGCTGTCACTCAGAACTCAGAACTCAGAACTCATTGTATTTCTGGTAGGAGATTCCCCAAGAGGACATCGTTTGACAAAAATGGCTAGAATTAGCAAAACATATAAACAACTGTTAGGCTACCATTATAAATAATAGTATCTCAAAAAATTTTTAAAAAATTAATTACAGTATTTACCAATTGCTCTAATTTGTTTTCAAATACAAGATTTGACTCAGAAAGCTGGTAATGTCTATATTGCTTTTAACATCAGTCTTCTTGTAGATAATACAGTACATATATAACAGATACATTAAGCCTTCAGATGATCATGTTGTATTTTACAAATTTGAGTTGTTGTGAAAAGACATTGAGTCAACTGTAGATACCAGGAAATTATTTGAGGGTATTATCACCAATTTCCACTTCTACTGGAAGTCTCCTGCTCACTTGCATACCTATCTGCTAGCTATGGTTTATAAACCAGACCTTACATTTATGTATACCAGTTGCCTACTTCACTTGGGTATTAAAACAATGAAACATGTATTTGTATATGAAAAGTTAGTTATGATGCAGATTGAACTCATCTTCCTATCTTTCCCTCAGATAGTGAATTACAGTGTGCTGAACAATTAGTTTTCATGCACAGCTCATTAATTTGGAAGAAACTTGAAATTATTGTCCTGGCTTTATCATTTAACATAAACTATTTTTCATTGGGTTTTGAGCTTAAATAACATCATGAGTTTCCAGTGAGTACTCCATCTCTTAAGGTGGTAGGATATTTCAGAATGAAAATGACATTATGGAATGAATCCTCAGAAATGGCAGTCTGCAGCCATAAGTGTGAGAATGAGAAGACGTAGTGGGACACCCTTCTCTGAAACTGTACTGCATCTGAGGGGTGGGGGACAGGAGCAAAGACCTGTGGCATAGTTTAGTGGCTATGCTTTCCATCCATCAAATACCACATGACTCCTACATCTGGTGTGTGCAGTCGGGATATGGAGAGAACCCACACATTGTGCTACAGGAGGAGGATGCTATGCAGCAGCAGAAGGTAGGGTCCTTTTTTATTTGTGAGTATTCTTGCTTTTTTTGTGTTCATCTGTGACTTTTTCTGTGTCCAAGAATAGAGCTTTTTAGCATATATTCACTGAAATGTAGATACATAAACACATANCGGCCTTCCCTGAGCTGCGTGTGAAAATGGGGAAGGTCTTCCTAAGCTAGCCAGACCAGCATAGGTGAAGTGTACAAGTGGCTCAGCCCAACATAGATTATAAAAACTAAACAACCAACAAGTGAGCATAGGCTTGAGCCCGCTTCAACCCNCTTCATAACAAAAAGGTTGTAATCTCATTCTGGTAGCAACTGTTTCTAGCTGGCTATATTTGTGTACAACTAATTCACTCAGGGATGTGGTCTGCTCAGGTCTTCAAGACAAATGTAATAAACAGTAGTATGACAGAGTTTGGTGGAATAATTCATTTAGCCTATTCATGCATTTGTAAAGCTATTAGAATAATTCAGTCAAGCATGCTTCCCATAGGAATACTGTGGTCTTAGATTGGTATTTACTTTGAGATCTTTGCCTGAAAGGAGGTAAAATAAAGCTGCATTTTAAGCATATAAGTCTTGGTTTGTTCATCTCTGCTGTTTAAAGTAATTTAAGAAAAAGGACCATAATCCATTTAAGGAATTTATTTCTTTCAAAAGATTTTTGGATTAAAACACTTCTCAAGTTTGATTGACACTAGTTAGTGGCCCTAGTGATGTTCCTGTTACATTAAGAATGTAAGAACAGTTGCATCAGGTCAGACAAAAGGTTTGTCATGTCCAGTGTCTTGTCTTGAGAGTGTCATCAGGGAAACTTAGAAATAAAAGTGTCAGGAAAGGATAACCATAAAAAAATCCTGGATGGAAAATGCACTCTGGTTTCTGCTAGAAGTACTTAGTCTAATGTGTAGATCTCAAGTGTATTTTTATTGTGCTATGTGCTTCTNTAAGTAAATTTGGTATTAAAACATGAAGACTGTCCTTGTGTGGAATATCTAAAAGTACCTGGTCAGAGAGTATTGGACTCTAACATCAAACTACTCCAATATGATAGAGGCAAACCTAATTTTTATTTTAAATGTCTTCTAATTAAATTCAATCATATGCATTGCAAGATTGTAAATCACATGAAGGAAGAGCAATTGTTTATGGATGTAGCCAGCAAGGATGGCGTAAGATTAAAGTACAAGGAAATGTAGTTTGANATTAGCTAAAGTGCATGTATCTTAACATAATTGTTTTCCTCTGTTTGTGGAAATAATTGCAAAATCACTAAGGGTCAGGTCACATCAGCTGTAATTGATCAACAAAACCCTAGAATGGAAGAAAGCTCAGAGGAGATGGGCAAANTGAGGAGCTTGGTCCTAGAGCAGTTCATAATAGAAGAGTATTTTAAGTACCACTGCAGAATGAATCCAGCAGAGCAGGATTCTACAGTTCTGTTTTCTTAATGGGGTAGCTCCTACAGAAAACATGATGCTATTAAACAAGTCTTCCTGTTGACTATTCAAGAAAACTGAGGNGAATAACATCTGAAAAGAAGGTATTTGGCATCCTTGACATTTGAAACTCCACTGGCAAGATCACTAGGGACTAAAAAAAGTTTGTCTATCTCTGTTTTCTACAACATGTGATTTATTTTAAATCTACTATATATGCTTAAAATACTGTTTATTTCTCTTATTAGAGTATTTGCTTTTCTTGTCACTGGTGCCTTTACCATTACCTTAAAAACAAGAGAAAGTCAAGAATATAATTTATGTTATTAAATGGGAAATATACATATTTTCAGGTGGAAAAATCAGGCCACAGTGATCTAACTAATGCAGAATAAAAAGAACTGACTACAATGCAGTTTACTCATTGCTCAGATGAGTATAAAGACAGAGGTCCCAGAGGAACAAAGCAAGGAGACAGTGTTCTCAAGGATTGTTTTAGGCAGTTTGAAAGAAAGAAAACTTCAAGGAGCAGAGGAAATAAATGTAAGGAAGCAAAAAAAAGGTTCTGTGAAAGAAATTCTTGCAAGATGCACTTATTGCCTGGAGATAACAAAGGTGACAAAGCATGTAAAACTACAAAAATATGGTGTATAGAAAGGCTACTGACTCATACCTTAGGTCTCCCCAGAATTTTAAATGTATCCCTGCAATAGGGGAACACATGGATTTTTACACACTATTCCTGTGAATGAAGAGTCTGATACTCCTACATATGATGCCTGAGTGGATTAAAATGTAGCAAAATGTTCATTTATTCTGCTTTTATTTAACGTACAGCAATGGAGTAGAGAAAGTTTTGGTCATTTTGGCAGATCAGTAGGTTCAAAGGCCTCTTTAACAGACACTGTTTTTCTCTTTAGGGTGAATAATCAAATGCTTATGAGCCTCTTTGAATCAACTTTACACAGAGATTATACAATAGTCAGAGGTGTAGGTTGAGAAATACTTCTCTGTGAGAAGCAAGAGGATCTATTACCTTTATGAAGTTTACTAAGCCCACTTGCATCCAGTTCTAGTATCCACACCAAAAAGTGATGAAAATTATTAAATTGTTCTGTGAAAACTACAGAAATGAATAGAAAACTGAAAAGCAAGTCACTTTTGAGCTCCTAGAGTCACTCAGTTGGTCCAATTTATCAAAGAGATTTTTCAGTCAGAGAGAAACAAGCATCAAGGAGAAGAGAAGATTATCATGATATCAGATTGATCATTCCTCAGACTTTTAAAATCCATGGCGAGATGTGATTTGAGGAAACTCTTAAGCAATCACACAGCCAAATTCAGTGAATTTATAGGGACTTTAAGATCAGATCAGATGAATTACTGCAATAGCTCTTTCTGACATTTGAAACTCTAAGCCTAGAAGTTTTGGGTTTTTTTAATTTAGTGCCTTTCATCCAAGGAATTTTACATGCTTAACAAACACTAATTGATTAATCCCCTCAATACTTGTGAAAAGTAGGCAATTATTACTATATCTGCTTTACAGATATGTAAGCTGTGGATCAGAGAAGTTAAACGATTTGTCAAAGGTAAATATCAGTTCTGGACTAGTGGAAAATCTAGGTTGTGAGTACTTTTATAACTATGATAACTGTATTATATTCTGGATAGAACAATGTTATCTTTTATTTTCTTAGCAGTCAGGTGGCATTAGCTAAGTATTTGCAATGTTAAAGAAACAAATCTAGAGGTGAGGCACTGCGGTGCTGATCTGTGAACCAGGGAGGTTAGTGAAAAGATACCAATGACAGGATATAGTTTATTTAACAAAACCAAAAACAGATGATGACATTAATAAAGTCTGGGTTGCAGTGTTTTTTATTTGTCTAAAAAAGATGGTGGAACACATTTTTAAAGACTTTAAAAGGCACTATTTATTGAAGCTGCTCACCATAGGCAGCATGCTCTGACTTTCCACTCCCTGTCTGATTAAATACAGCTTAGTGTTGTCTGGTATCAGCATGCAGGGTGTTCATAAATCCTGGCCTGGATTATGCTACATTAAACTGGGCAAAACTCTGATTTCACTGAAGTCAATAGTAAAACTCTTACAGACTTAATTTGCATCACTCCAAATTCTCAGTCCAAATTAGAGTTTTCACTGCTATTATATTTTATTTCTCCCCTTATGCTTGCCTGGGAAGTAGTTTCTCCCTCTTGTTTGTAGTATGCTATTAAATTGGCCCACAGAGAACCTGTGAAAAAGAAGTGAAAGCTCTAAGGCATGCCTTTCACAGTGTTTCTCTGCAGCATATTTCCTGAGATGAGGAGCTTGGTCCTAGANTAGAGCAGTTCATAATAGAAGAGTATTTTAAGTACCACTGCAGAATGAATCCAGCAGAGCAGGATTCTACAGTTCTGTTTTCTTAATGGGGTAGCTCCTACAGAAAACATGATGCTATTAAACAAGTCTTCCTGTTGACTATTCAAGAAAACTGAGGAAAGCACCCAAAAAGGAACTGTAGGTTTCAGAACTACAACATCATAATGTTGTATTTGTTAGTAGAAACCTGCTGAGCTAGCAGTGTAGTAATCCACAGCTATCCTTAACTTCAGGGACCTACAGAAAAGTCACAGCTACAACCTGAAGCAGAAGCTCCTAGAAAAGTAGCAAACTCAAGTGCCTTGGTCCTCCCAGCAAAAAAAAGAAGACAAAACTCTTTTCTACCTTCCTTTGCAAAATATATTTAAATTGTGGAGTAATTATAGATGACACTTCATAATTTTTGTTCCTCTGGTGGCCATCATGTTTCAGGGTGAAATGTCAGTGTCCAGTGGTGATTCTTAGAAACACAAGAATACAACAGCAGAAAGGATCTCCTAGGACTGAGACCATTAATTTAATGTCTTGCTGCTGTAGGCAACCTTGCTTCACATTATTGCTTGAATAACCATGGGCTAGTTCATCATTGCTAGATTGTTACGACTTTCATGCCTGCTTGAATCATCTCCTATTTGTATATANTGTTATTAAATGGGAAATATACATATTTTCAGGTGGAAAAATCAGGCCACAGTGATCTAACTAATGCAGAATAAAAAGAACTGACTACAATGCAGTTTACTCATTGCTCAGATGAGTATAAAGACAGAGGTCCCAGAGGAACAAAGCAAGGAGACAGTGTTCTCAAGGATTGTTTTAGGCAGTTTGAAAGAAAGAAAACTTCAAGGAGCAGAGGAA
>VYZX01020715.1:14672-25709 GCA_013401335.1 Brachypteracias leptosomus | reverse complement strand
ATTGAGAGTTATTTATTTAAAACCATGATTATAACCTTTCAAGATTTTCAGAAAACATGTGCTTTCTTCCATATATATATATGTATAAAAAAGGGTTTTGTTGCAAAAAAATCTTTAGAGTTCCATATTTAGCCTAGCTATATAAACAGTCATATCAGGCTTTATACTATAGGGTTATTTACTGTGCCTTAATAATATCCTTTGCTGGTTTTTCCTAGTTACACTAAATACAATGTATTATACTTCCTTGATCTACAATGCACAGTATTTTTTTTTTGACAAGTGCAAGTTTCCAGGTAAAACTTCAACTTAGTTGAATATTCTTTGATTTTTCACATAAGCTTTTCAAATATTAATGAATATTTATCATACATTTTATTAATCTCGATTTCTTGTCTATTGCATATTTAAATTTACACTACAGATACAAGAATCCCTTAAGTCCTAAAACCTATACAGCAGAATATGATCTTACAGTTACAAGCCATGCAAGAGAAACCCTGCTGTGACAGGTCTGCATGATATTGGCTAGACAGCATGATAAGTGTGTTGCTATAGCTTTTCTCATAGGTGACTTGCAAGCCACTCTTTCTGATGATCTGCATGGATTCTGGGCACAACCAGTTATGTTTTCTAAGAACACACTGATTTTTTTTTACTGTGATGCCTAAAAGGTGCTGTAAGCCTAATCCTGTTGAATCCAGTTCCATAACACTCCACGCATCCTTTACTGCACCAAAGATAATGATAAATGAATATGCTCAGTGTGTGACAGCCTCACTCAGTGCCTTTCAGGAGCACGAGGTTTAGCTGAGCACTACTCTACAGCAAATGCAATGTTAGTGGTGCACTGTGTTTGAATACAAAGCATGCATTCTGCTGCTTATTAAATCATGTAGACAAACACAGAAGTTATCCTCAGAGACCTTTTAAATGGGCGAATGTAGTGATAAATTAGAGTGGCTAATTCCTTCTGATAAAGTTCTGATATTCTAATACATGTTAAAGGAATGTAAAACTTGTCAAATCCTAGATAATTTAGTAATAAAAAACCCCACTGTGATTGTTGACCTCAGACATTAAGTGTTGCATTCTGGTTTGATTTGTTCATTTTTTTTTCTTTTTAATTTTCCTTTTTTAATTCCCCCCACCCCTGAAGGTTTAATAGTTAGACAAAATTAGTTGTTACTCCTATGTATTTACTCAGATACAATGCGGAGACATTTGCACAGCAGAAAACATCAATTGTCACTCAAAATGTCTTTTTACTGTCATAAGTAATAGCGGATCTGTTGATTTCATCTGCATCTGTTAGAGTAACATGATTTTTCACTATATTTTTGCCATATGCCTGTTGACAAAGGATTTCAGAAGTGTAAAACAATTACCATTTGTTTTCTTTTGTTTATGCAGAAATGCTAAATGCTTTAATGCAAAGACTAAACAGTAGATTTTACAAGATATTAATAATTCCTTCTAATTAAGAAATTAGTTTATTAATTCTTTCATGACCATATTTCTATCCTTTTATGATGAACAACAGTAGTTGTTCAATTCTTAACTTCAACATTTCATCTCCACAATTGTAAATTAGTCTCACATTTCAGAACCTTTATTTAGTCATCTCTTAGCTGGATTACAGTATCTCCTTTGGTTTCTTCACTTTGTTATGGAAGTTTGACACAATTATTCCTGAGAACACCTTTCCAATGTCAAATATAAGATGCATGTCTTTGGAGTTCATATGACAAAGGTCCAAAATGAAGAACAGTAAAAGCAAATGATTGCCAAAAGGATGTGAAATTAATTTCTTAATCATACAAGCCTTCTGTAATGTCAATTTCAAAAAGTGATATGTTCATGAACAATTTTCATTAAACAGTGCAAAGTCTGTACAAAAGCTAAGCTGAGATGGAACACGAAACAAAAAAATCATAATGAAACGAGAGATCGTGAGTGCTGGAAGAACGCTCTCTCATGTAAGTTTTTGACATTGTGGTCTAAGAAAATAAAATTCTCATATTTTCTTCTCTAATGGTACAATGCTTCACAAGGCTACAGTATGGCCAGTGATATGGAGAATAATATTCTCTTAGAACTGGCACAAAGCAAGTGATGTCATTCATAATTTTGCATTGTTTTCATAAATTCATTCTCCATTACATTCACAGCGGTTTCATTGACAATGATATTACAATGAAAGTCTTGCTAAAGAGGCTTAAAAATTTTAACCTTAGTCCTTTTCTGCTTCCATGATGATTATCAGATTGGCATTTGTCAAACTAACATGTATATTGTTGGTACAGAACACACATGGCAGCTAATTCTGCTGTATTCTTCTTTGGCTGAGTTTAATCTATTGGAATTCAGCAGTCAGCCAAACTTGGTATACTGTATGCAATGGAAAAGGCTGCATAGGAAATCAACAGAAGCGCTATGTTAGTGGCCCTCTCTGAATTAGGAATAGAAAATGTTCACCTAGTCCCTTCCCTCATGACTGGGTCTTTAAAGTTGTGATTTAGTTGCTTTCCAAAATATCTTTGACATCTCCCCTCTTTCTATTGTGTATTAGAACTGAGATAAACACAGAACTGCAAATGCCAGGAATCCAGTGATGAATGTGAGTTCTACTATTTAAAAACCACTTAGGGTTTGCTCTTCAAGCTCTACTCTGCAAACTGCAGAAATGTATTTTTTAAATGAAAGGGTCGATTTTTTATTAGTCACGTGATTGTAAGAACTAGCTTTTTAATGAAAAACAGTTGCAGTACAAACAGTATAGGTAATAACACTGCAAGTGCCTTCCACATTGACTAAAGTAAATGTCTCCTCAGCATTTCGTCACTGAAATCCCTGAGATTTCTTTCACGCAACTGAGACCTTCCCATGTGCATAGCTGCATACAGACTTCTCCAGAATTGGCTTGCTAATTAATTGTAATAATATCTATCAGTCTTGTTTCTGTTTGTTTTAACCAGATAAGATTTTCTCCACAACACAAAGGACCTTGTTTCATTGCTGCAGTACCAGAGGAATTGTCATTCTACAAAGTAAACAGCACTGTGAGAAGCTACACACAGTATCCACTGAGGTAACTTTTATGCCGTGCCAATAGCTGTCTTGAAGACCACCATCTGCACAGACCATGACCCATTTGTGGCACATAAAAACTTGCTGTCAGATCTGTTGCTTCTGTTAAGAAAGCAGCTCCACTGCAAATGGCTCTCTAGCATGTAATGCACACAAAGCTTGCATTAGCAAAGGAGCTCTTAAGTTTCCTAAATGAAAAACTACCTTGTGCCATTTAGCTAGCTTTGCATACAAACTTCTTAAAGCTGTCTTTAGACTATAAAAATCTGCCTATTACTTGTGTTACATCTCAGGCAAGTGCCTTCAGTGCTATCAGAGCAGAGTTGTAGTGTGATTTGTAATAACCTACTTTGCAGCTTTTTGTTGAGTTTTGGGTGTGTATTTGTCTGGTTGGGTTTTTTGTGGGGTTTTTGTTGGTTGCTTGATTTTTTTTTTCTCTGGTTGATTCATTTTCACTAAAGTGACTAAAGTGGATGGGTGGTGCTATGTGAGGAGGAAATGGTGTCAAAGTCTAAGAATTTGCTATGCATTAGAAGATATGCACAAGCAAGTACAGGAAGTACAGGGGTTTTGCAACAGACAGGAGCTGTTTATGACTTTACAGCTTATGTTTCATATGTGAAATGGGTGGCAAGAATAGTGGTTGCAGTTTTGCAAACTTAAATTGAAGAGGATCCTGAATGGAGGATCCTGAATGTTGATTAAATTCTGAAAAGTGTTAAAGGGTATCTTGGGAATTTTTTTAGTCTTGTAATGTGTGTTATTAATAATAAAAATTAATAATCATGTTTACTGCATAGGGCTTGAAGGCAATCAAGTACAGGATTTCCATCATGTTTCCAGATGATAACAGTAGTTCACTCATGCCTTGATCTTCTAACTTGTTTTGCTTCACTTATCAGTACATAGCCCCCCAAAAATCCTGCTAGCTGTCCATCCCACACAACAAGACTTAAACAAGCAACAAAAGAAAAAGAGAGTATGCACATTAAGAAGACTAATCAATGTATTACTATAAAAACAAGAACCACATACGCCTGCAAATAGCTATTTCTTGTCATACATTACTTTGAATTCCTTGTTCAGTTTTTTGTGCAGAGGTATTCTCCTGGTTTTCCGCTTGGTTGGTTGGTTATTTGGTGGTGGTGTTTGCTTGGGGTTTTTTTGTCTGTTGGCTTTTTAATCTCATTTTGCCTATTTTGAAGTTACTGCTTAAAAACAGGGTCTTTAAGTAAACACTGATGTTCTAAATCATCAGCTAGCATTCTGAAAAGCTAACTTTCATCAAGAAGACCATGGAAAAATGCAGTCTTAGCATGGGCATTTGAACAGCAAGCAACACAAAATATAATTTAAAAATATTACAATGTCAAACAGGATTATTATTTACCTTAACTGGTTTCAATCCTGCCACATCATCAAAGGAGACACACAGATGCTGAAATGAGAGCCTGCTCATGTAACGTAATCTGTATAATGTATATAGTGTATCAGCTTAATACAAAGCTTTTTGCAGAAATGAACAGCAATCTTTAGGATAGCTTTATTGATACTGTCCACTGTGACTGCTTGCTTTTTTTTTGTTGCATACTTTAATTTTACAGTATCTTTCTAACATCTTAATCTTTCTTGCACTTATGAGCTTTAAGTACTTGTTTCTACAGTTATAATAACAAAATTGGAGGTTTTTTAAGATACTTGCCCTGTACAAATTGAGACTGAGCAATAGCTTTCAAAAGTCTTTTTTAAAAGATTTTTAAATTAATGTCTTTAATTTTGAGAGTGTTGAAGAACTGAAATGTATAGCAAAAAGAAGAGCTATACATTTATATTAGGGCCATGGATTCTCTTGCTTTGGTTTTATTCCTGGGCTATTTCAGTTATTCTTATTGATTCAGTATTAATGACAAATCAGTGCAATGGGCTGTACTTTTTGTAAAGCCAGAAACTGTACATAGGATCTTGACTGAGTAAAACCAAATGGTTTTATTTGGCCTTTCAAAATGACAGTATTACAAATATTTTGATTTCACAGATTTAAATTTAGAGCATTTTAAAGCGCATCAACAAACAAATTCCTCATAATTAATTAGATATTTAGCAAATATGAACAAAAGTGTTTGCAAAGACAAACGTGAACTTGAATGGCAAAACACTATATTACTTAATTTCAAAGTGGAATTTTTCTATTGTCCCAAGGGGTAGACATGTACCCTGCTTTTATTTATGGTTTTTTAAATCTCCCACTTTGTGATTCTTTTTATCAAAAACTTTGTGAAAAAAAAATCATAAATGTCCATATGAAGTCAGGAAATCTTGTTTTCTTCTCAAAGTTTTCCTCAATGTATTAAACTTCTGAAGTTTCCAGACTTACATCCAAAGAGTTATGTGCCAAAAAGGTCTGCCTAAGTTGTGAGCTGAAGCTCTTTTGACTGCTCAGCCAGACACACAGACTCTTGAACTGACAAATTGAAAGGGAGTCAAAGATGAAAACTGTAGATAATTTTCATTAAAAACAACAGCAAATTCTCAAGAATCATATGCGAAAGAAATATGTATGCTTTCTGGACACAAAAACAAGCCTGAAAAAGTTTCTGAACAAT
Source organism: Brachypteracias leptosomus (assembly GCA_013401335.1). Taxonomy (NCBI): domain Eukaryota; kingdom Metazoa; phylum Chordata; class Aves; order Coraciiformes; family Brachypteraciidae; genus Brachypteracias; species Brachypteracias leptosomus. The sequence goes on along the minus strand of VYZX01020715.1, from coordinate 20,016 downwards.
ATTCGCTCCAAAAGCTGCCTAGAATTCATTACCATATTTTGTGTTATGGCATTTTCTTTTTTTATCCAAGGATCTCAGAGTTACTCCTTTGAACATCTGAAAATGTGAAGTTATTGAGCCTCATACGTCACAGTAAAGTAAGCATATATGTTATCTGTAGTTGGTAGAGTGGAAAATGAAGGTTAGAGAAGTGAGGGAGTTGCCAGACAGTTTAATAAAAAGAATATCAAGGATCTTGATTTAATTCCTCTGTTCTAGCTGGCCAAAAATACTCATACACACAAGGAAATACTAGGCAATGTTCATCTGCAGACATTTCATTCTATTATCTTCCATAATATTATTTTTTCCTCCTACAAAAAACCCCAACCCAAACATCTATGCAGAACATTCACACAGTTTCTCATGGGTAAATATATCTGAGAGGGAAAAAAATATCTTTAAATTAGAGAAATCACCTAGAAAAAAAGCACTTATTTTACTCAAGAATATTTGCAATCAAATGATGAATACACTTGTCTATGAAGAACTCAGCAATTCTAACAGTTTTATTTATGTCTTTGGTCCCTGCTCCTCTCATATGGAAATTAGTGTAAGAGTTTGCTCTGTATTATCTTTTGACAGCTTACAGTATCAGAGATTACAGTAAAAGATGTGAGAAATTGTAATGGTTAACCATTCTGTTCAGTTATTAATTTGCAAAACTTGAAGCTGAGATTGCTTCTAGGTCTTTCTTTAGCAACATATTTATGGGATTAGAGAGTGATTAAAAATATAAGGAAGCATGATGCTTTCAGGTCCCAAAATCACATTTCTTAGTATACCATTGATAAACAAACACCCTGTATTTTTGTACAGTCCTTTTAAAAAAAAAACATCAAAGATTATTTAAACACAGACCAGATGAAGTCTGCCTGGCTACCTTTAATGAAATTCTACTGAAATGTTAACACACGAATTAAAAATACACATTTTCACAAAACTTAGATAAAAAACATTGAAATGCATCTATATACTTTGCTGATTTGCAGTACACATCAATTTTTCCAGAAAGCTCTTCCCTTAGTTCTCTGGGTTTTAACAGAAGGGGGAAAAAAAAACCCACCATGGATTTTTTTTTTTTTGTTTAACTCACTTAAAGTCATTGGACTTGATGTCAGAAAAAGCTGAATTGGGTCCAACTAGTAATTCTGAATCATTACTCAATTTTGAAAAAGATAAAAATCATACACACAAGATATATATATAAAAATAGAGATATCTTCATTATTTTTTTGTGTTTCATGGGTACAAAAGTATCTTTGAACAGCAAAGCAAATTACTTAAATCATTTTAACAATACTACCTACATTGTAACAGAAGACATTTGTATCTGTTTAAGATACTAAGTATTGCTGAACAATGATAGAAATACTATGTGTACTTTTAAGGGAAATCGGCAAAGGAAAAAAAAATATTCAGTCTTAAGATGTGTGTGGTTTAGTTATTTTGAGGTAAGTGATCAATTAGTGTAGTAACTGTAGAACAACATATCAATAGACTGAAATTCCACGCCACTACCAAGAAATGCTGTAAAGACTCATTTACTGTAAAGCTAGATATTCAGAAGCAGTTATAGAGGCTTGTCAGAAGTAATTTAGATACTTACTGTGCATACATACTATTTTTTCTAAAGATTGTATTCAAAATAGTTTAACTGCTGTTGAATTACTTGTTAACATTTTTTACCTTTCTTGTAAATGAAGGCTAATACCAGAAGCCATTGGTATACAGAAGCAGTTCAGAACTATATCAATAATTGTTTAATCAAGTAATCATAATATTAGAGAATAGATTAGAAGTTTGCATGCTTCTGGGTATTAGGTACTTGATGATCCATATGAATTGGTTATGATGTAACGAAAATCTCACTTTCTGTTCATTAAAGCATTTTTTTACTTACAGAATTAATTTACTTATTGAGTCCAATGTATTTACATCTTCGTATTTTTCTTATACACTAATAAGATGCAGCCACCTACAGCTTGCTTACTAGGTAAAGCAGGGGAAAAAATAGATATATTCCTGCTATAGTTATCTTTTTTTGGAAGGTTTTTTTTTCAGTTATTGATAGTTTGACTCCTTTTCACAGTTTTGTATGTGTTACACAAAACCCCAAGTACTATAGTCCTACGAGGATATTTTATGTAATAGACCAAGTTCTAACTCTGTTATTAAAAGGTGGTTTTTTGTTGTAGAAACTGACTCCTCACTCTTTCCCTGTGATGCTTCTCACAAGGCATTGAACAAAGAAAGAAAAAAATCATTAAGCACTCCTTACAAATGTGGCTGAGAAGATTCTTCGGGAAGAAAAGGTGTTAGTTATTCTGCCTCCTGTAATGGCAGTGATTTCCACATGTCTGTCCATGCTGAAGTAAAAAGACTAAGGAAATACTGGATGTGTCCATTCCTAGTCAAAGAACTAAGTTCAAAGAGAGCAAAACATTGGAAAAGCTGGGGGTTTGCGGTTTTGTTGTTTGTTTTTTTCTTAGGTTTGGTTTGATTTTTGTTTTTAATGAAAAAGAATGAAAAAGGTTTGGGTTTATGGTGCCTGTTAAACCTGGGGTATTTAGTTGACATACTTCATATCCTACAAAGACTGATCTACAGATGTCAACATATTTTTTTAAAAAGCTCTCTATAGGGAGACAATATTCAGACATGCTTTTAGGCCTTCGATAATAAAGATTTTTAAATCGCACAGATCCCTCCCCTCCCCAAGGAAAACCCAATCCACAAACCCCAAATCAAGAGACTCGAGTGTTTCTTTTTAACTTCAGTCTATGCTCCCTCGCTTCAATCACTTTCGAGGGGAGGGCAGCGAACAGAGAATCCTTAGTCCTCCGGTAAAAGGCCGGACAGACCGGTGGAGATTAACCTGGAACCTCTTTCCACGTTGAGAAAAGCCATTAAAAAAAATAAAAAACAAACGAAAGAAAAGCTGAGGCTCGCCGGCCCCACGGGCGCGATGTCCCAGGGCGAGGGACGCGAGTGCCTGGCCCGCTCTGCCCGCGGCCGCCGCCCCTGTCCGGCCCCGCGATCCCGCCGCCCTGCGCCGCCGGCCTCCGCCGCTGGGAGGAGTCGGGGCGGTTTTGGCGGCGAAGCGCTGATCCCTGTGCCCGCCAGCCGCCTTCCCCCCCCGTCGGTGGCAGAGGTGCGGACGGTGAGCGGTTCCTGCGGAAGAGGGTGAAAGGCGAATCTCCTTCCTGGCCGCGGAGCAGCCGCCCGGGTTTCGCTGGCTCATGCCACGTCTGAGCGTACGGCTGCGGTTTGCAGAGCGATGCGGCTGGTCGCGTCGCGCAGCCGGTGCCGCGCGTCGCCCGGGGCGTGCGGGCTGAGCTCCGCCGCTAGGGAAAGCGGGAAAGGAATTTTCTTTTCAGATTGAATTACTCGGCATAATGTTTTCCATAGCAGACGGAAACATCCGTACACAGCCCGCGTAAATAGCGTCCGGCGTTGAAATGGTTACAGTTAGCAGTAAAGCTGCACAGGAACCACTCCGATGTCCTAGTAATTCAATTAGTCAGGTTTCCAGAAGGTGGGATTGGGTATTTTTTGGCATGGAGGAGAAGCCTGGGACGACACCTCCTTTCTCGTGTTGCAAGCCAATCAGGTCCAAGTTTAAAAAAAAAAAAAAAGGCAATCTGTAAGCAAACAGCAGGCTGTGCCATGACTGGCTGCGTCGGCAAATCCCTCCCTTTCCCAAGTAAACTGCATGCAAAAATCCCACATGATCTAGCAGCAGCGCCTGTGCTCCGAGCTGGTTGCCTTCACCTCCTCCTCGCCTCCATCCCTCACTCTCACCGGCGCCAGATCCCGCCTCGGACACACGCCTGTGCATGTATGTATGCGTGTGTACCTCTATATACGGCGTATATTTCTGCGGCTGCCTATCGCGCACACGCATGCACAGAGACAACCCAGCATGCCAGGCTCCTAGTTTTTCCAGGTTGCTGATGTCGGATTTGCACGCAGTGAAGGGACCGGTCATTGCAAAAGGGGGCGTGACTATTTAAAGATTTTTTTTTCCTCCCATAAAGCAATTTTTTTTTTTCCCCAAACTGAGTTTTGGCGCTCCAATCCCCGACGCTCTTTACGATCCCTCCCTGCCTGCCGCTGCATTCAAGTTTATTTATTTGCCTGCTGGCGTGGTATATTTTTCCGTGCTGCTCTTGCTTCTGCTTCAGAGGGAAAAGGGGTGCAGCTGTTGGGCAAGACCGAGAAGAACTGGGTTTGGTCTGGATCTTTTTTTATCTCCTTATGTAGTTATCTGAGGGGTGGATTCTTTTTCTCTCACCCCCTCTCTGCTCTTTCAAACTGTTTTGTCCTTCCGCAGAAGTTGATGTTCCTGGGACTGGATCCTGCTGTATCACAGAGGGGCTCTGGGAAGCTGAAGCAGGAGATATCCGTACCTCGGTGTATCGCTCCGTTCGTCCCTCGAGCAGGAGAGGCCAGCCAAGACGAGCATCATCAGAGGAGCTTGCAGGCTTGATTTTCCACTTCTCTGAGGTTTTGCGGTTTTCCACGCCCTATCATAAAACATTTTTTTATTTCCATCTCCTTGGTTTCCACACCGCAATATTTCCTGGATTGGCCGTTCTTTTTTCTGCCCCCCCTCCCCTTTTTTCCCTTGCTTTTTTCCGCCTTTGCTGTTGCTCAGTCCTTGGTGCATCCACCGCCCAGGAACAAGAAGGACAAGAAAACCACTCCACAAAGTCTCCGTCAAGACAGTCTCAGTGCTGCAGAACAGGCTCCCCAACTCCATCAACGCAGCAAACAAACTCCTCGGGGCTTTTTGTTTCCCTCTCCTTCTTTTTTTTTTAAAATAATTTTTTTCTTTTCTGCTTGCTTTTCATCTGCGGAGGCCGGAGGGCCAGAAGACACAAACTTTGTACTTTAAGGTCTGCTGGTACTTCTTGCCCTCCTCTCAAACGGCGGCCTTTAATATATTGCCAGGACTCACCGTGGGCTTCCAGGGGGAAGATCTCTTTNTTTTCTTCTTTTCGCTTTCTTGTTTTTCTGATCCCGTCCCGCCGCGCCGCCGGCCGGGGCCATGCCGCACGTGGAGATGCTGCTGCTGGCGGCCGCGGCGCTGTGGGTGTGCGTGCGCGGGCAGGAGCCCGGCGCCAAGGCGGTGGCGGACCGCTACGCCGTCTACTGGAACAGCTCCAACCCCAGGTACGCGGGCCGGCCGCGGGCGCGCACCGGGCGGCGGCGGGCGGTGGGCTCGGCGAGGCTCGGAGGCAGGCGGGGAGCGGGACCCCGGGACCAGCCGCCCTTGCCCCGCGCCTGCAGGAAATAACGC
>VYZX01020714.1:39126-49202 GCA_013401335.1 Brachypteracias leptosomus | reverse complement strand
AACCTTAAACCACAACACAAATGCAGAAGAATTTTCTTCGGAAGGAAGTACTGCAAGCACATCTATCTTTCATACATATCCATTCTCAGTTCTGTAACTAGAGTTCATAGATTTTTCATACTTTTTTTTTTTAATTCCAGAACTACAAAATGGAATGGTCTGGGCCTTGTAATGCAGTATATTTTTCAGCTTTTTTTTAATCTGACACTTGAACTATCACAAAATTAAAATCAAATTCTAATAATAACTAGTCTTTAGCTATTCTTTTTCAAATCTATTGTGAGAGTTATTTTTACGAGCATTGAAATGTTCACTGGAAACAGGATTCTAAGGTTATGATCAAAGAGCTGGGAGGGGAGAAATTTAAGGAAATTCAACAAGGGCAAGTGTAAAGTACTGCATCTGGGGAAGAACCCCATGTATCAGTACAGGTTGGGGGCTGATCTGTTGGAGAGCAGCTCTGAGGAAAAAGATCTAGAAGTCATGGTGGACAAGAGGATGACCAGGAGCCAATAATGCACGCTTGTGGCCAAGAAGGACAATGGCATCCTCGGATGCATTAAGAAGAGCTTGGCCAGAAGGTCAAGGGAGGTTCTCCTCCCCCTCTACTCTGCACTGGAGAGGCCCCACCTGGAGTACTGTATCCAGTTCTGGACACCCCAGTTCAAAAGAGACAGGGAGCTACTGGAGAGAGTCCAGCGCAAAGCTACTGAGATAATTAAGGGAGTGGAGCATCTCCCTTATGAGAAAAGCTGAGAGAGCTGGGTCTCATTAGCCTGGAGAAAAGGAGACTGAGGGGTGACCTCATTAATGTCTATAAATATGTAAAGGGCAAATGTCAGGAGAATGGAGCCAGGCTCTTCTCAGTGACATCCAGTGATAGGACAGTGGGTACAAGCTGGAGCATAGGAGTTTTCGGGTAAACATAAGGAAAAACTTTTTCATGGCAAGGGTGACAGAGAACTGGAACAGGCTGCCCAGAGAGGTTGTGGAGTCTCCTTCTCTGGAGACATTCAAAACTCACCTGGAGGTGTTCCTGTGTGACCTGATCTAGGTGATCCTGCTCTAGCAGGGGGGTTGGACTAGATGATCTTCTGAAGTCCCTTCCAACCCCTAACATTCTGTGATTCTGTGAAGGAGAAGTAGACAATCCATCATTTTCAAAACTTCTGGTAGGTCAAGTTGTATGCAAATGCTTTTTTCCTTTGGGGAAGACATCTTCACATTTTCCCTCATATCAGAAACAAGCTTGAAATATATTTTTCCAAGAGAGAAGTTGCCTGGTGTTTTTAGGATAATCTAACACATTAATAAAAGCATAATTACCCACTGTTCATCTTTGACTTTGATTACCTAAGAAAATATTTGAATTTTTCTTCATTTTGTTTTGTTTTGTTAGTTTTTGTTGTTGTTGTTGTCATCAGTCAGTGCTGCAGACAGCTATTATAACACTTGTATCTAGAAGCTTTAATGCCATGATGTTTGCCCATGCTAGACATGTTCTACTAGATAGGAGAATGTTGTCTCTGCCACCAAGCAGATGCTGCTTGTTTGGAGACTGTCTCCTTGATTTCTGCTGAACTGGCTTCTCTGAAAAGAGCTTTGATTCTCTCTGGAATGTTCTTGATGTAAAAAAAAGGCAGATATATGGGAAGAAATTGTACAGTGGTTATGTTGATGTTGCAAATTTCTGCAAAGTTTGTGCTAAATGTAAACAAGGAAGCCATAAATCCTATAGAAGTAGGTGGTCAATGGAATACACAGGGATAGCAGAATGCTGAATTGTTAAATTGATGTATATGTCAGTAGCTCAAAGCTATTCAATGTTTTTTCTCTGAATATTGTGCTGTGTTTATCTAACCCTTTGAAATAAGATTTTATCAGAACACCCTAGCACAGGAAGCTTGAAAGTTCTGGTCCTCTTCATAAGTGAAAACTTCATAAACTAGTAAAGTTAACAGAGAAAGTCTCTGTTTAGGAATGTGGTCTTTTACCTGCTACGACTTTAACTGCAATTTCTTAATCTTTTTTTTATGGAATATACACAAACAAAACAATAACAAAAAAAACACCACCAAAAACCCCAAACATTACTTCTGTCTAAGTTTCATCATACTATTTTGCTAATAATGTTTTACTAGCACAATGGAAATCTGAGGTTGTAATGAATAAGTATGGAATAATTACTTGTATTTAGAAGCCTTACTAAATTTATTTCTGTGGCTTTGCTTTGCATTTGATACAAATATATATGAAGTGGATATTTACTTTCTAAAACCCGAAAAAAAAAGTTTGCTGTAAAATCAGAATCTAATCTGGTTTTAATCTAAGAGATTAAAGTACTTGTGTCTATTTTTTATTGCAATTGTCCATTCTGAAATGGGGCAGGTACACAAAGATGTTTTCTTTGAAGTATTTTGAAATTGGAAATGGCGCTGAAAGAAAACATTTCAAAGCATACTGAGCTTTCCTACTGTACCTGATGCTTCTGCCCGTTGTCATTAGAAAATAGCTATATTACAACTTTTGAAGGATAGTTGTTCAACTAAATGAATGTGCAGTCAAAAGTTGAACTTCAGAAAGCATATATCAATCTTTGAAGCAATGTCAATTGTTGAAGCAGTGCTGTTATCAGGATGCTTGGAATAATAACAGTAATTGAGTTTAGAGATGAACTTAGGTGTGTTTTAAAGCAAGCACAGTGTCTATCATAAAATGACAATAACAAGTACTCATGCAAGCTTTTCTGTTTCTTTCTGCAAATTAAAATATAAGTAGCAGATCAGTTGGTGTATTTTGTTTAAACAGCACTTGAACTCAAATGAAATGAGGTTTTATATGGAATTTTTGTGAATCTTCATTTCTAAATACAATGGATTTTAATCTATTAAGATTTTAAGATCAACCTAGCATAGTTACAGTGCTGGAAGGAATTCAAAGTTAGAAACTTCAGAGTTTTTGCATAACAAATATTGTATTCTGATGCTAAGAATATGAAAACTTGGCAGCATGGTGGTAATTTCTAGATCTCTTAGTGAGAATAGCCCCTGTAATTTATTCCAAAATAAATCACTGTGGAAAAAAAGTGTTACAATTTAAGTTGTTTATACTTTTACAAAGTATGAAGAGCAATTATTAACTAATTCAAAAGCTAGTATGCTTCATAGCTGAAAATTTCATCCATAATCTGTCTTTACTAGCTCAAAATGTATAAGCAGTGCAGAATGGTAAAATTGTAAAAATATTTTCCAATACAGGAAAGGAAATTTATCAGCTTCATCTAGAGAACTGAATAAAAGCTTTTGTTGAATTTTTGTCAATTTTGTTGAATTTAAAAATATTTAACCTACTACATGCAGCTGCACCTCTGTCAGCTTTGGTACTGTGCCGCTGTGGCATCATGTTTAGGTGTGACCCCCTTGAAGGTTATAAAACTGTCCTTCATTTTACTTCTTAAGGGTAAATTCTGCCTTCAAAACATGTATTGGACTCCAGCTGTTGAAGTGTATGTTAGGGCATAATTTCTGCCTTAAGTGTTTGTCATTGGAACTACATATTTAAAAACTGGGAGGAATTCTGCTTCTAGCTGCAATCATGTAGCTAACTTTAGTCCAGGAGGAGACTTCAGGAATATAGATGCTTTTAAAAAGTGTGCTTCTAAAAGTGCCCTTTGTTGTTCCTTACATTATTTTACTGCGCTGGGAGATAGACTAGATGTGATGTGTACTAGTTTTAGACAAGAAATAAAACCTGACAATATTTAAAAAAGATTTCTACAGAAACTTCTGGACTCTGAAAATGTATCTTAAAATCTGCCATCAAAGTAATCAAGTTAACATTTCCAAACTAACGTTTTCTGTCAATTATTTTAATCTCAAAAAGTTAATTTGTGGTCCTTTTATCTGACTTCTGTTCTCTAAGAACCTTTTCTTTGTAACCATGTATAATGTATGATTTCAATACTCAGTATGGGATATCACAAGGTCTGTGTCTCCAAAACATTTCCATCCCCTTCAAAGAAGAATATGGTTTCCTACCTTTCTATTCCTTTCCCAGAAAGCACATTGGATAAGAGTAAGAGCAAGCTGCATCTAAAGATATCAATTCTCCTGGTGATTCTTGTTTTGTTGTTGTTGGGGGTTTTTTTCACCTTAAGATTTAAACCCAGTGGGAACTTTACCTAGTAGGAATTGCACTTCCAGGATTCCTCCCATAAATTAAGGCATGTTGCTCTCAGAGCAATATAATCATGGGTTTCATGTACCCAAAACTCCTGGGTGTCAAAACACCCCAAAATATCACGTTTGATCTCAATGAAAAGCTGAGTACCTTATCACCTGAGGTTTACATATTTATGTGAAAAATGGTTAAATGCATGGAAAGAGATGAGAAAGTGGTTATCAACAGATCTGTGTGGTCAGTGGTTAGAATAACATTTAAAGACTGATTAGATAACAATCTTAGGAATTGAGACAGCTGTTTTTATTAGAGTGATATTTTGCTGTAATTATGGTGGCATAAGGATGTAGGTAAGAAAACCTGTGATTTAAACATGAAATTTAGCTCAATTCCATGTCAGGTTAGAACCAACAACTGCTGGCAGTGTAGAAACAGAAAGGAAGAAACATTTCTGTTGTTCGTCCTTAATGAATCTCAAAGTTGAATTTGATATTTGTATAGAGATTACGGTTGTGCTTTAAATGATAGTGTATAAAATGAAGTTCACACTTAGGAACAATAGTTAAGAAGAAACATTTACTTCCATTTATGCCCTCTCTGGCTTCTTTATATAAAGATGCATCTAGAGTGTAATAAAGAATAGTAATTTAATGCTTTCCAGGATTAAGAGAGGCCACTGGCAACAGAACAATTAAGGGAGAGTATCTTGCCGGCAGGACCAGACCAGATACAGAGGTTTCAGTCAAGACTCACACTGTTCTGGTGAATCCACTGGAGTAGAACCAGAACTTGAGCTCATATATTTCCATATTCTAGAGAATTTCCATATTAACTTGTTCTACTAAGATGGTAAAAACATAAAAACTTCTTAACTTTGATGGATTTGTGTTGTGTGTACATATTTCATAAATGAGTATGTGTATAACACCTTTTTAAACTTTTTTTTCAGGATACTATTTTTCCAAATTTAAATTACAAATCAGTGTTTTTTCTTAATGTAGCCAAGACTGACTTTTTTAAATAAGTCCAAGTGGGGGAAAATAACTATTGATTAGAACTGTGTTGTGACAGAGCTGTCAGGTATGAAATCTACTATCGGTTGATTGAAATGAAAATAATTTTAATAGAAAATGTGTAGAATAAGTGAAGATACAGATTAAATCATCTTACTCACAGAATGCAAAAATTTTTAGATTATAGACAGTAGAAAAAGATCAGTTGCCAGAGATATGGAAGAGTTGATAATAAGGAAGCATCAACTGCCAAGAAAGAGGAAATCTGAATGTTAGCATTCTGCTTCCATTTGTTCAAGGCCGGCCTTGCAGTATGTGCTTCTGGGAATGGTCCTATTCTCACCAATTTCAATGAAACAGTCAATGACTGCAGGATTCAGATCTTAGGAAGGGGTTCTTTGATCAAGAGGTTTGAGAGATTTTTAGGAGATCAAAGTGGAAAAGCTTTAACCCATCTGTGTGATGTGCATTTTGAATCAAAATGCCCTAATTCTCCTTTTGATAACAAAAAGGGAAGACAGGATGAAGTAAAGAGATGAAGAAAAAAGAAAACAGAGAGCTTCACATTTCTTGAAAGAATATTAGCTTTCATAGTGCCCACTTGACATCAAAGAAGAATGCTAAAAATCATTCCATGGAAGGATTACATAAAGATGAAATTGCAGTGAGAATAAAGGCTTGACTTTCACGGCTGCACAAATTAAAAAAAACGAGTGAAGAGAATTGGTACAAGTATAATCACAAATTTAATCTGTGATCCATTTGAAGCTTGTTTCTGGACATCTGCTTTAACCTAATAATTTACTGTTTACTATTTCTAACTTGTTAATGTGGATTTTGAACAGAGAGCAAAATTTGGATTCTTAGGAAATGAAATAAGCAAAGAAATACAGGTGAGGTTGAATCTGCAATCTTCCCTGAAGATGTTCATGACATTATGGAAGTTGTAATTATTCCAAATAAAAATGATATAGTAGTTCATGATCCTGAACTTGGTAATTATTTGCAGCATCTTGCTAAAGAGAAATTTCAGTAATCTGCTAAAAATCACATTATATTTTTAATGAGCTTTAAGAAAAAATATGTGAATTCAAAATTCCTTCTATTACTAATAACAATCCAGTTGTGCTTTCTGAGGTGTAATGTATTTGTTTTATAATCATAGCTATTAATTTTGTTCATTTTGAACTCTGTATATGCATCTGCTTAGCTTCGATGAACTTATCTAGAACTGGGATATTAGCATCTTAGATACTATCTAAACATAAAGACCAGTGTAAATCTGCAGTTCAAAGCCATGAAACTGGTAGTCACAGTGCAAGGAAGCCACTGTCATAACTCCTGAAGACCTTAATTTAAATGCAATACATCTGCAGGAGTACTTGACAAACAAAGAAAATACAGTAATTAATTAAATAATAAAAGTAACAGATTCTGGAACGTAGTGGAACAGACTCAGATTTGGCTCAAGTAGACATTTTATCAGTCTATTCAGAGATATTGAGTAAAAAGTAGATGCAACTCATAAAATCTCTGTTCTGCTTTTAATCGGAGCAACCCTGAAGTTGCAGTCAGTGTTTGCTCAATCACAAATGTTAATTTGGCACTAAATTATGTTAATCTGTTTTTGGGAATGTGGGCCAAACAATCATGTGCCAAATACTGGTCTTTGTAGAAGCACAAATGTAAGAAAGTAAATAATGTGATGAAGAGGCCCATCCACAGGAAAGCTGGTCAAAAACCCTCCACTGCAATTCTCCCTTTCTTTCCACCACAACAGCAAACATCAGTGTCATTGCAAGTTTCAAAATAAAAAATTCGGTGTGGAGGTAGTGGGACTCTAGTCGTGCTGATATGTAAGTTATAATATATTTAGTGAGGAGGTTTCTTCTTGAAAATAGTCCCAATTATTTCTGCATTATTGCCATATTGTGTCAACACAATGCAAGGAATTCAAGCTTGCTAGCCTGGTATTAGCCCAGATACCTACAAGGACTTGATCACTGCTTAAAATCTTGATAAACAGACAGAACACTTCAGAGTTTGCAGAGTGAAGAGAAAAACATTGTCTGAAATTGAAAATGATGAAAGAAAATGTGAAAATTGATACCTAATCACTTATTAGTGAGTATTATTTATCATTATATCTAATATTAACATATAATAAATTGATAATATTTTAAACTCTATAGTTTTCATGTCAGAGTAGCACTTCCTTCACTACAGCATTCTGTAGTGAATGCTAGTTTCTTTTCAGTGGTACCATTGTTTTACAGGAAGCCAAAATAAAATAAATTGTTGTAAGAATTTTATGATGTTATAAATATTTTGAGAAACTATTTTCCCTATTAAGATAAAAAACCCTGCAACTTTAAAATGCTACTGCTAAACTGATAAATTAGAGTCAATTCTTTGGGAAAAAGTTTCAAAGCTCTTATTTCTGTCAAAGTACAGTGACTGTAACCAACAATCAGTAGTGATAAAACATAAGATGATGGCACATTCAGGAAAGACTTTTCAGAGTCTGGCCCGAGTGACAGAAACTAGAGTACAAGGATAAGAGCTTACTCTAAATAATGAGGAAATTAGAGGCTGATGTTTGGCCCTCAGCCTGGTTTCTTTTTCCATTTTCTTTCAACTTCTGATGTAGGCAAATTTTCCTAGCCCAATTTTCAGAGGTGATCAGCTTCTCTAATAGTGCATGTTACTAGCTGGTTCTTGAACTGTGCTGCAAAATGCAAGCGTATTGGTAGCATCTGGCTTTCATAAAGACATACTGAACTCTGGGATATATTCTTGAGCATGTGCATGTACAAAATAAGGAAAATAAGAGGCCATCAGTAATGTACAGCTTACGATAGTAAGATATTGGATGAGAATAAACTTTTGTATTCAAAAAGTTAAAAGAAACACAAAGCAGAACGTATTAACTGAGGAATCTGGATTCTCTGAGCTATCTTTTTTTCCAAATAAAAATAACACTTGTTTTCTGTAGGTTTTATTCCTTTTTAATCATTTTACACTGTGTATAATGTCCAGGTGCTGTAGAAAACATGAACTATGTAAAAGATGCAAACATATGTTCACAGATGAGAATACAATAAAAATAATAAAAGAGCCATGTAATTTGATTACGTTGCAGTTCACATTTATGCTAAGGCCAAGGAGGAAATTGTGAAGATGATACCTGCTTAAAGGACCCAGGGGATCAGGCAAAACTTTGACAGGAGAAATCAGAAGTGTGCAGTCCAGTGAAGAATTAAACTACTGGGAATAATAATATGGGCTGATGCACTCAATATAGCAGTAATGCCCTCCGAGAAGGGTAGGAAATAATTCAGTTCCTCTAGGCTGCACAGAAGCTAAATACAGTATGACAAGAAATAGTAGCAGTACTCATTATGTCTGATTGCTAATTACCCCTTTGAATGATTCAGTTATGCCTGCTACTAGATAATTAGTTTAGTAATTTATGGCTGCAGCACAAACTAGTATTTTAATTTTCACTGCACAGTTTTCACAACACCTACAGTTCAGATAATATCTCCCTTTTTATTCAATTTCAAACTTCTTTTTTTAATAGCTGATGGAGAGGGGAAAAAACTTCCCAATTTTTTCAATTTCCTAGCATGACTTTAATGTTAAATTACATATTTTCATGTCATTTTATTCAAATGTATACTATATAAATGTAGAAAACAATTTTACCTGAGATTTTAACATGGTTTCTTTACAGATTTCAGAACTGATCCAGGAAATATTTGCACTGGAATATATGCTGTAGTAAAGTTATTCATTGTGTCTGCTCACACTGGAATGAAACTATTCCTGTGTATGAGTGTTGCTAAGATTAGACCCTTGGGATAAAATAATTTTTTTTTTCATTGTTTTTGTAATTGCACAGATATTTCTGCACTCCTCAATTATTCTGTTTCAAGAGGTTAATTCTTCTGTGTAAGGAAGTTGCAGACTGCAACTGGTGACTTCTAGAGTAGTGCTTGTATTGTATTGGTTGGTGGGATTTTGAAGGATCAGCAGTTTTCAGGAATAACGTTATATTTCTTATAAAAACAGCTACTTCTTAATTCACTCAAGCATGAAAGCTAATTCTAAAAGGTATTTAGAGATGTATATTTGGTAATTTGTGAGCTGTGCTGTTTTTCTAATAAAGCTACCACATGGTAATTTGGATTGCCAATGGCAAATGCATATCTGAGTACTACTGAGGATCAAGGTGGAGTAAATGGAGGGAAGGAGCAAACAGCTAATCAGAAGAGCAAAACCACATGTGTCTTTGTATGGCTGAAATCCATGATTTTTTTTGTGATCTTAGCAATCTTTGGATGATGTTGCTCTCTCTCCTGTTGCAATCATCTTAGTTGTAGGCAAAATGTTACTGTTTCACTTAAGCAGACGTTTTTTCCCACTTTTCCTTCTGTATCTCATTTTTCTAGTGGTAATCTCTCTTTCTCTAGTAAGAGAACCAGAATGAACCAAACAAGCTTGCTCTTAAATTTTCTATTATTCTCCATGCTAGATAAGGAATGGGTGTATAGAGAAATGAAAGATGGCTCTATAGGATGCACCTCTTCTCTTTTCAAAGGGCATAACAACTTTTAAGCTTCTCCTGGCCTCAGAGGAAATTTGCAATGCTTCTCTTGTCCACAGTAACGTATTTCAATGACATTTTGTCATCTTTTGGAGGTAGAGTTCAGAGACAGCTCTCTTCTTTTGCAGAACAGCTTTCTGCACAGAGCAATGTTGGTTAACCTTCAGAGGCAATTCGAGAAAAGCATCCTTGAATTTGAACTGTAAAGTCCTACTTCCCAAAAAGAGCACTGCTTTTTGACTTTTCTTCCCACAGTGCCCAAGGAGCCAAAGACA
>VYZX01020714.1:6942-29963 GCA_013401335.1 Brachypteracias leptosomus | reverse complement strand
TATCTCCAGATAAGGGGACTCCACAACCTTCCTGGGCAGCCTGTTCCAGTGCTCTGTCACCCTTACAGTGAAAAAGATTTTCCTTATAATTTTGTGGAACCTCTTATGCTCCAGCTTGCACCTATTGCCCCTTGTCCTATCATTGGCCATCACTGGGAAGAGCCTGGCTCCATCCTCATGACACTCGTCCATTACATATCTATAAACATTGATGAGGTCACCCCTAGTGGATTTCCATTCTAAAATATGTTATAAGATTGTTGTTAGAGTCTTTCTATTTAATCATCAGCAAATTAATGTAATGTCTGAAGACTCCTATAAATGGAGATCTTTTTCATCTGATCTGATTGATGATCAGTGTGTTGCTATCCAGTTTCCATTGGCATAAGTTTCTGATACAGAACTGAAAATTGCTCTGAGATCATGATTGGACTTTAAATGGTAACATCTCTCTATAGCCTTCAGGCAAAGAGTTTGAATGGCTGCTCCTTTCCACTAGTGTCCAATTAACAATGCAAAGTGCAATGGTGGAATCTGTGCCAAGGAAGGTTTTTGCAAGCTTTATTCTTTCATTCACATATTAAAAGAAACTGCTATCCCCTTCAAAGGTGGCATACAAAAAATAGATTCGCTTACCAAATATCTTTCTACAAGAACACAGAATTTTACCTGTTTAGGTGCATTTAATCTTACACATATTTTATTTCTGAAGCTCCCTAAAGAGTGGAGTTCAGTTTCTGCAAATATGTTCCCAAAACGAAGACATGAAGACAGCTTTCTTTTTAGAAAAAAACACACACTTGTATTCATCTCAAAATATTAATATAAATGTATTAGAAAAAAAGTAGGCACAACATTATTTGTAGCAAGGCTCTACTTTGGACATTGATTACTGCCCGTTAACTGCCAGTTTCTAGGCCAATAATGGTGGGATATAAACTTAAACAAGCCAGTCTGGAACTTAAGTGATGGCTTTTAGATGAACATATTATAAAAATGGATACATGGAATAAAAAGTTAATTGATTATTTCTAGTAGAGTTACAGCTGGTATTTGAGAGGTGTTCACCCATATCACCTCTCCCCATGAAAGCTTTAAGTTATTGATCTTCTAACTCTGTGGTTTTGTCTTCATTTAATACAGAATTTCAGGCAGAATTTGCCCTGCATATTTCTTTTGGACACAATTCTTTAGACACTAAATCAAAAGTATTTCAGACTTTTCAGAATCAAAGACAGTTTCAGTTAACACCTTTAACATTGCAAGCATTCCCTTCTGATTGTTGTATGCATCTATACATATATATATATATATACAAAAAACATATGCACACACATGTGTACATGACTTACTGCATTAAAGATTCACTAGAATCTAACCTTTTATTTAAAACAAGCCAACAGAAAAATAAAAACACAACTACTTTCGTTCTATGTGCAGGAAAACCAACCTTGAACACATGATCTTGTAACCCAATACAGAAAGTAAAGAAAATAAAGGTGTTCTAAAATAGACCTGCAGCTCTTAAGACAATTTATCATTTCTGTGGTTTGACTTCTGACTTTTTTTGCTATTTTAACTGTATCATATTGAGACAAAATTCTGGAGAGAATAGTTAAAAGTCTGAAATAGTCCCTTTGAAGATTACTGTTATTTCCAGTTAAAAAAAAAAAAAGATTTCTTTGAAGTAAATTTTAAAATGCACATTAAATTAGTACTAAATGTATGTATTTGTTAGTAGTGAAATAGACTGTTTTTCTTTACTATCATACTTAAGTAAACTTGTGCTGAAGAGTTTAAAGGTTACCTCCCGGTAACCTAATTACCTCTGGTACTACATACCAGTTACAGCAATAGCTCTACTACTTTAGTACTTTGTCCATCATTGATGTTAAGCAATATGTTATCCTCCTGCTTGTACAGGTCCATTGCACAAAATACAGCTTGGCAGTTGGGTTGTATCTTGTTCCATTCAAGTTTATAAACAGCTGAATCTTCCTAAGTGGAGAAATTTTCTTTGTATCCCAATTGCTCTTAGTTGGATCTGTTTAGGTGGGATCATCTTTACCAAAATGGAAAGTAAAATATGTCAAATATTAGCTGCAACTCACATTTGCAATTTTCTTACTGTTTTCTTTTCCATAGAGACTCAGATATCAATGTACGTTTTATTCTTTTTTATATATTACTTTCCTTCTTTTATTCTAATTAGCCCTCATCTAAAGCATCTAGCTTATCAAAAGACATCAATGTAGAAAATCAATAACAGTCTTTCAAATAGGTCCTACCATGGGTTATGGGAACTCCAGTGGTACAGGTATGTAACTGTTCTCCCTTTCCTACACCAGAAAATGAATTTATTCTGATGACTGCATATGCAAACATTATTCTGAATGAATTAAAGAAAAATTATATCCAGTGCACTCGACTCTATACCCTTAATAGGAAAATGAACATGGATTTTCTTTGCTTTAAATAGATTATGGAAAACTCCATTTAAAAGTAAAGCTTTTAATGTCAATTACTATATTTTTTATTTTCAAATTAATTTCACAGGTTATTCATATAGATTATACATTTCTACTTTGAACTGCTGAATCTGTCTCTCTTTTTTGGTCTTGGACCAAACAAACCCAAAATACAAATTCAAATAGTCCACGTTTATAAATTACACATATCAAAGATACAGGACCATCCTACAATTTATACTGGATAGGCTTAAAAATTATTGTGTTCTTATTTTCTGGGTGATCTTCTTGTATGGAATTTGACAATAATTAAATCAGTTGATCCCTAATAGCTATATCTGAGAAGATTATACCACTCTATAAAAACAAAGTTCGAAGTTTGGGACAGACCAACTTTTATATAGAAGAGAAACTAACAAAGGATCTAGCAAACATAGATTACAAAAAACTTTGTTTGCTATAGTATTTTTGTGTGTGTGTGTGTATATATGTATACAACCAAATGTATATGTTTAATATATATATGTAATGAAAATTTGTTGATTATAGTTTTTTAGTTGCAATAATTTAGGAAAGGTTCTTTACTTTGGAAAACACCTTTGGAAAAGGCAAATATTTTATCATGACAGCTCCAAAGTCTTCAAAATAACAGGATTCCACAATGAAATGCAAATCAAACCCCTCTCATAGCTTTATGGAAATAGTACTGCATGCCTGTGTCTACTCACCTGGTGACCCAAGTGAAGCTCCACTATGTAACTGCACTCAAGGGGGAGCAAGATGTTAAAAACAAAAAATGTTTTTCCTTCTCTACCATGTGGTTCTCTCTTCTTGGCAGCTTTTCTGTGATTTCTCTAAGCAATTCAAGTAAATAAACTGGCAGTTTTCTGGTTCACCCCATGAGAATGCCATTATTCTTGTGCTTAAAGAAAGGCACTTTCCTTCTGAGTTTGCCTATCCGCAGGGACAATCTGAGTTATGTCGTTGGTTTTAATTCTCATCCAGGCATTTTTGGAATGTGTATATCAAATTGTGGCCACTTTGGAAGCCATTTCTAGATCCAGTCTAGCAACAAGGGTAATACTACTCTGACAAAAGTTGTCTGATAGGGCTGTCTAGGGTACTGAGAAATGGCTCATGGCTGGTGCCCCCTAGTTCTGCCAGATTTGCAGAGCTCAATGGGAGCCTAGTCCATGGTTCAGAATCAGAACTGCCGTGGCCTTGTAATAAATGTGAACACGACTGGAGAAAACATTCATCAAAAAAAGAGTTTTCAGCTCCCTTTTTGAAACAATAAACTCCTTGTTTTCTTGACCTGTTTGTACATTACATTTTGAAGCGTGATGGTGGTTCTGGAATATTCCATATGATTCCTGCAGAAAATAAACCTATATAGAAAGAAGAATATATAGTAAAGCCTGATGAAGATGAACAATGAATCTCAGAAGCCTCAGGGACTCTACAGGGATCAGAGTTGCTGAGATACCATCAGTGTGAAAAAGGCAGTGAAAAAGCAAGCATTTTTCATATGGTAAGAAAAATCTCTTAGTCATACCAATGGATGAAAAGAGATAAAGATAATGTTCCAGTTCCAACGTGTTCATTTTATAAAAGAATGAGACTTATCAATAGAAAAAAAGCTTTGGATTTTAAAAAATGAGGCAGCTGACAGATATGTAAAGTTAGTCGATTTTGCTTTGCATTTCAAAATCAACTTTCATAACAGCTGCCACATGTAAATTCAAGTTAAGTCTATGTGTCCTCAAGACAAGAGTGCTGTAAAATCTGTCTTACCACTGGAGATAAGTATCAGTAGAACTGGATAGGTAGTTATTCTGAGATAAGGGACACAAGTGATGATCTGATGTATTTATTTCAGATGATTGTGGAATGTTGTTCATTTTGATATGTGTATATATGTGGTAATGCTGGGAAACTATACTGTTTTAGGGTCAGTATTTTTCCAACTTAAAGAAAAAAACCCCAAAACTGCTGTTCAAAGTTTTTTACTCCCTTTCCTGAAGCTAATAAATATTCTAAATAATAGTGTGTATTTTTGGGTAAGGAGTATGAAGAAGGGAGTCTTGAGCTAAGAAGAGAGATTAAAGGGGGGAAGAAAAAAAATAAATTAAAAAAGAAATGGAAAAGTATTTCTTTCTTCACAGGCTGATAGAGAAGCAGGGAGTGATGGAGTGGGTGTTCAAGAAAAGCATCAAATTGACAGAATAGAAGCTAATCAGGCAGGAAGGAGAAGATTATGGATGATTAGGGACCTAGGCAAAAGCTGCTTATGTTGCTGGAGAAGGGGACTTAGAGAGCAGATGTTGCCTATAAATGGCCACTTCTTTAACCCTCCTATTTGACACAAAGCAGCAAGACTGTAGGTGCACTGGGTTCAAAAGCAAGCCACAATGGAGTGAATGTGACATGTCTATGGGAGAAAAGGGAGCTGAGTGCTGCTGGAAAGAGTGGAGGTGGGGGATGCTCCAGGCGCGGGGAAAGCAGCAGCTCTGGCCAAGCTGCCCGCCTTGCCTGTGGCAGAGCCATGCTAAGGCAGGCTGGTGACAGCTTCTTTCCCTCAGAGGCAGGAAATACAGAGGAGGTTGCAAATCTGGGAGGGAGATTCCTCCATCCCACCTACTCTGCTAGCAGTGGGTGTAACAAACCAGACTCCCTGTCTCACACCATACTTTTCTGCCTTGCTCTGTCTTTGGCTTCTTTTCTTTCTCAGGACAGCAACAGCAAGGTCTGTCCTTAAGATAGCAAAATTCAACGTTGCATAATGAAAGGATTGGGGGAAAACAGATTTGGTGCAATATATAGAAAGGGAAAAGGTTGAAAAGGGAGCTGTAAGAGTGGAGACAGAATTATTGTGAAATAAGCAATAGCCCTACTTCGGGGATTGAGAAGAAAAGTACACTTCAGCAGGAAGATTTTCACTCTCCTAGGCTAAATATTCCACTATTTTCCTTAAACCCTTCAATTGCAAGTTTGACTGCACTGTTTGTTTTGAAAGTTCAGAAGGAAATTGTTAAAAGTATTTTGTTAGTCCTTTAATGATTCCATATCACCTCCAGGAGTTGCTTGTTTGGTTTCTAGTTTGTGTTGGTGTGACCTCAGTTATGGTGTGCTTGTCACAAAAGAATAGAAATTATTGACAATTATGAGATACTTATATCTGTTTCTTAAACATTTTTAAACAGATTAATCAATTTATTGTATTTATTTAATAATGAATCTTTTTGCTGTCTCACACCTTTTAAAAAACATCCCCCTGTTTCTACATTGCAAGTAAGGCTAATTTTTTATGGGAAAACCTGCTTTTTGGTCATTAGTATTCTTCCTCCTTTTCTAACAAAATTAACCTAGGCTTAAAGATTTCAATGCAACTTTACATAGACTTTAAGTCTTCCTTATTACAACTTTAGATCGAGTTGAAAGTGAAGGCAAGAGCACATCTGTTGTGAGTGGGCACAAGCAAGAGTAGTCATTCAACACTTAGCTGTCAGCAAAAGAAATAAGGAGTGCAGTAAAGTCAACATTTTTCTATAGCTCACATTTCTGTTGTAAAATCAAATGTTTATGGTTTTTCTGAAATTATACACTGTTTCTTTGTCTATCTAATGTAAGTTATGTTCCTGGCATGTTTCTCATTTTTTCCCAGTGACTATTCAAATTGACATTTCCTTTGATCTTTTTATGGTGCATCAACAATATTACAATGAATCACAGTTCTCACCAATCATCTCACCTTTGGCTTCTGTTCAATAGCCTGCTTTTCCGAGTCTGAAAGTTATTTCATGTTCTTTTTCTTTGCTTCTAATTCAACGCACATTGTGTATAATTGCAGAGTAGAGTGATGATTACTCTCCAAAGAATTACAATCAAACTTGGCTTGTTAGTGTATAAAGCTCTGGCTGTTAATCACAATCATTTAAGCAGTAGCTAACCCTCACTAAAACACAGATGGCATGTTGTTAGCATTTCAAGCCACCCAACTCAGACATTGTTGATGTATCCCAGAGAAGACTTTGTTATGCTTTTCAATACTGCTTCTCTTCTGTAACGCTGAACAGTATCTGCTGGATTTGATACCCTCTCAGACACTTAGGATGAACGCATGAATACTGTACAGCTGTAGCAGCTCAAGCAAATAAAAATGCATAATTTTTTTTCCACTGAAAATTAAGAATTTAACCATACAACTCAGAAAGAATACAAAAAGGAAGTCTATGAAAGAAAAAAGCAATGTAAAAAGGAAGTTGTCTTGATTAAAACTAGTAAGTTAAAATACATGCATATGTGACTTAAGAAAACCTTCACAAGCTTGGTCAGTAATAGTAATTTAAGAAGATGCAATGTTCAGTGGCTGAGACTCCTAAGGTCTGGTGATTTTCAACAAGCCGTAAAGATAACTATTTTTTCAAGGGCTACTGCCGTAAATAAAAACTCAAATACTGTATTTCAAAGAGTAGAACAAATCATACCATCAGTGCCAAACCCCTAAGCAAGGATTTTTAATAAGAAAGATGAAATGCTTGATACAAAATGACAATCCACTTTATAAAATCATGTATTTCTTCAAAAACATGTTTAGTGAAGGTTTAAAATGACTACATGCAGAAAAGTTTAATTCTTGCACTTTAGAAAAGGATTCTTTGAAAGGTCAGGTTTCAGGGATGTGAGCAAAAGACACAAGACAAAGATTCTTGCTACTTCACAAACTCAGTACATGTTTGTCTGTCACCCTGTCTCCTTTCAAAGGCTTCACTATTAGTAAAATAAAGATTTAAAATGCCTTATTCAGAAGATACCTTTAGGAATTGTGTTACAGTTTTGGAAAAAAATCTATTGTTTTAGATAAACTCTGAAGAACAGGAAAAAATAAAACTCTTCTCAAATGAAGAATTTATTATTTAACCACAACTAACTCAGCATGACTTTTCTTGAGGGTTCATCAAGTTAAGAGCTCAGAGGTCTGGGTACATGTGTTTCAGTGCAGCCAGAGTACATGAGCACTTGCACCTTATACTTTCCAGGGTGCTGTGAAAGGGATAAGCTTCACCAAAGAGCTCCATCATGGATACATCCTTACTTGAAGACTCAGCTGTGTATTAGGTCATGTCAGTTTTGTTTGTGAAATGAATAAGGCTTTTCTCCTTACCTTGTAGCAAGGTTATTACTGTTTTGTCTACATAGATGCCATTCCATGGTGAAATATGGACTTATCAAATCAGAATTTAAGAAAAAAAAAATTTGATTCCTATATTCTTTTTGATGCATAGTTCGATAAGAAGCAACTAGTCTCCACACATGCTCAATCTCCTTCCACCACCTGCATCCTTTTTGTATTCTTCCCTAGCGACTACTGCTTACTTTAAGTGAGCAGAGAAGAGATTTGAACTGACATTTAAACCTAGATGTAGCTTTATGTCATTGATTAGACACATTTTCTAGTAGGTAACATCTCTGCTACAAGAATGGGAGAAATTTGAATTTTCATTATTAACTCCTTTAGCACATACAATTTCAGAGACATCATTCACTTAACACAAAATGTAGTGAAGCCTAAGGTAAATTTTCTGAGCAGTCATTCTGTGTTCTTACACCATTCTAGAAGATATTTTTTGTATCAATAAAATTCTTTACCAGGCTTTAATTAAAGTATTTTATAAAGACCTAAGTCGTTTTTGTTTTTTGGGTTTTTTTTGCCAAAATTTCAAGATCAGATGACATTTCTTTTTCATCTTTAAGCTTTAGGTAAATATGAATTGTTCATAGTGAACTTTGCATTGCCAAGCACTGAAAGATGCTTGTCAGCTCTGTAATTGTGTATTTATTTGAGTTTGCTGCATAGACACAAAAATTTATTCTTTTTCTGTTCTGGAGTGCTATGTGTGCAGCAAAAAAAAAAACACATTGAGAAGCTGTGGTTCCTGGTCATATATTGTATGTTCTTGAACATATATGAACATTGAAGAACATATATGTTCTTCAATGGCAGCACAATCGGTTATAAAGTTGTTACAAAGGCCTTACTGATGAAATCTACATTCCAACCATGTTACATATATGGTTCAGGGATACAATGCACATAAACATCCTTATGTTGTTTCCCAGAGCTGATATGTTTTCAGATTATTCTTGCATTGAGCATTAAAAGTGCACCTTCAATTTAATTTCAAATAAGGTGTAGTACCCACATAGTTGTCTACAAAGAAAGTACTTCATGTCACATATAATTGTTTTTCTATTTGCAATAAGCATGAAAATTCTCTGTTGTGCCCAATGTTCATCTTGATTTCTTTGATCTGAAATAAGGGGTGATTTGAATATAATATGCTTTTAATCCAACATACCGTTCAGAACAAAGGTATGGCTTCTATTCAGCAATCAGGGAACTGAAATCTTGAAACAAATTCTGATCTCCTTGCAACAGGATTTTCTGCATCAAATACCTTGAAATTGAGACTATTTGTACAGCAACAAATTTAATGTCAAGTGCTTGAATGAAAATTGAATTAATTTGTTGCTTTCGATAATTGACCTCCTTTAATTTTCCAACTTTACATGTTTGTTTAATCTTAATACCTTTTGATTTATTCATGAAATGTTGCTCTTCTGCACTTTGTAATAGTCTCTGTCTATTCAAGCATTTTCAATGTGATATTCTCCATCCTAAGCTTTTAATGAGGTTTCTTATTTTTAAATAAAAGTCATGAAGGTGTCTTTTTTTTTTTTTTTTATATTCATTAACTATATTCTATAAACCATGCCTGGATAGGAAGATCTCATCAGTTTAAGGTTCCAGAATAGGTTACCAAGTGTCATTCCAATAAAAATTAAATTTGCATGCAAAGCTTCATTTGCAAGAAGTGCTTGTTTATCTTCTCTGGCATTTATTACAGTGATCAAGCAACTGAAATAATCTGCATATTATGCAAACCAGTCCCTTTCCCAAGAAAGTTTTCAGGCTTTTTATATTAAGAAACAAAATAATGCAAAGCCTTGTTGTCATATAGCATGAGAAAAGATTTGGATCTTGTCACAAGAAGATACTGTCATTTCAGGTGACTAACCTATTTTGGGAAATTAAAGACTCTGATATTATGGGTTATATCATTGAAAAGTTTTATTATTATGATCTTAGCAGCATGAAGGATTGCTCTATTTGCTTCCTGGTTAATTGGACTAATGCCCATTCTACCAGTGTAACCACAAAGATGACTAAAAGAATTGGAAAATTAACAATGAAGTGAGTTCTTAGCCCAAGAGAATTTCAGTGAGAAAGGTTAGATCAGCTGGGAAAAGAAAGCTAACAGTACTTGTGTCTTTACAGTCAAGAACATGGAGATATTGAAGGAAGAAAAGGTTGTAGCAAATTGTTGAAAACTATGGTCTATAAACATATAAAGGGCCCCTTTTAATCTTTGTTTCAGGACATCTTTTGAAAAGGCTTTTCCTACTAAGTAAAATTATTAGCTTTTGCTTTATAAAAGCAAAACTCACAAGCCTATCAGAACAGAAGCGAGTAAACTGTTGCCAAATTACATGTTTTTATGTGGATGTTTAGATGGTGGAAAACATTTTGGGGAAGTTTTCTAGAATTAGATTCATTTTTGTAGAATACATACCTTTCTACATGAGAATTGTGATTCATGGTGTCAAGTCTTACGTAATAGAATACTTGTCAAAGGAACAGACCTTTATTAAGTAAAAATATATGTTTTAACAAAACACACAGTTTTAATTAAAATCTGATAAAGAACAACCCTCTTGAACTGGAACTTTAACTAATACAGAAAAACTCATTGCCATCCTCTTAGTTTAGCTGTTTAGTCACCTGACTTTTTTATGGAGAGAGAAAGTCCCCTCCAGAGAGAAATTCAGAACATTAGAACAAAGCATCTGAACCAAACTGCCCCCAGGATTGAGTAAGGAGCTCAGGGAGGCCAGTGAGATATCTAGGTTGCAGATGCATGGGAAGGAAGAACAGGCATATTTCTGCCTATTGCGATATTGCAGCAGAGACTGGATGGAAATTATTCCCTCCTGGTGCTCCATGTTCCTCAAGCTAAAGGGACTATTTGTCAGAATAGGTGCTACTTGCATGGATTTTGCCAGAGTAACCCATCACTCAGAGGTACATAGTTGGCAGATAAATGGCCGCCTATTTCATGAAACCATCTTTTTTAAGAGCTTTTACATGATTGAAAGCACAAATTGCACTTTAAAAATAGCACACTGTAAAGTTATTGTCTGTCACTGTTTTGCCATCTACCATTCCTTCAACAGTTATAACCTTGCCTTGTGTCTTATCTGAAATGAGATCATAAATTCTCCAAGGAAGGATTTGTCTCTTAAAATAGCACTTCTACAGCAATTAGCACTTTAGGGTGCTGAACTTTAATAGACTTTTCTGATCTGGTCTGGAACACCTCTCCTATGAAGACAGGCTAAGAGAGTTGGGGTTATTCAGCCTGGAGAAGACAAGGCTCCTTCCAGTATATGAAGGGGACCTACAAGAAAGCTCAGGAGGGACTTTTTACAAGGGCTTGTAATGATAGGACAAGGGGTAATGCTTTTAAACTGGAAGAAAGTAGATTAAGATTAGGAATCAGGAAGAAGCTTTTCACTATGAGGGTGGTGATTCACTGGAACAGGTTGCCCAGAGAGTATGTAGATGCTCCAACACTGGATGTGTTCAAGACTAGGTTGGATGGGGCTTTGAGAAACCTGGTCTAGTGGAAGGTGTCTCTGCTCATGGCAACGGGGTTGTAACTAGACGAACTTTAAAGTGCCTTCCAACTCAAACAATCTTATGACTTTATGATCTTGCTATAACATAGCAAATAATCACCAAAGTATGGAAAATAGATCCAGAAGCAATTTTGAAACCATATAATCTCTTCCCTGATCTGAAATAAGGTTAAAATATATCTGTCAAGAATGATATTGATATATGTCTGACCTTAAAGTTCTCCAGTGATGAAGATCCTAAAACCTCACAATACAGGTATATTCAAGGGCTTTACATTGTCTTTACTATACACACGTTGCTACTGGGTTTACCTGCACATTTTGCTGCAATTTAACTTAGCATTTTCTGTTCTTTCCATCAGGGATATGGAGAATGTATTAATTCTTTTTATAAGAGAAACCTTTTATATATTTGAAGTCTGACCATCTTTCCACTTGATGGTCTTCATTTGACTATGAATTGAGTGCAAATAGCAAATAAGAACCTCATGATGCTTAAGAAAAAACAAAAAGGCAAACCAAAACTAAACAAAACCCCCAGTTTGTTAGGAGAGGTAAAGAAGATTGGGCTAGTCAGTATAAAGACAGCAGATGAGACACTGAAATTTTCATTCAAACCCAGCAAACTCCAGAACCACCAACTGTGTGGGTAATGGTTTCACTTGCACACTTACAACAGAAGGCACCTGACAGTACTTTGTGGACTATGGAGAATATCTCAGGCATGATGTCAAGGGCATTAGAGCTGATGTGGATGTTTCTACTTCATTACTTTCAATGGACCACAATCTTATCTGTCTGCATTATTGAATGGTTACCCCTCTGGAAGACATGCTATTGGTTATATACTAATGATGACATAATTAGGAAGCAGAAGTAGACCTTGGTGAGGCAGTCTGGTGAAGTGCCCACTGACTGGAAAAGGGGAAACATCACCCTCATTCTCAGAAATGGAAAAAAGCAAGACCCAGGCAACTACAGGCCAGTCAGTCTCACCTCTGTGTCTGCCAAAATCATGGAGCAGATCCTCCTGAAGGCTCTACTGAGGAACATGGAAAATAAGGTGATTGTTGCAACCAACATGGCTTCACCAAGGGCAAATTGTGCCTGACAAATCTGGTGGCCTTTTACAATGGAATAACGGCATTGGTGGATAAGGGAAGGGCAACTGATGTCATCTACCTGGACTTGAGCAAAGCCTCTGACACTGTCTCCCATGACATCCTGGTCTCTAAATTGCAGAGACATGGATTTGATGGATGGACCATTTGGTGGATAAAGAATTGGCTGAATGGTTGCATTCAAAGAGTTGCGATCAATGACTTGATGTCCAAGTGGAGACTGGTAACAAGTGGTGTTCCTCAGGGCTCAGTACTGGGACTGGTCCTGTTCAACATGTCGGTGACATGGACAGTTGGATCGAGTGCACCCTCAGCAAGTTTGTGGACGACACCAAGCTGTGTGGTGTGGTCAACACGCTGGGGAAAAGAGATGTCATCCAGAGGGACCTTGACAGGCTTGAGAGATGGGCCCATGTCAACCTCATGAAGTTCAACAAGGCTGAGTGCAAGGTCCTGCACCTGGGTCGGGGCAACCCCAAGCACAAATACAGGCTGGGCAATGAGTGGATTGAGAACAGCCCTGTGGAAAAAGACTTGGGGATGCTGGTTGATGAAAAGCTCAACATGAGCCAGCAATGTGCAAGTGCAGCTCAGAAAGCCAACCGTATCCTGGGCTACATCAAAAGAAGCGTGGCCAGTAGGTTGAGAGAGGTGATTCTGTCCCTCTACTCTGCTCTTGTGAGACCCCACCTGGAGTATTGCGCCCAGTTCTAGAGCCCCCAGAACAAGAGGGATATGGACCTGTTAGAGAGGGTCCAGAGGAGGGCCACAAAGATGATTATAGGACTGGAACACCTCTCCTACGAAGACAGGCTGAGAGAATTGGGCTTGTTCAGCCTGCAGAAGAGAAGGCTCTGGGGACAACTTATTGCAGCCTTCCAGTATCTGAAGGGGGCCTACAAGAAGTCTGAAGAGAGACTTTTCACAATGGCCTGCAGTGATAGGATGAGGGGTAATGGGTTCAAGCTGGAAGAGGGTAGATTTAGGTTAGAAATTAGAAGGAAATTCTTTACTCAGAGGGTGGTGAGACACTGGAACAGGCTGCCCAGGGAAGTTGTGGATGCTCCATCCCTGGAGGTGTTCAAGACCAGGTTGGATGAGGTCTTGGGCGGCCTGGTCTAGGGGGAGGCGTCCCTGCCATGGCAGGGGGGTTGGAACTAGATCATCTTAAATGGTCCCTTCCAACCTAAATCATTCTATGATTCTATGATCCTATAACTGCTTGTAGCCATAACCCACAGGCTCTTTGATTTGACTGTACACAAATCCAGGATTACTGAAGCATGGAAAGATAAACTGTATGGTGCTAGACAAAGTGTCTGAACAATAAAAATTATTATCTGTATTTTTTTGGAATATACTCTTATGTTGTACTTTTGGAAGGAATACAAATTTTTGGATGCTGATTTTTCAAGAGCATTTCCATTTTAAGATGGCATCTGGAATGTAGGTTGAAGATCAGTGCAGCGAGCTACATCAGTAGTATTATAATACTTCCTTGGATTATTCCAAATTATGTTTAAAAGAGAAAATTTATTAACATTTTGATCATACAAAAATAATCTACTACAGTACAATACAAAGAAAAGTGGGTAGACTTTTCTGGGAATTGTTATAAATAGAAAACCATCATCTCCAGATAGGAAAAATGGAGCTGAATGTGAAGTGGTGATTTGATTAGGGTTTACCAATAAGCACTAGAATAACCATGGGATTGACAGAAAAAATAGATAACAGGAATTATACACTGGCTGATAAGAATTTGGCCAGTAAGGAAGCAAATGTAAGGCTATTGTACAGACCACATTATATCTCCAGTCTTTTTGCTTGCATGGCTGTGCCAATCTACTCGCAGTCATTACTGTTTAAAAAAAAAATAATTCCCCAAACCAGAAAATGTACCAGAAATGTAACCCTTTAGACTCAAATCTGCAGATGTGTAGTATCATCTTAGTTTCATATGTGGCAGATCATAATTCATAAATTGTCTCAGGTTATATGTATCCATACTCTAGTTTTCTTGAATGCAGTAATCCAACAGCAATTTAACCAACACTATGGGAAGTCTAAAATATGCTAATTCAGCAAACTAGCCAGGTCTTCAACTCTGAGGTTGGGTTTTTTTAATTATTTCTATTATGGTAATAAGTTCCATATATTTGCAGCTAGACATGTCTGAAACAATGTAGTGTTTCCTCTGCTCAGACACTGACTTTTCTGCTCTATATGAGAGTGGGTGGGTTATATTTCTCCAATTTTTGTGAGTGCCAGGAATGAAGGAATTGAACTGCTTATAAATGCATTATCCAGAATAATTAGCACTCCTAGTTGTATGATTATGATTAAATGTGATTTAAATGGCTGTTTAAACGTAAGAAACAGAAGGCTCCTACCAGAAGTAGCCTTCTAATAAAAGCAGTACAGAACAGAACGTTATATCAAATTGCTGGTTCTTTTCAGATCCTGTGTAAACTAGATGTGCTGTCTAGCTATCCCATTTGCTACAAATAACATATTTGCTTTGGATTTGAAGTTTTTCTTTTTTATATTTATAGATCCAAAATCATTAGTTGAATAATGTCAGTAGAATAAATGTAATGACTTCATCTCTGCCTTTATCTTTAGTAGTTATCAAAGTCAAAAGTAGCATTTTGCTTTTTGCTGTGATCTCTGTGTTCATGAATGATACAGAAGTGTCCAAATTATTTATTGAAGTTTGTGAATTACTGTGGAAATTCTCCCTCTGCAACTTGGAGTTTGCTGTTTGTAACTGACTATTTGCTTTTGGAATTGGTTACTGTAGTCACATCATGTTGTGTTTGCTGCTGACTATCCCCCAGATCCCTGAGCAATTTCTGAGTAGGGTTCTGTACATTGCCAGCACAGATCCTCAGACCAGTGTTCATTCATATATATATTTATGAAGGGTTTTTGATGGACAATGATCACAGAAAGAAAATTGGTTTTCATCCAATTTTGAAGAAACAAAACAATATTAATACATCTTTATGAAAGAACAACTTGATTTTTTAAATTTTTGTTAAATTCTAGGTTGTTGCTGTGTTGTAGCTGTTCTGTATTTTCTGTTACAATACCTCTGTACAGTGGCTTAGGATCCTGCATGTTTTAACAACAACAACAAAAATGATTCTTTCACTACTTCTATCCTCAACTGCCCAGCCGCAGTTCTTAGACTTTAGCTAGATCCTGCAGCTTGTACCTAGTTATATACCATCATACTCAGTGGTCCTATTAAAATGACAGGGATTACTTTGATAGATTACTTTGCAGTAAGCTTTGATTCAACTTGACTGAATAACAGAACTGATCTTCTAGTCTTTACAGGAAAGGCAAATTAATCTATGGATGCACTGGATTTAGTGATAGGCCATAGCAGTTATTATTATCCCTTGCTACTTGCAATACCTATTTAGGATACTTAACCTGAGACTGAGTGTTTACAGTAAGAGAGGGTGGTATTGCCACTATACAGGCTAAATGATTAGGGCACTGTGCAATTGTTCTGACATTGTGGCCCACAGGCTGAAGAGAGACTAGAAACCCAATCTCTTGGAAGAGAGCTTTAATCCACACGTTGTTGCTCAAAGGACTGGTGGCACCAACAGTATCATGTCAACTGTTTTCATTGGACCTGTAGTCATAATATGAGATAGGAACCAATCTTTCCAGAGCAGGCACTACTGTCAGGTCTAGGAGGTTATTTGTTCATAACTGCATAGTTGTGTTTTTGTAACTTGTCTCCATTCTTTTTTTCATAAAATCATTGTAATAGTACTTCTACATATTTGCAGGTGCCATTCTTTTTACTACATACATGTGCGTGTATGTCTTCTACTTCACCTTTTTAACACCCTGTAAACCAAGTTATTCTTATTTCGCCTGTTTTTCTGGTATAAACAATGAAGCTGCAAGAAGGGAATTTCATTCCCTTCCTTTTGGAGTACAAAATTAGCACACATGAAGATAAAAGAAAGCACTTTCTGTGAAGATTTCTGTGATTTTGCAGAAAGCCAACCGTATTCTGGGCTGCATCAAAACAATAATGGCCAGCAGGTCAAGGGAGGTAATTCTGCTGTTCTACTCCACTCTCATGAGATCCTAACTGGAGTACTTCCTTCAACTTTGGAGCCCCCAACACCAGAAGGCCATCGACTTGTTAGAGGGTCCAGATTAGGGCTACAAAGATGATTAGAGGGCTGGAACACCTCTCCTACGAAGACAGGCTGAGAGAATTGGGCTTGTTCAGCCCGCAGAAGAGAAGGCTCTGGGGACACTTTATTGCAACCTTCCAATATCTGAAGGGGGCCTGCAAGAAGGCCTTTTCACAATGGCCTGCAGCGATAGGATAAGGTGTAATGGGTTCAAACTGGAAGAGGATAGATTGGAAATTAGGAGAAAATTCTTCATCCTTAGGGCAGTGAGACACTGGAACAGGTTGCTCAGGGAGTTGTAGATGCTCCATCCCTGGAGGTGTTCAAGGCCAGGTTGGATGGGGCCTGGTCTAGTGGGAAGTATCCTTGTCATGGCTGGGGGGTTTAAACTAGATGATCTTTGAGGTCCATTCCAACACAAACCATTCTATTATTGTATGTAAGCAGTCTTGTTTTTGTCATCAAGATATGTATATGTGAATTTGACATAACTTCAGATACATCATCAAAAGCACATTAAGAATAAGTGGACTTTCTTCCAATTACAGATGAATAGCTCTAGATAGTTCCTACAAATGCCTTAGAGAGGGTACGCACTTTATTCTTTTCCAGTTCCCACTTTCATTTACCCGCAGGGTTAATTTCCCATAGCAGGAATTATTCTGAAATAAGGATCTTTTATTTTTTGTTACTTTTTTAAGATACAAAAATAAGAAATTAATTCATATTCATGCTTGAAATTTAAATGGTGTAATAATTTTTGAACCTAATTCTGTTAATGCTAAAAATGTACTGAACACTAAAGTTATAAAATCAGTGAGAAAAATTGTAAAAGTTATTTTTATATGACTGAGAATACGAATATGACTGACTGAGGTCTAAAGTCAAATTCTGGACTGTTTTCAGCTTCCCATAAGGTGTCATTTGGAAGTGCAAACTAAATTAGAATTTAAACTTCCTATGTAATTATTCTAATCTGCAGTACAAAAGTGCAGTTTGCAAAGAAGCAATTGCCTATCCTAAATAATGTGATCTGGACTAGAAGCTTGCCCTGCTAGCTGACCTTTGGTACTTCTGAACTCCTAGCACTCTCTGCACAGCTCCAACCAGCTAGGCTGGGACTCACTTCAAAGAAATACAGAGCAACAAGAATGTTTCATTCTGTCATATACATTTCAATGTAATCATTCATTTTAGACTTGATTCTTCTCTGAATTTGGCTTTACTCAGTATTTTGAATTCGTACATGTAATAAGCTGTCTGATAGCTTATGAAGGCAAGAAACATAAAAGACATATCCAGATTATTCTGACTGTGCTTTGCTTCCTTGGCCAGTCTCAGAAGACTAGAGCTAGATATGCTTTTTGTGTGGTTTTAAACAGTTTCTGTAGTTTGCTACCCTTTCAATGATGCAACTGATAGACACTGGAGTCTACAGCACAAATTAAGGAGGACTTTTTCAAGAGAAAGGAATTTTGAGTAATATTAGAATTTGAGGGAACTTACTTGGGATTTATATTCAAAAATCACACCCCTGTGTATGTAAAACATCTACCTTCATAATGAAAATTTTCTGATGTTTTCATTGACATATTCTTTTTCCCAATGCACTGATATAGAATACCTTAAGAGTATCTTTCCAGCTCAGTCTCATTTTCCAGTGATATAAACTGAAAATAAAAATATAAACTAAAAGTGTTTCAGGGGCATTGCTTTGTAAGTGCTGGCCATATTTCTTGCACATATTTTGCTTTATTTCTCCATGGAACAAGATGTAGGAGAAGTAGGAACTTGGACAAAGCTATAGGCTGAGTTTCTGAAACGAATCTCAGGGACATTTAGGTAGATAAGTGAAGATTAGAAATAATTCCTTTACTATGTAACTTGATTCCTCAAATCTTCAACTTGCTACAGTGCAGCTGTTGTGTCCTCTGTGAGAGTGTTATAAAATTTGAAGATTTTCTGTTTGACATTTATCATGAACACTAAATTTTTAATTACCAGAGGAAGGTCAGAGTCCACTACATGGCTTTTTTAAACTAACAAGGTTTATTTTGGCCCTTATTAGCATACATAAGCCATGACCAGGAAGATTTAATTACTGTAGATCTTTCTGTGCTTGTTTTCTATTGCTGAGAAACACAAACTTTATCAAAAGTTTAATAATATGTTCTTAAAGATTCTTTTTTTCATTTGTACCTAACATTACAGTATGAAATGATTTTTTGAAAATATTGGGGATTTCTTTTGACTTTTTTTTCCCTTAATCTAAGTTTCCAGTCTTACATATTATGGAAAATGGCATGTGTGATGGATTTATATTTGTTGAGTATTCTTATGGGTGGCAGTGTGATGAATAGCTTTTAGGTTTGGGAGGGGTTTGGGAGACAGAATGTGGATTGATTTGTTTCATTAGTGTTTCTTTGTCAAACAAAAGTTTGCTTGTTTGTTGTTAGGAGACAAAGTGAACCTCAGAAGTTGGAAAATGACAGCTTTTCCATTGTACTCTTTTAATTCTAATTTGCTCTGCTTTGGGCTATGTGTCATCAGGCAGATTTTGGATTAAATTATTACATACAGTATTTTTTCTACAGGATCAATGCTTCATTCAGTTCCCAGGATAGATATCAATATTCACTTAATTATCAATAGCCAATAGGGTTTTTTTCATTTAATCAAAAAGCGTCTCTTTTGCATTCAAAACATGTTTTGCCTATAGAATTTTTCATTTCCTTGTGAGCTTTCCTATGGCACTGGCCACTATATTAACTGAGTTCTCGTGTCATACTGCTGGGGGAAGACATTATTCTATTTTCCTAGAGAAACAGAGTCTCAGAAATATTAGAAATCAGAACCATCTGCTGGTTTTGAGTCCAAATTTAAGGCACTTAGGACTACATTCTTGAAGCTATGCAATATTATCCAGAGTTTTCTATATTCTAAGAGGTGTTGATTTTGCCAATGTATTTGACCTGGGTAAGGAGGAAAAATTCTTCAACACAAAAGACCATCAGCTCACCAGCAAATTAGGACAAACCTAAACTTTACTGTGTTTGAAATGAGAAGCAGAGAAATAGAGATCAAGTTCCAAGAGAAATTTGGCTTATGTACTACATTTTGCAACACAATAGAACAAGAGAGAGGGAAGGAATAGATCTTCTGGAGTGGTATTACTTTTATTCTGAGTGTCCACACTCATTGCAGCCTCTTTTTTACATTGTTGGCTCCAGTGAAGGAGAAAAGAATCACAAAAGCAATGATTTTTATTGTAAAACCTGATTCACTCAACCACAGATGCATACAATGCACTCCATACAAATGAAGCAGTGATTTTAGTATTTTTACTGCTTTTCTGACTTGGAATTTTGTTTCCACATAATGAGTGTTTACAAATGGATAATATTTCTCGCCAGAGATGGAAAGTGAAGCTTTTGAAACTATTAAAATAACTTTTTCTTGGGCAGGGAGAGAGCACCTAAGAATCTTGTTGCGAACAGCTTTTCTTGCTTTCACAGTCCTAAGGGAAAAATTACTCCAGCTATAAATGTCTTTTCCTGAATTCAACTTGTTTTTCCACTGTGCTTTTTAGCCATTTTGATACTCCCTGCATTGAGTATTCTGTTTCCTTTCAAAGTTAGGCCCCTAGTGCTTCAAAGTTTGAATTCAATTTATCATGTTTTTGCAGTTACTTACTTAAGTCCAGAGCTTTTGCTGGTGGCATTTCTCAATGGAAACCAGAGAAGTTTCTGATGAGGACTGCTGAATTTCAGGCTGCTTTCATAGTCTTGTGGAGAACACAATGACATTTTTCTACTATTTAGTAAGAACAATTGCTGTGCCGCAGCAAATTCCTTTGCTTGTTATCTGCCTCATTTCCTTGGATGTCAGGATGGCAGTCAACTGAAGGGGAAAACATCTTTAGATAAAGAAGTTCTGCCTGTTTCCAGTGGAAGGACAGAGATCATAAAGGAAAATTAGAGAAATAAGCACTACATGTATTAAAAACACAAGAAGAGAAAGCAGGAAGTGACAGTGAGAGATCAAAAAGTGTAATCTTATTCCACTTCTAGAAATCCTGTTAAACCAAATATTTTTTTTCAAATATGGTTATATTTCTCTGTGTTTATTTTAATTCTTTTATACTTACCAGGCAGCATCTTAAACCCTCACAGAAATCAATAGGAGCTTTGGGTATAAAAAGACTGTGCCACAANCCCCGTCAAAACAAGGCTGTGTGTTATCAACACCTTCTGGCTTCCAGTACTGCAGCATGAAGGCTGTATGGGGAAAATCAGCTCAGACAGACCCACTACAACTTTAAAGAACAACCTTGTTCCTTGGATACCCATGGCTGACACGGTGCTCTTGAGATTATGAAGAGCTCCTGCTCCGCTGTTCTCTGTCATGATGGGCAAGGCAAATGAAAAGAGAGAATGAAAGCCCAAAATACCAGTTGTGAGAGCCTGTAGAGCAATTATGCTAGAGCTTCCTTCTGCACTGTAGGTCATGTAACTACAGTGGACTAATTTTCAGTGTTTTCTCTATCTTATATCCTCTAAATAACATATTTGGTAATATCAGCCTCGTGCAGTCACAAACTCTCTCTGAAAATATTAGTGGAAACATTGGTAGGAAAATAGTTCACTTGGAACTTGGGAGAGGCTGGACAATGAGGAAAGTCATGTAGATATGTTTTCTGACTTTCAGTTTTTGCCCACTGATCTATCATGAAAACTTGTGATGGGTAACAGGAAGGCTGTTTGCTGTACTGAGTGCTGTTAGAAGAAAAAAAAAATCCAAAGTGAAATAAGCAGTGAGTACAATTCATTGCACTGTTTAAGTCAGAAATTGCTGCCACATGGACTCAGGCTTTCTAATGGCTTTTCACAATCAGCCATCTGTAAGCCTCCAATTGGTATGGTGCCTGCAGTATTTATTTTGAAATGCTCTATAACCTCACAGCATCTGGAAATACCCACGATACATACTGTGCAACCATAAACTATATAAATGTTGGGGAGGATTCAACAAACTCTTCTATAAAAAAAAAAAAAGTGTTGAAACATGCAGAAGCAGCAAGGCCAGAAAGGAATAACTTTCATCCAAGTGTAGGTGACATTGTGTACATCCTTTTAAAATTGCCATATCATTGTGGGCATTCTCATTCTTAGAGAAATAATAATAAATTTTTTAGTGACAACTTCAGCTAGTAGGTATTAAAATGGAGTAAAACAAGGTATTCATAAGAGATGTGTTGTGAGAATATGTAATAGAATAATGTTGTAGTGTTCTCAATTCTCATTTAAGTCTTTCTGTTAGCTGCTTTGGCTATATTTCAAAAGGATTTGCATTCGTGTATAAGTACTTGACCAGGATGTAAGGCTGAGTTCATGTATCTAGAAAGATATTTTGAAAAAATTATTTAAATTTTAGAACTTCACTAGCTTGCTGTTATACTGGGATAGAGAACTTCCTTCCCAGCAGAAGATTCTGTGAAAGCAAATTCGTTACTGTTTATGAGGTGATTCCACTTGTCAACTGTG
Organism: Brachypteracias leptosomus; assembly: GCA_013401335.1. Lineage (NCBI taxonomy): Eukaryota > Metazoa > Chordata > Aves > Coraciiformes > Brachypteraciidae > Brachypteracias > Brachypteracias leptosomus. The sequence continues at coordinate 7,899 of VYZX01020714.1, read as the reverse complement.
GAATAACCACTGAAAAACTGTGAAATTTTCATGCAGCTGCACTTAACATTATGTCAAATTTATCATACTTTTTAAGCATGAAAAATGCAGAGAATAAAAATCAAAGCATTATAGATGAACTTCTTAAAATATCTTTGAATTTTCCCATATACATTTAAAACATTTATGTTTTAAAATGAGTGTCTTCCTGTCTTGTTTTATCTTCTATCTTTCACAGAATCACAGAACGGAAGGAAGTGGAAGGGACCTCTGGAGATCACTTAGTCCAACCCTCCCTGCTAAAGCAGGTTCATCTAAAGCAGGTTGAACAGGAACACATCCAGGCAGGTTTCAAAAGCCTCCAGAGAAGGAGACTCTACAACCTCTCTGGGCAGCCTGTTCCAGTACTCTGTCACCCTCAAAGTTTTTCCTTATGTTTAGGTGAAACTTCCTGTGTTTATGCCTGTTGCTCCTTTTCTTATCACGGGGCACCACTGAAAAGAGATTGGCCCCATCCTCTTAATATCCACCTTTTAGACATTTATAAGCATTGATTAGATCCCTCCTTAGCCTTCTCTTCTCCAGGCTAACCAGACACAAGTTCCTCAGCCTTTCTGTGTAAGAGAGGTGTTTCAGTCCCCTAATCATTTTCATAGCCCTCTGCTGGACTCTCTCCAGTAGCTCCTTGTCTCTCTTGAATTGGGGAGCCCAGAACTGGACCCAGTACTCCAGAGGTGGCCTCATGAGGATAGATTAGAGAGGGAGGAGAATATCCCTTGACCTGCTGACTATACTCTTCTTAACGCAGCCCAAGATACCATTGGCCTTCTTGGTCACAAAGGCATGTTTCTGGATCATGGTTAACTTGTTATCCTCCAAGACTACAAGGTCCTTCTCCTCAGAGCTACTTTCCAGCAGGTCAAACCCTAACCTGTTATTACCGTCCAGGTGCAGGACTCTACACTTACCCTTGTTGAA
>VYZX01020713.1:8906-99112 GCA_013401335.1 Brachypteracias leptosomus | reverse complement strand
AATTCAACGAGCTGCTGGACTTCGACTTCATCCTCTCCAACTCCCTCATGCACCAGGAACCTGCCGCCGCCGCCGTGGTGGTAGCCCCCGCCCCTGCCGCCCCGGTCCCCACCGCCAGCCCCTGCCCCGCCGGGCCCTTAGGCTACCCGCTGCCGCGGTCCGAGTCCGCCGGCCTCCTCTACGGCGGCGGCTGCCGCGATGGGGCCCCTGCTGCCGGCCCAGCCGCTCCCTTCAACCTGGCCGACATCACCGACGTGTCCCCCTCTGGAGGCTTCGTGGCCGAGCTCATGCGGCCCGACTTGGACCCAGTGTACCTGCCGGCGCCGGCGGCACTGCCGCCGCTGGGCAGTCTACAGGGCAAGTTCGTGGTGAAGGCCGTAGGCGAGTACAGCCACCTGGGGCTCAGCCCCAAGAGCGGGCCCCCGGCTGCCGCCCCGCCGCCCGGCACCGAGGGCCCCGGGGCCCCCTACAGCCCCCTGCCGAGGTTGTGCCCTAAAATCAAGCAGGAGACTGCCCCGCTGTGCACCCTGGCCCTCCCACCGCCGCACGGGAGTGGCCCCCGAGCAGCCCCACAGCACGACTTCTCCCTGGGCCGCCCCCTGCCTGTTCGGACTACGCCTTCGCTGGGGCCCGAGGAAATGCTGAGCGGCAGAGACTGTCTCCCCGCCGCCCCGGGGTTGAGCCACCCACCGCTGCCACTGCCCCCGGGGTACCCCCTGGCCCCCGGTTACCCCTCGTTCCTGCCCGAGCAGCTGCCGCCTGGCACGCTCCAGTACCAAGGTGAGTCCCCGTGCTCCGGCCACGGGCGCCCGCTCCAGCGCTGGCCGCGGTGGTGCTCAGTCCTCCCTGTCTGCCCTTAGAACTGATGCCAGCAGGGAGCTGCCTGCCTGAGGAGACCAAGCCCAAGAGGGGACGCCGGTCATGGCCCAGGAAAAGGACGGCTACGCACACCTGCGACTATGCGGGGTGCGGCAAAACCTATACCAAGAGCTCTCATCTCAAGGCACATCTGAGAACCCACACAGGTTAGTCCCAGTGCAGGGTCAAGTGGGACACCCTGGCCTGAGGGGCATGGAGTGAGCATCTCAAACAGTGAAAAAGGGAGAGTATGGGACAAGGGCTGAAAGTAGCAAGTTGTAATCCTTCTCTGTTGGGTTTTCTGGATCCCCCCTCCTTGGCTACATGAAGTCCTGTGGAGTTTTTTGCTTGTTGGCTTGTCACTTTACTTAATGGTTCAGAATGACTCAGATGTGGGAGCAGGTGGGTTTCTTACCAAGGCAAAGTCTGTTGCTCCTCTCTTGCTATATGGCTAGCTAATTAGCAGGTAGTTGGAAGTCAGCTGGGATTTGTTGCTGTAGGAGGTATTGCTCCAGTTCTGAGGGGGGGAGACCTCTCTCTAAGATACTGCTTTCTTTGCTTGTGGTAAAACCCTTTGTGCACGCACCCCACCTGTCTTGGCTTGCTCTAGTGCAAAAGATCGTGCTTCTCTGCAAGCTCCTGTTCTCCTTCAGAGGAAAGTGTTATGGGCTCCTTTAAAGTGAGGCTTTTAGTGTTGTGGGCAGCAACGGCAGGGTGCTTCACCTACGCATGGGAGCAGATCTTCCCTGCACTAGCACCAAAGAGGCAGAGTTGAACTGTTCAGCTCCAGTTCTGCTGCTAGAATTTGGATAAAATCTGTAGAAGTATGTATCTCAGCCCAGATTCAAACTAACCTTACATGTGAATGTCATGTCGCAGTAACTGAGCTTGTGAAAGCAGCTATATTGTGTCCTGTTTTGCCAGTGTGAGCATTCCATAACAGTGATTAAATAACCTGGGAATTTGCATAATTTAGAGCCCTGAATTGTGAACTTGATTCAAACTTTCTCCTGAAGAGGAGATGGGAAAGGGAGAAACTACTTGTAGTGCAGTAGTTAGGCTACATCTTCAGCTAGTGGCAGTGAAGGGAAAAAAAATTGGCCAAATGAACCGTACTTCCCATGTGCCATGAGCCGATCAGCACTGCCTCCAGTATGTGTAGGACCAGGAGTTTGTAATTCAGGGCAACTCATGTCCTATCAACAGTGCTTTTGTTACAGTGTAGGCAGTAACACTGGGTTCTTAAGCTAGGGTAATGAAAACAGTTTTAAGCTGTTTTTTAATTCTTGAGACTTATATTTGTCTAAATACACTGTGTGCTGACCTATTGCTGGTTGCTGTTTGATCATATGTTAGCCTGGAAAAATACAATATTATCTGAACTTCTGTACTCTGAAGCTTTGTGTGCAAGACAAACAGTGGAAATGAGCATTTTAGTGAAAATTTCAGTGACACCAACGTACCCGTACACCTCAAAAAGACAATCTCACCGTGTTAGTCTTTGTAGTTTGCTTGCAGATGCTTCAAGAAGTTTGTTGCTTTTTCTTTGACATTGCCCTTTTTCTTATGCAGGACAGCGTGTGTTAATGCTTCTTGAAAGAAGTAGTAGTCATGTAAAAACCTAACTTGTGTTTTTCTGGGGTTTTTTTAAAGGTGAGAAGCCTTATCACTGTGACTGGGAAGGCTGTGGATGGAAGTTTGCCCGATCTGATGAACTTACTCGTCACTACAGAAAACACACAGGCCACCGCCCTTTCCAGTGCCAGCGGTGTGACAGAGCGTTTTCCAGGTCGGACCACCTTGCCTTGCACATGAAGAGGCACTTTTAATTGGAAGCAGTGGATCTTTCCCCAACTGCCGTAGAGATTCAGTATTTACAGCACAAGGACTGTCTTCCACAAGATGGGGAGAACACAGTTTAAGCACTACAGATAATCAAGGTGAAGTCTTCCAAAGAGTGGAAAAGAGGGATAATTGCATACAGGCGTTACAACTTTGTTTTTATATATACACATCTGAAAGAAAACCAAAAACATTGGGGTCAGTGACTGGATCTTCTGTCATTCCATTTGTAAATCCAACTTGAATTATTTCCGGACTACAAAATGCCAAGGAGTGACTGGAAGTCACGGTTATCAGGGTTAAACAGACTGTGCGTAGTTTGGAGGGTGGGGATATTACACAGGGAAATTACGTTCCCTTTAATGTTCTTTCAATGCAATATTAGATGTAAGTGTAATCTTGTACTTTTCCTTTTTTTTTTTCCCTTCTAAAAGCCATTATGATGTTAAAAGAGAAGGAAAAATTCAGGTACAGAATTATATTTTAAAAGCCTATTTCATGGTGCTTAGTGACTGTTGGTTCTAGAGGTACCAAAACCAGGAAGCCAAAGTTCTCAAACTGCTGCATATCTGACAAGGAAATATTTTTGTCTTCCGATCGCCAATTATGACCTAAATCAGGTAAATAAACCTGGTTTATTTTTTTTAAAGAAAATAACTTTATGCAGACAGTCTGTAATGCACTGTGGTTTCGATGTGCAATAGTTTGTACAACGGTTTATTCCCAAATATGCCTTAAGCAGAACAAATGTTTTCTATATAGTTCTTTACATAATAAATATGTAATATAAATTTAAGCAAACTTCTATTTTGTATATTTGTAAACTACGAAGTGAAAATGAACATTTTGTTGGAATTTGTATTTTGCGTATTCAAGTGAAAAACAAGTTTTAAAATAAACCTATAATATTTTATCTGAGTGGCTGCTCCGATTTTCTTCTGTGCATGGGTATGTCCAAAGAAAGTTAAGTGTTTGTTAGGGGTTGAGTTTCCCAAGGCAAGAGAGCATGGTGGCAGAAGCTGATAGTCTCAAGACTGTGACAAATAGGATTGTGTAAGTGCAGTGCTGATGTAGCACAACCTTTTAGGGAAGAAGGTGTACTGAAAATTTTTGCTGTGAATATCAAATTGCCACTTACCCCACCTGCATGAAACTGTAATTTACTGTTTTTAAAGTAACTCAGTTTTAGTTATTTGTTAGAGGAAATACATCTGTTTGGGACATTGGACTTAGTGTATTGAAAGAAAACATTCTAGAATTTTTTTTTAGTGGTCTTTTTAGCATGAAAAATTTCTAGCATCATTTTCTTAGGCTTCTCAATAAGCTGGTGCAACCACTTTCATGTGAATGAAGTAAAATCTACACAATAGTCTTGCAAAGTGTAAGCTTTACTAAAGGAGTAAAGGATACGTGCATATAACAGCTTGTAACAGTAAACTGGAGTTTCTTTTGAAGCCTGCTCTTTCCTGGGAATTCAGTAATTCAGCAGTATCTGAAGAGCCAAAATTCCTGCAGGAATGCTGTTCTGTGTACATAGCTTGGGACATCTGACCATGCAACCTACAAACCTGATAGCTGTGTGCTCATGACATGTTGTGGTAAGGTGACCAGGGTCCCTCCCCTTGCACTTGCTCTGCTGCAGTTAGATACAGTTATATGCAGCAAGCGTGGTGAATGCCTCAGGGTGTTACCTGTTTTTGTTGTAGCTGTCCTTGGGGACCTCTTTGCTCCAGTTTCTTTACAAATGTGTAGCAATAAGACAATTTCAACAGGAATGCTTGATGACTAGGACATGTTTTTCTCACTATTCTTTGTAAAGAGAAGAAAGAAATTGTTCCTCTTCCGCTGGTTTAAAATGTCGGTCAGCTAAATATTCAGTAAAGTTGAGCATGGGAAACAAATTACAAGCAGTTTTTGTAGTAGTTAAGAGTGGCAGCATGAACATTTTGGTCCCAGATATGCCTTAGGGGTGCTATTAAATTTCACATTTTGAGGTATTCTTTGTGTGGTGACTGGTGCCATTTTTTCTAAGTCAGTGTAAGTAACACCTTCTCACCCCTTATCTCCTAGGCTTGCTTTGTTCACCTGAAAGCTATCTTCGTTGGTTTGTTTTATAGGTAACATGGGAAGTGGGGAATGTCTTGTTTGGTTTGCAAATAACAAGTATTTAAAGCTAAATTAAAGTTATGAGTCATCCTTTATCTGAAGGTTTTTTTTATGTGAAAACTTTTTACAATTAAACCAGTCTTTTTTTTTAACTCCTCTGTTGCTCTGCCTGTGGATTCAGAATGAGAAATCCAAGCTCAGTTTGCTACTGGCACGTTCTGTGCACCTGAACTGTGTTGTCCCGTCCAGTAATGCTGGAACATGCTTGGGGAGGTGCAGGGTCACCTTTGTCTGCCATTCAGAACCTTTTATGTCTGTGCAAGGTCTGCTTCCGAACACATCTGTAAGTACTGAAATCTGAAGATTTCATTTGAGAAACTTGTTTCTTTTTCTTTTCAAGTGCTGTCATTATGCAGCCATCAGAACTTTGAAAGATGCTCTAGCATTGAGTAATGCAGTATCTGCTTCAGCCAACTTCAGTTTCTGCTTGATGGTTTTATAGACCCTATGTTTATAGTTGCATGAACAATGACATTCTTGAAACAGGGTTTTGTCCTCTTCTCCCACTTGGCTTTTTTTTTTTTTCTTTTCTATTTTTGCTGATCCTAACCAAGCTGTCCTAGTGTATGACTTTCTTTTCATACCTAAATAGGCACAGTTGTAGATTGGTATTTGAAAAGAAATGCTGCTGTTCCTTTAACCATTTCCAAAATGCTACCTCTGTACTTTTGGGATAGGAGCCAACACTCCATTTTTGCTGTACAGCATCAGCCCATGAGAAGCAGTCCCTGTTCTTAAGAAGGTCTTTGGGGGAAATACTGAAATGCAGTTGCACCAGTTGTGCTTTGATGTGCTACATACCTCTAGAAGCAACACACTGTGTTCACCACCTGTGTCACTGTGTCTAGCGCCCTGGAGTTGCACTAAAGTTTAAGGTTGTACACAGATGCAGTGGAACAACACATGTATCAAGAAGCATATCTCATAAAACATATGTAAACCACTAAGCAATCTTGTAATGGTGTCTTGAAAAACAAGATTAGTTTGGCATTAATAAAGCTATATTCATCTGCTATTTTGCTTAGACTGGGGCACCTAAAAACAGAGTTTGAGGTTATTATGGGTGGCCTTTCTGACATGGGGTGAGCCGCCCCAGAGCACTATTTTAGCTACTGTAGGGAAAAGCTCTTGTGGCAGAGAATGATCTCTGCAGTCAAACTGCAGACATCCTTAATCCTGCTCACCCATAGCCCAAATCTCTCTCAAGCACACTTAGCATGTGAAGATGGAAATGTTTAAAACAAGATGGCACATGCCTGCCTACCAAGTGCCAAGTATTCAAAAATGGCATTGGAATAAAAATCTTGGAGCCACAGTGGCTCTGTGCACTTGTCTGCTGCACACCATGGGCTGGAAGTTTGCACTCTTCAGACTTGGTCGTTGATTGTAAGCCAGTGCAACCGCCTTCAGCTTTCCCCTGTCACATGAAGATGGACTTCCAAGAGAATTACTATTCCTCTATGGTGGTTACCAGATCCTGCCACTGCTGAAGTCAACCATGAATCTCACAAGGATTTATATTAACTGATATGAATCAGTGAATTTAATTCTCCTTCTCTTTAATAAGGGGAGATCACAGACTTCTGCGGTTAATCACCCCAAGTGCTAACGGTTCAACTGAATTAGTTTACACAGGTTTCCTATGGGAGTGTGCTAGATGTTAGAACTCGCCTGCTTCCACTGAAGTCCCTGGCAAACACTTTTAAAAGTATTTAAATCTCAGAATTTCCAAACTAACCCAGTTGTAAACTGTGTTCCTCCCTGGGCTTTCCTCCCTCCTGAGTGTGATTGGGTTGTGTGCTCTAAGATAGCAGGGCAATATGAATGGGTTGCAAATGTGGGCGGACAGATGAGTAGTTACACCATAGGGCTTTGGCAAGAGTCTGGATGTGGTAGGAATGTCAGCTGGAGTAAGCAAACCCAAGATATGGTGAGCAAAATTCACATGTAGAGAAAGAGCAACACTACTGCCACCAACACTGCCACCACATGTTGACTTGTGCTTGTCAGGTAGAGCTCCCCAGATTAAATAGTTGTGTGTAGGCTCAATGGATATATCTTTGGAGACCAAGGAGACAAGTATGTTCATAAAAGAGGGGAAGGCACATCATTCACTGAAATTTAATTGAGGTCACATTGGCTTGGCGCCACAGGGTAACACACCCACATTCCCCTGTCTGCTGTACACCTGGATGACTCACGTTTCATCTGCCCTTCACTCCTGCTGTGATTTACGGGATGGGGAACATTTTCATTATGGCTGAGGGCACTGCTACGAAGTGCAAAAGTCGTCTCTGTGGCATAGAAGTGGGTGGTGTTGGTGTTTGCACAGCCTTGTTCTCCACCCTGGCTGAGACACTAGATATCTGCTAGTCTCCTTTTCACCTTTGGATGCTTACATGTGAGCCCTCAAGGCTAGAACCTTAGCAGTGTGAAAGACAGAAGGGGGAAAAGTAACATATGCTTTAATAATGTTTGTTCTATATTTAGAGCATGTGTGCCCAGAGTTTCATAGAAGATAAGTAGCTTCTGTAGCTGCTCACAAGAGGTATTAGGCAGCTGGATGTTTTCCTTTTGGTGATGCCTTCCCGACTCTTGGAGCCATGTCTCCTTCTGTAACCAAAAAGGTGATTTTCACATGGACCTGGTCAGCTCGAAGTCAGCCTTGTGACATGCTTATTTACAAGAAGTTTTAGGGAACAGGCCAAGCTCCTTTCACTTTGAAGCTTGGGTGAGCAGAAGGGTAATCATGTGCTGCTATCATCACAGACATCTTGCTGCAACTCTGAAAAGTTTTGCATGGTTTTCCTTTGGGTACAGTGCGCTTGTTTGTCAAGCACAAGCTAAGGCTTGCTTAAATCTCACCATTCAAGTTCTCTGCTATTAAACTTTCAGGCTTTATTCAACAAAATGATACAAATTCCCTGTATTGGTTGGCTGAAAACGCATAATTTTAGAAACAGATATCCCTGAGTTGTTCAGAATTATTTCCACCACTGCCATAGCAGTTAGAAATGGTCTGATAGGCAGCATTGCACCACGAGCACGCAGGGGTTCCCTGGCTTCCCTGGAAGCCTCCTCAATCGTGTTCAATGCCTGTGCATGGCCTAGTGTCAATGCCTTCATGGTTAGCAGGAGCAGAATGTCAAGTCTGCTTTGTCCTTCTACCCTAGAAAGTCATAGGAAGGCTATCCAAAACTGCCTTCCCAGCAAAGCAGGCTTGCAGTTGCCACGTGGAAACACTTGTCTTCCCAGGCTTTTGCCACTGGCCTCCCTGCGTCCACCATGTAGAAATACTGCACAGAGAGCTTTGCTCGCATACATGAAAAACTGTTTCTCAAGGTCCTGTGTGGGTTTGATTTGCACATCAGGCCTTTGGGAGGGCACCACAGCGTCAGCACTGTTTGATGTCCAGATCTCAGCTGGAGTCTTATAGCACAAGATATCTTCCTGGGAGTTTAGCATCCATCATCATTATGTTCTTCTTTTCTGATAAAAATGAATATTGTACATTAATATGCTGATAAACTACTAAGGGCAACATTGACAGTGATTACTGAAGTATATTGGAATTTACTTTCTAAGCTCTGGACTAGATTTTGTTGTGTTTAGGCTCCAAACATCCTGATTTAATAATGTTGTTGGCTACTCAAGGAGGCTACCCAAAGGGATGTGTTTGTCTTTGCACCAGAATGTACTAGGTTTGGCTGTTCTTTCTCAGTTCCCACATCACACTATTTCAGCAACAGGCTCCATGCCCTGACAAGGGATAGCTGAATTTATTGGCTGTGCAACAGATTAGTATTTGTATTTCAAAATATCAAAATGCTTTCCAGTGGAAAGCAACATCTTTCACTGCTTTCAGCCTCCTGCATCCCCAGTAACTGTTCGTGCTTTCTTCAGTCTTAGAGAATATTATAATGCTGCTGTCACCTGTACAAGATGTTTGACTATGTTGCTTCTATAAACATTTTCTAACCAGCATTTGCTTTGACAAAGTTCCCATGTTCACAATGTGAAACGTGCTGGCAAGGCTGCACATGCAGAGATATCAACTTGCTATGGTTGGGGCAACTGGGTTTCCTTTAACTCTGCTGTGGAGGACCAGAGTAGCATACAGGGCAGAGTGATAGCCAATTTAGTCCAGCCACCAGTATTCTGCCTGAGCCACTGGCCCTAAACGTAACTGTAAGGCACACAAGTAGCCCTATGATGGGCATCTCCAGGGTGATCCCACCTCTCTCTCCCTGGAAAACTTCCTTCCAAGCCCTCATAATTACAGGTTTGTTCAAGCTCAGAAGCTTGAGGAGCACAGATGCCTTTCCAACCTGTGTTTATTTTATGCTGTAGCTCTACAGATTCCATTTAATAAATATTGGATCCTCTTTGGTGCCTTTCTGAGCTTCAGAGAGACCTTGTGGCATGGAGTTCCGTGGTTAATTATGAACTAGCCTAAAAATAGAGGTGGAGGGAGAGGAGGAGAAAGTATTTCCTTTCTGTAGTTTCTGAGGCTGCTGCCTTCGAGATTTCTGCCATTTTCTCTTTCTTACATACTACAGAGAAGGGAAGGATCTAACCTTCTGCTCTAAATCAGCCTTGATTTTGTTGTTTACTGTCAAAGGCTGGAAAGATTCAATTTCAGTTGTATTTTTTAATGAGTTTGATACAAGAAAGCAATATGAGTTTTTTACATATGTGTGTTTTTACATATGGATAAGTTCATCTAGTCTACTGTACACTGGAAGAATGCCAGGAGAATTTAGCATAATGCAATATTTCAGTCAATGTTTAAAAGACGTTTTGGCTTACTATGTTTTAATTGCCAGAATATCTGAGAAGCCTTCACCCGTCAATGCTTTTGTTTAAGGATGGGTGTTTCTTTAAAATTTATTCAAAAGATAAACAATCCTACTTTACACAATTTTCTTTGGATTTATGAATCTTAGCAAGATGTGGCATTGCTGATTAAAATGTTTTCCACCTCATGTACCCCAACATCCACATTGGTTGACATTACTCACTCTATTTCTACACACTTACGACTAAAGCATTGTTAATAATTGTTGAGTTCCCCTATTTGCTATTGTTATGTTAATTGTTAAATGGAAAGCGAAACTGACCATGGCAGGGTTTACTGGTCCAAATCTAAGTTTTCCAAGATTAACTCCAGTGTTTTCTCTTTGATTACACTTTCAAAACCCTTTTTCTACAGGTTTTTCCTTGTTGGTGTGTCCCAGGTTTTGAAGAGCAAGTGTCACAAAAAAGCAGCATCCCTTTGTACCAGGCACTGCAATTCATTCCAGGTGAGAGAATTTGCTTTCTAAGAAGTGATCAAGGTGTATCTCAGCTGTCTGGGAATCCGACTGCTCCATTAGCAAACCAAATTTGGATGGTTACAGGTAAATCCCCTTTGTGAGATGAGGTTAGGGTTTATGCTGATGAACCACACAGGCAAATCCAAAGCATTACAAAAATAGGTAGCACTTTGAAAAAGCTTAAGGTCTGAATCTTCAGGGTCCAAAACTGGAAGCGGTGTGTGAACAAAGCAAAGGGGGGGGAGGAGGGAGGGGAGGGAAGCAGAGGTGGGAGACATGGGAGAATACAGAGCAGAGGAACGATTTAAGTATTGCCCAAACCACTGGGTAAGTCAGATGTTTTCTCTGACTGGCTTCTCTTAGCATTTTATTTTGTTCTAAACATCAGGTGTCAGAGTTTACATTTAATAATTCTGCCAAAGTCAGTAATTTAAATCAATATTGACTGTCTGTGAATGCATCCCAATAGGGAGCACAGCAGCATAAGACAGAAAAGAAATCTCTTCCTCTGCAGAAGTACATCGTATATAAAACTTGATATATGAAGTTCCTCCAGCCCAAGGAATTCAGTCTGCAGATTTTTCAGTCTTTCACTGCCTGCTGCTTTGTACTGTCTGGCTACTGGGAGCCAGGTGACAGAAGAAAGACAAATCTCCCAGGACAAATGCAGTAACACTTGGCTGTTCCGGAGTCTCTCTTTTCCCAGGCAGGATGAACAGCAAGCACTCAGCAAGATGCTTGTGGCTGGCAGCATGCAGGGCTCTGGGTGTGCTCCACTGCTGTCTGCGTGGCTCCTGAGGCAGAGGTGTGAAGACAGGAGAGAGGTTGGAAGGAGGAAAATTTGTAGACAACAGAAATGGCTCAGCAATGCTAGGAGCAAATAGTAAGAGCAACAGCTGTTCTGATTTCCTTCCTCTTCATATATGAACATATCAAAACCAGAGCTGTTTGGAGCTGGAGAAAATGATAATTCTTTGAAGTACATTAGATCTGCTGTTGTTTCAGCTCTCTCTTTCCTTTCCTTCTTTCCTTCCTAGAATCATCATAGAATGTCAGGTTGGAAGGGACCTCAAGGATCATCTAGTCCAACCTCCCTCCCTCCCTCCCTCCCTCCCTCCCTTCCTTCCTTCCTTCCTTCCTTCCTTCCTTCCTTCTTTCCTCCCTCTCTCCCTCCCTCCCTTCCCCTTACTTACTCCCCCCAGTCCTTTGCAATGACAGTGTTTAACCTTACCATGGCTCTACTAGGGAATTTGCGATTGTACCATTGAGCCAAGATAGTTTGATTTGGGAGATGAGCTCGCACTTCATGGCTGGGTGCTGCTCATGAAGATTCAGCCCTTGGAGTCCCATGGCACCAGTGACATGACAAAACACATTGCTGGACACAGGAATTGAGATGAAAGGCTCAAACACATGACAAGAGGAATAGGAAATCAACTGGCAATGGGGCCCCACTCACTCAGCAGCTTGACAGGTGCTCTCCATGCCTATTGGATGCAATGAAAAAGCAAGCCACACATCACCATTCAAAGCCCTCCAGAGCTTCATCTTATTTCCTTTCTTGCAATGAAGAAAATGTGTGTCATGGACAGGATTTTCAACTTGGGGTGTGTGTGAAAGCTCAATTTTTTCTCCAAATTCAAATGACATAAAAGTTCACAAAGTTCCCAGCACTCCTGATCATGATTTTTTAGTATGCACAAGCAAGTTCTCAGGTGATGAGGATTCACAGCAGGAGCAGGAAGGAGGGACTGGAGAATGCAAATAAAGATGTGCCCACCCTGTGATTCTTGAGGGTGATGGAAATGAGCATTGGGTCCTTTGTCAGAAAGAGGTGGTGGTGAGCTTCCTTTCTTTAAAATGAGAGACTGTTAGAAAACTCCAAGCAGGTTCTTTTACTTGGTTGGTTTTTTGGTTTTGATTTGGGTTTTTTTTTTCCATTCTCTTGTTGCAGATACCCATGTTTGCTCTGTGTTTTTATTTATTTATAGGCATTTCTATGGCACTCATCACCATAGTATCTGGGTAAATCTTCTTTTCTTTCTTGTGTCATGTAATTAAAGCTATTCAAAATGCATATGCTCTTGGTAGAGGAAAAGAAAAAAAAGGTTAAGGTCTACTTTTGGAAGGGATTTCTGCCCTGCAATCAAGCACAGCTTTTGTAATGCTGTATCTTCCCATTTACACGTGAGCGAGGAAAAACAGTCTTGTTAAGGCTGTATATGCTCACGCTCCCACTACCCTGATGTGCAGGGCCACGGCACTCGACTCACAGCCTGTCGTGTGGGTAGCACCCTTTGTGCACCAGGGAAGTGGGCACTTTTGGGATGGTTGATTTTGATACCTGACTGTGGACCCTGAGACATGCTTCTGTCTTCCTTGCTCATCCAGACAACACCTAAGTAGCAGTGGGCTGAAAAAGTGTGCACAACCACCACCCCCACAAATGTACAGAGTTCCCATGAGACTCTTTTTCAGAGGGTACCTTGCTATTTTTATTGTATTGGTGTGGCCAGAGCTCCTGGAATGGCCAGCATATCCCTTCATCCCAGGGTTTGCAGGAGAAGTGGCAAGGGCTGGGGAGAGGCTGGAGCTTTTTGAAGAGGCAGCAGCCTGAGCTGGGACTGGTGACCTCCCCTCCATGTGTGACTCATGTTCCATCCTCTGAAGGAAGGGGGACTGGTCCTTCTCCTCTGCTTAGCATTTCACAGTGACATGTCCTTCTGGTATCTGGTACGACGCTCATGGGTGTCCTACAGCACTGATCTGAAGAACTGCAAAGACAGGCTGATGACAGGTCAAACACAACTTTGCACTGGAAGTTGGAGGTCTGCCAGTCAGCTCTGTCCCAGTGGGACCCTGAATTTGACAGGGCTCGGTCAGCAGAGATGCTTCCCACAGCACCAGGTGAGGGAAACTCTGCTTTCATATAAGTACACAAACAGATGTGACCAGGCTGTGCACCAGCTAAGGTAATGGTCCTGCAGATGCTCCCTGGCTCAGATGGGTGATCAGCACAGTGGTGCCTGACACGGCAGTACTTGGGGGCCATATTCATATTCAGATGAACAGGGGATGGTGTTTAGAAATAAGAGCTGGCTCTCGGAGACTGCCTTCCTTCAGCTGAGAAGTCATCTTTCTACCCAGGGTTGTCTGGCAGCTAGCCACTGGTATACCTCTTAGGTAGAAATTTCAAGAATATACAGTGGTCTGAGACCCATGGCAGTGCCAACTGCACCAGCATGAAGATATTACACATTCCTGTTGGAGAAAGTAAATCTGGCCCTTTCTTTTTTGAAAGTGGTTTGTTTCCCCTTTTTCAGAAAGAAACGATAGCTCTCCTAACTCTACAACTGTGCATACCTTACAGTATCCTCAGTCTCCAGGACATCCAACACCTTTAGTCACTTGTGAAAACCTTTGGCTGTTTGTGTTCCTTCTCTCACTGTGTTTTTGACAGGCACAGGGTTTGTTTGTCACCCCTCAGTTACTGTTCACATGTTTTATTACCTGGCTGAAGCAGGCCCTACAGAGATACAGAACCCTAGTTTCTAAAGGCCATGTGAGCAGAATTTGGCTTGTCTGAAGCTCCAGCAACAAACAAGAAAGAGCTATTGTCTTTCTTCTAGGTGGGAAAACCCGAATGCTGATTTTCAGAAGCAGATAAGCACAGAACTAATTGAATGCTGAGAATAATCATGTTTCCAGATGTTTGAGTTGTCGGGTCATATATCGTCAGTTTTTTTTTCTTTCCTTTTAATGCTAGTGTTTTATATAGGGCAAACAAGACGAAGTACTGTTGTTAGGACATGAAAGAAGGCATTAACACGAGGTACCACTTTCTGGTACATGGGGGCTGGATGAAAGCCTTTCAGCAAGCCTTGGCAGATCAGGCAGCATTCACATCTTCTAGCTTAGAAATAACGAGATATGCCAGAAGCCTAAGTGGGTTTTAGAGAAGGCGCAGCTCGACCCCAAAAGTCTCCTGCTGCTGGAGGAGGAAAGCAGCACAGGGGGAGCGCAGAGGGGCATGCGGCGGAGCAGGGAGCGGCGGGGCGGCGGCGGGCGGGCTCGCCGCGCCGTGATTCATTGTTTTCTACTGCCCCCGTGAGGACTGCCAGCTGCTGCGCCGGGCAGGCACCGGGAGGGCACCGGGCGGGCCCGGCGCCTGCTCCTGCCCCAGCTCACCTCAACGAAAAGCCAGGAGGCACCGGGGGTCAGCAAGAGGCGACATCTCAAAGCCAGCGCCGGGCCTCGGGCTGGCCGCGGGGAGCTGCGAGCGGCCGGAGCCGCTGCTGCGCGCCGGTCGAACAGAGCCCGAGCGACGGCAGCGAGCCCCGGGTGCCTGCCCTGGTCTCTCTGGCACAGACGGGTGTGCTCGCCCCGCTTGTCCAAGTGCAGCTCGCGGCGGGATGCCTCGGCCGAGGTCCCCATGTCGGGGCGAGCTCTCCCGCCCCGCCCGAGCACCGCCAGCAGCCCCACGGGCGGGCGTGAGCTTCAATGGTTTCGCCAAAGCCTTTTGTGGGGATCTGCTCCTTTCCCTTTGGTGAAGAAGGAAGAGCCAGCCCCAGATGACCACAGCCTGTTTACTCGAGAAATGTCGGGAGCTTAGGCTGGCAGCATCGTTTTAGGTCAGAATCAATCCGAGTAAAGAAATCCATGGGCAGAGCTGGCTGCATGGTGCAGCTGGTGCTGGCAAAAATCGCTGAGCAATCCTGGCACCGCCGTGCTGTCCAGCTTTAGAAACCTAGGAAAGAAAAGTAATACAGCAATACAACACCTACGTAAGCCAATGCTATGCTGCAGCTCTTGGCTTTTAGCTATATGCTTCGCTGATACATAGGAACAGAGATTCTGCAATGATGTACAGCACACAACGCAATCCTCCCTGAGCATGCATGCGAGTTTGTTTATTTAAACTTATGTTACTTAAACATCATTCAGAGCACGAAATAAAAGCTGTTAATTTAATCTTATCCTCCAAAGCTGGCCAAAACAAGTGATGGGCTTATAGCCATTCGGGGATATTGGGTGTATCTAAGTATGCCCAATAATGTGTTGGGTGGAAGTGTGCAGTAAGGTGAAAACAGGTTAAGGCACTAGTTTAGGACTCCAGAGACCTGGCGTCAATTCCCAGCTCTGCCACAGACACCCAGTGTGACCTGAGGCAACCTATTTCCCTCCCAAAACACTCTCACAGTTACAGAAGGCAAAATCGTACTTCATGTGAGTTTTGCCTTTGACTTCATGGAGCCAGCTCCCACCCACACATTTCAGAGCTTAAAAATTAAATATGGGCTTAAGCACCTTTCTGAATTAGTGCCAGAACTTCTCTGCGATTTAGCTTCCTACATCTAAGAGAGAAAAAAAGATCTCTTCCCTATTCCCACTCTCTCTGCTTATGCTGAAGTCTGGGACTGGGTGTAATTACTGGGATTGTACTGATGCGCTTGCCTGTTCCTGTGATAAACTGCAGCCCAAGAGAGAACCAGACTTGTCGAAGGCCTTTTGTTTGGCTGCTTTTTGATGCTGTTGTAGCTTATGAGCCTCTTTGCAACTGAGAGAAGCTTTCTCCAATTCCAGCACGTAACTGGGAATTAATCATTCACAACCCGCATTAATAGAGAAAAATCAGTGTCTCTGTTTAGACAAACGGTTAGATTTCTAGTCAGGGGCTCCCTTCCTTTTAGCACCTCTTCATTTTTTCACAGAGTGGTCTGTTGTGACAGTATACAGCTAAGTTTATATAACTGGCACCTTACAGCACTCCCTTAAACAGGATATTCCTGTTGGCGAAGTACCTCGAATTTGCTTAAACCAACAGTTGTAAGTTTCAGCAACCCTCGACAGGTACAAACAAGGAACCGCACTGATAGCTGAGGGGAGGAGGGATTACTACGCTTAACAAGAAATAGACTTTGGCATTTACATGCATATCACGGATACGCTCTACAAGGTAAACAAATACAGCATAAAAGCATATTTGGCTATTCAAATAACATGATTGTTCCTATTATGATGATGTCTACTGGCATGTATTTAGTAACACACTAATTTACTTTGCATGCATCAGGAAGAAAACTTTTCACTATCTGTTTCAGGATGGTTTCTGATGACATTTTCTTTCAAGTTTATTTTATTTATTTATTTATTTGGGAGGACTGTTTGAAATGAAAATAGACCTTGGCTCTTATTGACACATCAGGCTGCTTGTGCCAGGGTATGGGGCACAGGCAGTATGGCCAGGTCTCTGCAGGCTGCTGGGAACAGTCAGAAATTTCCAGGTCCCTTCTCCAGGTTCAAGTCCTCCTCTTGCCCAGACAGCTGATGTGCTGGTGGCAGCTTGGCTTGGCCAGGTATACGACAGCGATTTCTGAGCTGCCTTCACTTACAACCAGAATATGCAAAGCAGTAACTGAAGACAGCCTCAGTGACTCGGGTTATTTAAGCCTCAGGTACATATGCATGGCTCCGACCTGACGGTTACAGCCAACATTAAGCCAACCAGCACGACCAAGGCCCTCCAGGACATTTAGCAAACTGTTCACTCTCTGCACTAGTTTTTTTATTTTAGCATTAAATGCACCAAGCAGTTTGTTTAGGTCTTCTGAAGAGGAAGTTAAAAAGTCTACAGGGAAGCAAAAAGCAAACAGGCCATTCAATTCAGCAGCCCTTCATGCTGGGGACATGCATTAGAACAGCAAACAAGATTTTTAGACATCTGACTCATAAAGTGGTTATTAATGCTTCTCTAGTTATGAGAATAAATTTGTTCTGGTCATATGGCAACAGTCAGCAAGCTGAATCATAACCAGCAAGATAAACACTTGTGGCAAAATAACCTTTGCCCCCACATTTAAGCTAAGTGGGTAAAAATGAATCTAATCAGTCAATTTATTTTACCCTTATTGCATCTACAAAACTTCTGGGAATACGCACAAAATTTCCCTGTGTAGTAGTTGTTTAATGTGGTTTGAGGGTTATCTTCATGGAGAAAGTTAGACAGGTAGATGATGTGCAAAGGTTTAAAAAGCACAGAGTTTGTTGACTGTGGGGTAATAGACACACCAGGGCCACACTTCTGCTCCTGCACAGCTGCTGCATCCAGCCAGTTGTGACAGGGACCACTGCAGGGTGGCATGCAAAGGAAGGCAGCAAACAGCCTTCTCCCTCCTTGGCAGATCACTACCTGAACTACTTCGTGGAGATGCACTGCTTGAAATTTCATTGGCCAGTACTGAGGCACACACACAACTCCCTTCCCCCCAAAGACCCCAACATTCTATAGGTAATCATGCCAGCAAAGCCTGGTAGATCACAGACACCCCACAATAAATGGGTGTCAGAGGTGCATGAACTGAAAACCGTCTTTCAGATAGTATTTGGAAGGGGCGGCCAAACTCAGTTTCAGGCCCAGTGTACTCTTATGAACATGTGAAAAACTCTGCCCTGGTTTTTAGGACTTGAGGACGTAGTGATAGCTTGCTTTATAGAAATAGACCAGAGCTTTTGCAGCCTCTGGAGGCATCCCATCTTTATCCATAATCATGGGTGCTTCTTAGAAGCAAGGAGACTCCAGGTACCTGCCAGGATGACCCCTGGTGCCCCAGGCTGAAGCAGTGCCAGAACCCCATCACGGACCAAGCAGAGACTCTGTGCTGCTGCTACCTCTCCTACTGTGTCACTGTGGGCCTGGATGCATGTTTAAGGAAAAATGTATTTGGAAAGAAATCAGGAGAGGGGGGAAAGATACAGGGGAAGAAGTTAAGAGTCTGTCAGTGTCTAAAAGTGATCGTCTGAAGCCTGCCCAAATCACTGCAGTCAGCAGCCCAGATTTAAAAGATGAAGTACGCTGGCATTTTTGGAAGTGCAGCCCCGACAGTTTAAGTGGCAAGAATGGTGCATGGTCAGTGGGGCCTTAATTTTGTCTGGTCTTGAAGGCACTGCCATCATACAAATAATCACCAAACATTTTAAAGTCTTTGAAAACATTTCATTTAATTTAACATTTTAATGCTAGGAATGGGTTAGTGTTTAGGCGTGGTGGTTTCACATATTTTTGGAACCTGTTTATCCATCTTTTATTAAGACTCGAGATGGCAGCTCAAAATACTTCAGTGATTCCGGTGATGCTGTAATTTCTGCTTCTTTGTTTTCTGAATATGATTAAGTTAAACTCCTGCCTCCATCTCAAGCTGCTTCCTGTAGAGACACTTAAAGGCCAGCCTCACAAAGCTTTGTTTAGTTTGACTTGATTTCAGATCAGTGGTTGAGCTGGTAAGCAAAGATGTGAAACCTTATTTTATATCTGGTATATCTTAGACTTACCCTTACAACCTACATTCCAGATAAATTTTGTCTTCTTTTATTTGAGATGACAAGTGAACAATTGTTAATAAAGTATCTCCTGTCCTCTCAATGCTTGCTGTCCCTTGCTGACATATTTCAACAGTAGAAAATGAACAGTGGAGACATCACTCTGACTGGCAAACTTTCAGCTTGCATCTTGTCACAAAGGCAGGGTTTTTCAAAATGTCTTTGGCCATGGCTGCCCCATATGAAGCAGCTTGAAGGACTTTAGCATTAAGATACTTGGGGTTTTTCCTGCCCTGCTGCTTCTTCCAAAACCAAATGCAAGTGATGGCAGCCCACCTTTATTTATCATCTTGGTGTCCATAGAACCATGTGCTTTGAAGGGATATTGCTGTCACCATGTCTGTGGTCAGCTGTTGATAATATGGACCAGTCTGCACAGTGGGAGGTTTGTTAATAAAACGTAAGGAGTAACTTCATGTGCTGTGCCACATAAGGAAAGTTCAAGGGAAATTCTGTGCCTCTGAAGAAGCAGAATTTAAGCCTGGAAAAGTCTTCCTCTGTTAAATAATTTTTCTGCCAATATTAGCATAGAACATGAGAATCCAAATGTTCATCAACTGTGGAGCCCATGCTACTGCCCACATCACAGATCTGACCCTGTTCATGGCTTCATGACTAGTTATGGACACAAACCACCAAGCAGGTATTTAAGAGCTGTCCTGTGCCTAATTGTTTTACAGTAAGTTATCCCAGGACAGCTGCTGCATGGATACAGCCTTTCATGCCATATACATTACCAGCTGGTTTTCATAATGCAGTAAATGGCCTTCAAGAGTCACTGGATGTTTTTCAACAAAATACTGCATACAGGGTATTATCAACTCACAGAAACTTTTCCTCCTATCTGAGGCAGGATATGTACAAAACCAAGATTTTCAAAAGCCGAGTTTAAGTACTGCCCACCTATGAACCAGGAACTTTGATTCCCTAAGACTTCTGGTTCCCTCCCTACCTATAGGTTTTCCAGTACATTTTTTTTTTTCTGTTTTTCCACACTGCATTCAATATGCTACAGGAACAAGAAAGTGAGAGTTGCAAGTTTGGAGAAGAGAACACTACCACCTTCAGAAAGTTGGTGGTAGAGCATCTGGAAATGACATGAGCTGTCTCCAGCCTGACTGCAACAGCTGAAATCAAAACACTGGAGGGTGGGAGGGTGCTGCTAAATCTTCTTCTGAGACAGTGTCTTTAGCTAGCCCTGTGCTAACTGTAGCAGATCTCTCCTCGCCATTTTATCTTTGTTTTCATTATCAGACAAAACTATCAGATAAAATTTAGGGTTTGGGTTTTTTTAATAATTTTTTATTATTATTTGCTTGCCTGAAATGCATGAATTCACTTTGAAGGGTCTGGGTTTTTCAAAGGATATTTAGAGCTGGTAATGAAAAAAGCCTAAGATAAAGTAGTCCAGCAGCAGTCTCACCTCAGCAAAACCAGAACTCATTTTCAATGTGAACTTTCATGTTCTGTCCAGCTATTTTTAACAGTGGTAAACTCCTGCCTGCATGGCGGTGCTTTTGCACCAGGAGGTGCTGGTCTGTTATGTTCTGTGAAAGTGAAGTATCATTTTAAGTGATTTTATTAGAGCTAACATTATAAAGGAAGAGAGAGAACTTCAGATAATGTTATGTCCCTTCAGATGCTGGCAACACTGAACTGTGCAGCATGTAACGATCCAACCACAGCAGCCTGCTGTGCAGGTGCAGTCCACAGAAGGGTTATCCCAGTTTGGTCATTTGAGACATTATAGAATTTTCTTACAATAAATGAACTCTATTCATCATTCCTACTGTCAAACAAAGATGATGCTCAAATGAGATATTCTTGCTGCACTTTTAGATAAAGACATGGCCATGCAGGTGGTGTCATTGCCACCTGGTACAGAATGGGAACTTCCCCATCATGGTGAGCTGGGGAGGGGGTGTGTGCTACACTGTGGCTGAGGGATGCCTGCAGCACAGCAGAACCTGAAAGCCACACTGGACCTGCAGCCCCACAAAGCCCAGTGCAGGCTTGTGCCTCCTCCAGTTAACTGTTGCGTGGATCACTAACACTTCAGTGTACAGTGGTCTTTGGGTCAGTGGCACAGCAAGTACCACTAAAATACCGTACTGTATTGAGGTTTATGGAGCAATGACTGTTGAGAAGCCTCAGCTACTGCCTGTGACAATTATGTGGAGGGATTAATGAGAAGAAAGCATCTGAATTTTGTTTTCTCATGCTGGCTTAGCTAAAACACAGCCACATTGACAAGAAAGGTGCTAAGCCGGCACATCTGCTCTGGAGGCAACCAAAGTCACAGGTGGGTTACCTCATCTCCTGCTTGGTGAACCTCCACCCAGTTTGAAGGCAAAATGCGCTTTATGACTAGAGCATGATAACCTGTTGATGGGGTAGCAATAGGTGCAGGAGGACAGGAATGGCTCTGGCACCCTGCAGCTGGACTCAGAGCAGCAGCCCAACTAGAAACATGGCTGTTTCCAAGCATGCCTTGCTATTCCAGGAACACAGACCCACTAGCCAAGAAGGGATGTACTGTAGGCATTGACTAGTGATCAAAAAGCACTCTAGAAAAGGGCTGTTAGGCTAATGTATAATATGCCCTGGGGCAGAGGTCTTGCAACCAAATTACTGCCTCACCGCCTGCTGCTGCAGAGATTTCTGTCAGAAAACCACAGGAGGGCTGTTAATCAAAGTAAATAAATGTTAGGCCACTGGCTGGAGCTTCAGCATGCTTTCAGTGCTGTGGAGCCCCATGCCAGTAGGGGCGGCCTATTTTGGAAGCTGCTGTGTGTGTATAATTGGACATGCTTCATCTAGGCAGGCTCGCCAGGACCCAGGTGAGTTTTGTAAATGCATTTGGCAAAAAACACGCCAGGAAGAGCTGCTGAGCCTAAATGTCCTGGAAGTTTCACCTCTTGTGGGAAATCCTCCTCTGGCATGTGAAACAGCCACTTGGCCAGCCACAGTCAGAGCACAGTGGGTGGCAAATATCAGCAAATCCTACACTTGCTTCTTAACAGATGCTTCAAGAAGATTAAGGAAAAAATAATCCCAAATCCCATGCCATTCGAATCAACAGCTTTTATATTTTGGTGCAAGCAATAAATGCCCATCAACTTATAGATAATTTTAGGTGCAGAAATATTACTTCAGTTTCTCAGCTCCTGGACAAGATAGTCTGACAATTCTCATTACTGGCATGACTAGCTGAGATTTGGGCTAGTAACCCAGGAGAGAGACATCTAAGAAACCACCACCTTCCAACTTCCTACCCCTGCTTGTTCTAGAAAGGCAAAAAAAACTCTGCAGCAGTGTCATTTCTCCCTTAAGGATAAGCTGGTTGTTCTTATTGCTTTGCTTTGAATGATGAGAAGAAAATTCACACCTTGTAAGAATGAAAAATGTCATTACAGATTCCTGTTCCCAATAGTCTCTGCTTTTATGCAGTTATCTTTCTATTTATACCAGCCAGAGTAGACTCCAAATGCAAATGCTCTTGACCTCTCTTAAAACAACCAAAACACTTTATACTCCTCTCTTGGAAATGTAGAGGACATACCAGAACTGAAAGAGAAAATTTTCTTTCCAGACCACAGCCAAACCAGAACCAAAGCATCAGTGTGGAAGCCCTGATTAGAGTATCTGGGTTTGTATTGCCACATATATGAAGAGGTTTGTGCTTCACACTGCATGTTACATGTTTTAAATGCACATTGTAAACCTTTGTTTACACACAGACCCTCCCCTCCCTTAAGCAATAACAAGTGTTTGAGGCTGTAGCACATGCTGATGAAAGCAAGTAGACATGTGCTTCACAAGGCACCCACTACAGCACATCTCATGCAGCAACAAATTTGACGCTTCGAAAAAGAAAAACCCAATTGACCACCAAATGAACAGAAGGCTGCCAGCTGCAAACCTTAAATGCTGCTACGCTTTTTATCAGGAACAGTGATGTGGCTGGAAGCCCCAGGTGAAGGGCTTAGACATTAGCCTGGCACACACACTCACCTGCCTCCACTCCACCCTGTGAAGAAGCACAGGGTTTGTGCTCACCCCGATGTCTTCCATTTCAGTACAAATTAAAAGCAAATTTAGGGCCACGAAGGACCCTCCTCACCTTGCAGTGTGGATGGGAACCAGCTCTTCTACTCATGAGCCAGGGTGAAGGGTGAAAGCCCAGTCCTCTGACCAAGCAGGTGTGAGTTGTGTGCTGTCTGACAGCAGAGGTGCAGCATGGGTATCTCTAAAGGACATCTGTGGCATCAGGTGTGTTCCCAGAGACAAGTGGGTGCGGGACCAATTAGCTCTGGCCAGCAGGTCAGCATGCTCAACTGCATGGTGTGGCCAAGAGGGGATAGAACCCTGTAAAATCTAAACGCTGCATCATATCATCACACTAACTGACATGTTGCCAAGTCATCTTAGATGTACCTTTCCTGTGTGTGGCACCACAGGGAGACTCTGCCACTGACCTGAGCACCTTACAACACAGAGAAGACAAAGGGTGGGATATGGAGCGGCTCACCCAGGATGCCTTCTGAATTAGTGGCAGGGCTGGGAGCAGACCCCAGCTGCTGGCCTCTTTGGGAGGCAGGGTGCAGCAGCTCTACACTTCAGCTGTCGATCCCCAGCACTTTGTTTAGCAGGATGCTCACACTGACACCACAACATTTCAGTTCCAAGTGCAATATAATTATGCACTTGGATGCACTATGTATGACAAGGACAGGAAAGATGGGACTCACTGCTCTAAGTCAGGTTGACTTTTTTTTGCTATACAAAATCCCTAGAAACTTTAAAGGATTACTCCTCAATGACTGTGGTGAATGGCTTCAGCTCTTTGCTTTCCATGTACCTCACAAAAGTTTGGAATTCGACTTTTAGATCTGGATTTGATCTTGAATGTCTGCATCTTGGAATTTGATTCAATCAAGGTCTATATTTTGCTGTGAAAATAAATACCTCCCAGATGGCTCCTTTTTAGTAGGTGTTTGTGTATGTTTCAGTGTGGTACTTAGCATATAGAAAAAGCATGACAAAACAAAACAGACCCACCCTATTCATCATACTTATTTGAAATTTGTATCTAGAATCTATAAACAAAAAAATCTGAGTGTTTCACAATAAAATATGGCATATGACCACATGAGCTTGGGTTGCTAGTGCTGCCCCTATGGAAGAGTTGGCAGATGGGTGCTAAACCAGCATGAGCAGCAAAGCTAATGTATGTTGAGACTCAGCAATACACAGTGTGCAGGTACAGATAAACACAGGCAGATAACCATTCGGTGGTGAGTAGAGAGCCCTACTGACATGCTGTTCTTTGTCTCTGTTCTGCTATTTTTCATACACTGACTAAACCCTAATGCATATCAATCTCTGCTCAAGAAAGCCTACATAGACTCGCTATTGAAATGATGTTCACTAAGTCTTCATAGTGGTGACACACTGAGCTTTGCTTCTGATCCATCTTATAAAAGGTGGGTGGTAGAAAAGGAGATGTTTCTTACTTGCTTTTTAAACCAACCATTTTTCTTTATATAGGGTTCTCTTGAGTTTCCCAGGCTTGGATAACCTACCCCTTCACCTTGCAGGTGGAGGGAAATGTCTCTGTAGAGGGGCCTTAGACCAAGTGCTTCACTAGGCTTATCCCCTCCATCCTTTCTGGATGTAAAGACCATGCCACCCCAAGCCTCATGGAAGGTTGCTTGGCCAGCAGGGCTGATAACACTTGCTGTTCCTCCTCTGGCTTAATAGAGGTTCAGCATCAGGCTTCTGTCTTGTTTACCTTCAAAATTGCCTCTCTCAGTGGATTTGGAGGGACGTTTCAGCCTAATGAAAAGCTACTGTAAAGCCATCAGCCCGTGATGTAGCCACAGTTAACACAGAGGTGGTGCCTACATCCTCTCTGAGGCCAAGGTGCAGGGATGAGCTTATTCGTGACACTGCAATATAGTAGAAGAAAATTGTCCAATCTGATTTTCCCAAATCAGTCATCTGAGTGTCTGTTTCTGTGTAGATCCCTGTTCATTGGAAAATGCAATTGAATGACACAAAATTAAGTGGGAGCGTTGATCTGCCTGAGGGTAGGAATGTTCTGCAGAGGGAATTGGACAGACTGGAGCAATGGGCTGAGGTCAATTGTATGAGGATTAATAAGGACAAGTGCCGGGTCCTGCACTTTGGTCACAACAACCCCATGCAGTGCTACAGGCTTGGGGAAGTGTGGCTGGAGAGCTGCCTGGCAGAAAAGGACCTGGGGGTGTTGGTTGATAGCCTACTGAACATGAGCCAGCAGTGTACCCAGGTGGCCAAGAAGGCCACAGTATCCTGGCCTGTATCAGAAACGGTGTGACCAGCAGGAGTAGGGAGGTGATTATGCCTCTGCACTTGACACTCATGAGACTGCACCTTGAGCACTGTGTCCAGTTTTTGGCACCACAGTGTAAGAAGGACATTGAGGTGCTGGAGCGGGTGCAGAGAAGGGCAACGAGGCTGGTGAGAGGTCTAGAAAATATAACTTATGAAGAGCGACTGAGGGAGCTGAGGCTGTCTAGTCTAGAGAAGAGGAGACTGAGAGAAG
This sequence comes from Brachypteracias leptosomus, assembly GCA_013401335.1. Taxonomy (NCBI): domain Eukaryota; kingdom Metazoa; phylum Chordata; class Aves; order Coraciiformes; family Brachypteraciidae; genus Brachypteracias; species Brachypteracias leptosomus. The sequence continues at coordinate 73,966 of VYZX01020713.1, read as the reverse complement.
ACCTTATTGCTTTCTACAACTATCTTAAAGGAGGTTGTGGTGAGGCTGGTGTTGGTCTCTTCTCCCAAATTACTAATGATAAGACAAGAGGAAATGGCCTCAAGTTGTGTCAGAAGAGGTTTAGATTGGATATTAGGAAGAATTTCTTTATAAGAGAGTGGTCAGGCACTGGAATGGGCTGCCCAGGGAGGTGGTGGAGTCACCATCCCTGGACATGTTTAAGAAGCAAATAGATGTGGGACTTGAGGCTATGGTCTAGTGGTTAGGGAGATGTTAGGATGAAGGTTGGACTTGATAATCCTGGAGGTCCTTTCCAACCATAATAATTCTACGATTCAATTTTATTCAGACTTGCATGAGCTTCCTACAAATGCTGGGCCCATCCAATCCTTGGAAGTGGTGAGAAATCTTCAAGATGACACAATCAACAAAATTGAATGGATGAGACAGGAAACCATTGAGAGGCTGCAGAGCATGGACCAACACACACACAACAGCCAGACAAGCCTAAGTGTTCTTAGGAAGCCCAGGCTCTTCTTTGCGATGCAGAACACAAAGCTGGAGACACGCTCTCATGGATAGCACTTCACTGGTAGGCCAGACAGAAACCAAATTTGTTCTCCCAGTGTATAACATCAGCTCCACAGAGATGATGGAGTCACAGCAGCTCAGAATTTGCACAGGGTGTGGAAACTGGGGCCATGCAAATGTGAGGAAAGCCAAGCCATTTCACATTGCATAATGATAATTTAAAGCAAAGGCAACAAAGCACTTCAGGGTTCTCACTGCTGTGATGGCAAGCTACAGCATTTTATGTCACATTTTTGGAAATACAGAGCAAAAGAGGTTAAGGATGTTGCTGTAATGTCCCAGCACTGCCATGTTTTGAAGTAAAATCACTGAATCCAGTTCTACAGACAGGATACTGAGGCAGACAAAAGTACTAATTAATTGCATAGTAAGGTAAAGATTGGAAAAAACAACCCAGCACACAAGAACAAATCATCCCCAAAGTACGTGCCATTCCCCACATGCTTTCTTCCACTGTGACCGACACCATCTGCCTAAAAACAAAATGCATATGTCGCTATATTGAGACTTCTCTGAAACCCAGCTTTGCTCATTTAGAGTCTCTGGGTATCTCTGCACTGCTGCATAATTTTATAAAGAAGGGCATGCCACATCCTACAGTGTTTAACATCTAACAGAGAAAGGCTTAAGAGGAACTAAGAAGAGCTGAAAGCTGGAAGTGGACACATTCAAGCTAGGAATGAAGGCTACCCTTTTAACAGGAAGGATGGATGACACTGTAGGCAAAAGCAGAGGGAAGACAGAGTCACTGCCCCTTGACAGGCTCACATTCTGTCAGGCCAGGAAGATGTGTACATGTTAAAACCACTTATTGATCTCAACATGTTGACAGCTGCATAACAGCTGGTGATAAAGATCAGGGCCAGAAGACCTGTTTCACCAGGTCCTGTTTCAAATTCAGTGAAAAAGTTATCTGTATTCAAAGCACATCCTCTCTCTTTCCTTACGTTTTCTGTTTACCTTTCAGTTGGATCCCCAATCTATGTAATGCTTTTGGGTTTTTCGCAGAGCGTGTGCTCCATGAAAAGAAAGCAGGTATGACTTGTGTCATGTATCTCTGGTTGGAGCTGTGCATGACATTGTTCCCTCGAGGGAGGCTCAGGATGAGCTCTGCTCTCGGGAGTGCTGAGGTCCATTCCCACCAGAACTGTACAATCCTCATTACAGACTGAGTTTTATTTCCCTCTTGGACAAAGCATGAAGACTGTCAAGTGCCAGCACACCAGTGCACATCAGTGCAGAAGGTACAGAGAGTCCCCACAGCAGCCCGCAGTGCAGATCTCCATGCCTGTCCCCAGAGCTGCAGAGACTACATGTGGCAAAGTGGGCTAGCACAGTAAGAGACATATAGCAGAAAACTAGAAGGTCTCAACATGTTGGCTGTCCTGTGACCTCATTTGTGAGGTGGACAGTGACAATGTGTTGTCTAACTGTGTGCTTCATCTCTGCTTTTAATGGTGTGGCCAAGGAAAGCAGATTTTTCTGAGATGCCCATCAGCTCAGAGGCATGAGCAGTATCACCCTACGGGGCCAGGCTTACTGATCTGGAGGAGGCAGGTGGGACTTCTGCATCCAGGGCAGATGTGTTAGAAACCCCTGAAACCACTTGGATTATGCATGGCACAGGGAAAACTCGCTGATGTGTAGTCCACCCCCAGATCCAAGTACTGTAAAGATCCAAGTACATCAGATGCTAGAGAACATCTCATGCTTGCCAACAAGTACAGCTGCTGAAGTTGAAACCAGGCAATTCTTAAGATATGGTCTCTAAGTCTGGATTCTGCCAGATGTCCATACTGGCCTATTTTGCCCTGGAATTCTGAAAAGTACTAATTCCTCTCCAAGACATATTACTACCAAACACATCAAACACCACATAAGCACATGTGTTACCAGAACTCAGATCTCCTTTTCCTCCATTTCATCATCTAGATATTCAAAAAAAGGGTCCATTTTTATTTTTACAACTTTGGCCAAATTCTTACTTTGTGTAACAATGATATGGATGGAGTAAAGTCTACTCAACTTAAAATACATATTTTAACCAGGTATGTGCTCAGTGAAGCTTAAGGTCTTTCAACAGTAGTAATCTCAGTTAAGGAAGCAGGTCTTTGCAGCAGCTTTGATCCATGTCATGCAACTTCCTCATGTTCCTCCCAGTGTAGATCATGCTCCAGTGTCACAGCACAAATACCTACATGTGTTGTAACATGAGAAGATATAAGGGTCCCAAAGACATCCCTTTACCATTGTGGGCTACTGTCTCTAGGTTCTCCTTACTGCTGAGGGTATTGGGAGTTCCTGCTGGCAAGTTGGCCTTGGACTAAAGATCAGACCAAGGAGGTGGGCCAAGCTGACATAAACCATATGCTGGATAAAGCTCACTCCTGCCCCAGCTAGTGAATCGAGAGAAGAAAGTCAGGGACATAAGGGCATCCTTCCTCAACCCAGTTTGTGTTAGAACAGTTGTCATCACTGTCCTTGTTGCATTATCCCGGTTCCCTGCCATCTCCTTGCTCCAAGTGGCAACAGGGACAATGCAAACTCCTGAGAAGCACAGCGACTCACCAAGCCCATGGCAGAGGGAGGCAGAACTGGTCTTCCCGGAAGGCTTATGACCACAGTGACTTGTCCAGTGGGTAGATGCGATGGGGGTGCCTGCTGAGAAAAAGATCTCTACCTATTTTCATTCATTTTCTTACACCTTTCACTACCCAGACACCACAGGAATACCAGAGATTATCCTGACATCCCTCTCAGCTCAGCTGTTTCTGAGGTACATTAACTCATGCCCACTCTCATGAACCAATCCCAGGAGCAGAATCCTGAGCAAAGGTGCCACCATGGGAACACTCCCATTGAAGCAGTTTCCTACAACTTTGTACCAAATACTCTCATGTCCCTTTCTTTTCAAGCCCCTCAGGCATCCCTAGATCCTTTCCCTTTTCCCAGCTCACTTTCGCTACGAAACCACCCCCCTTTTTACACCCCTTTACTCCTCAGGTTAAGCAAACAAGGTGATTCACAACAGGTGTGTTGATTCATTTGCCAGTGGGATAAGAGGCTGTTTCACCAGCCCTTCCACCTCCTCATGTGAATAATCAGTTCTGATATGGAGTTCACATGCTCTAAGGCTGTTTGCTGCTGGGTCACCTGTGGTTAGCAAATGGATTCAGGAGTTATTCAGGGGTGAACTGTCAAATAGAGAGGTGGTCAGAGAGGACTAGGCAAGGGGAATGCCTAATGCCTGATTTCCTTAGGAAATCAGTTTAAAAATAACTTTGCATTTAAACAAGTACTTTGGTTTTCCAAAGAGCTAAGCTCCTGGGAGAATCTGGCCCAAGGTGCTGCAAAATGTTGATCTCTGCAATCAGCCAGAAAGAAGATACTGGAAGTCGTGGGGTATCATCACCTACCCTTGCCCTTAATTATGTATTTTACATCACCTCTTCCTTGATACAGGGTCATTATGAGTAAAGGAAGTCTGCAGAAAGTGCTCATTTACATTATGCACACCTCTTCCTCTGTAGTTTGGCTAATTGATGTGTGCCATGTTTAGATATCTCACAGGACTCTGGAAGAAGTTCAGTAAACATTAGCTATGAATTGCATTTCAACTTTCTCACAGTGGAGCCAGCAAGAGAAAATTACAGCTGGGGGGAAACTGGAAAATCAAGCAGCACAAAAGCAACCCAGTGCATGCAGCAGAGGATCATGAAGTTTATTTGCTCTGTGGATTTTAAATGTGTTAGCACTGACAGCATTAAGCAGGGTTTAACACCTCCTGTGACCCTGCATACACACGTGCAGATACAGCCTCCCGTGAGAGCCTGCAGCCTGCAGCTACCCAGTCAACACCTTCAGGACACACAGGGGAGAGCTTCACAACAACAGAGCCTTTAACAGATAACCCTACACATTCCATACTTGCACCACACACACGTGTGACAACTCCCCTCTCACTGAACCAGGTGTGGTGCTGGAGCCGTGAGAGCTCTGGGGGAGCTGATTTGGCGCTGGCACAAGTGACCTCCAGCCAAACAGGCTGCTCCAGGACGACTAAGAACAGGATGCCCTTCTTCCCCTCTTCACTATAGCTGATCCAAGTACATCTGTAGCAGAAAGGAGTGCCTGGTGTAGGAATGTTTGTGCTTGCAAGGAATTACAAGCATTTTTCTAACTGTGGAGGTATTTGCAAACAGCCAGCACCTAAAGTGCCACCTTGTTTCTGGTACACTAGCTTCAGGTGAACATCTCCTTCAGGGAGCAAAATGACAGCTGCTTCTGTGACATACTGACAGAGCCTGTCTGACCAGACAGCATGCCTTATGGAGTAAACATTTTATTTCAGATTACTGTGCTGACTTGATATACTTGAATTTTCCAAGGTGTTTTACCTTACAGTCTGTCATAAGATATTACATTATGGAAGTTTAAGAGGATAGACATGATATGAATAAACACTCTCTCCAGTGACAGGTCTTCCAAGTTCTGTGGTTGCTAATGAGATCATGAGAAATGTGTGGGTCTATTCTATCAACACCCCCAGATGCAATCCTTTCTGCAACATTGTTTTTTTTGGCTACCCGTTATCTAGACAACAATGCTGAATCTTTGCAGGCAAACTTGGTGAATGGCTCAGAGGACAGTAAAACCTGAGGAGGATGGGTCCTCCTTACAGAATTATCTGAAACTACTTGTTAATGGTCACAAGAAAATAAAACCATATTTCTGTAGAGCTAAAAACAAGGTGGGATGCTGTCCTGTGCCTCCTTATAGCTAATCCACCTCCACTCCAAGGAGCTAGAAAGACAAAGATAACCAAAGAGGGCTCATCACCAACATGAGAGCTACCAAAAAAAAATGGTGCAGAGGTAGAATAGGAGCCACTGTGACTGACATACAAGCTCAGCTCAGACAGTAGCACATGGAAAAGACATCAGATGCTAGAGAACATCTCATGCTTGCCAACAAGTACAGCTGCTGAAGTTGAAACCAGGCAATTCTTAAGATATGGTCTCTAAGTCTGGATTCTGCCAGATGTCCATACTGGCCTATTTTGCCCTGGAATTCTGAAAAGTACTAATTCCTCTCCCCGCCCCCCCCAAATTTTTTAACAAGGGTTTAGTACTTGAGTTCAGGTAGAAGTTCAGAAGACATTAACACCAGCCAGAACTTGATGCTCAGAATAAACATGGCCTCATTACCTTTGAGAAGTAAAAAAACCCCCAATACAGAGTGTTTATAGATGTGAAGAAGAAATTGCTTCCCTACAGCAGGTCAGAATGGACAGAGCAGGTGGGCTGTTTGACCTCTGCAATAAATTACATGGATTGCAAGGATCATGTAGCTAAGTCTCAGAAATCAAGTCCCTGTGACCTCATCTTCCATGGTTGGCATAATTTAATCTCCTGGAAAGGGTAATACCTTTGTTTGGCCTAAAACTCTTGGCAGGAAAGCAGGAGGTATTTTATTGCAATGCTGATCAGTTTCCCTGTTTTCCAGCTCTGAAGATCTTTGTGACAGAGCCTGAGTGTCAAGACAGTTGGGTGGACATGGGGCTTTAGAAAAACGCAGAAGCCCGAAGGACATACATTTTCAAAAGTAATGCATGATTTCCAGGGAAGTTAAATACACGAGGCCTCAGATGTTCTAGAAGTGTACCTGGTATCTCCTGGTGAAGTCCATCCAATTTTCTAAATGCACTGCTCCTTCCTGCAAATAGGGCATTCTTACAGACTTCACCCTCTGTCATGCAAAATGCTGTCCCCTTTCCCTTTGTATTCTTTAAACTCTAACCCTCAGCTATGGATTGCAAACTAATGTACCTAGAATGTCTCTTCTACCCGGAAAACACATTACAGATGCTTACATTTCTGTGATCAGAGTAACTCATTATGCCATGAATTAGTACATTGCAGAGGCTACTGGAAAAAAGTCCCAGGCTGCCTGGAAATGTTGCACCAGTCCAGCTCTGGGACTCAAACAACTCATAGACTTCATTTTCTATTCAGCACTACATGGTTTTGTAATTATTTTGAGACCTTAATGGCCACTGGGAATTCACCCCAAGCTTGCAGACATGACAACATTCATTTGTGTGCTAAAAAGGCAAAGAACTTACCCCAAAATGCAGAGGAAATCACTGGTGAAGGTAAGCATTGGTATTTCCCCAGCCCTGAACCAGTATCTTACCTTCTAAACCAAACAGCTGCTCGAAGGCTGTATGTTCACCAGTAAGCTCAGATCGGCCTCAAAGTCCAATGAGGTTCTAAAGGAATCTTGCTCATTGCCTGGTAGAGGCTACATCTGAGGGGTGTGACTCCAGCAGTGCATGGAGATATTTCATTTCACATCTGACAACAGCTCTGGGAAGGTGAGGATGGCCCTATTCTCCCTTCCCTCCCCTCTACCCATCCTGTCCATCAAATTCAACAAATGAGAAGCATGTGCAAAGGAAATTGCCCCACTGCTGCTTCCCACAGGTTGTTACTGTCATTTTGGTCTCAGTTCTGTATAACAACAAGATTGTCCCCGTCTTGGAAGGCTACTAAAACAGTAAATTAGCCAGTTAGCAGTCTTTGTGGATGTCTGACTGGTAGTTTCCAAAGGTTTCCTTTGGGAAGGCTCAAAATTTACTTTTATCTTTCTGTACAGTGCGACATCCATACCATTTGACAAAGGGCATAACACCTTTTGTAAATGGCTTTATGAAGTCTCAGGGAGAATGAGTTGTCTACTATCAACTGGAAAAGGTCTTTTGAATAGCAGAGTTCCCACCATTTACATTCTGTTGGCTCAAATTGTTCTTAAGGTTATGGGCCACAAACTTTCCTTAACCAGTGATGGCAGCTCCTATTTTTTAAACCTTCAAGGTTTTCCCTAACACAGCAGTTTCAGGAGCAAAGCCTGGTCACATTGCCAGACTCCAGAGATTATTTTAACAACCTCCTCCTACCTGACAAGCAATCATTCAGCAACACTTCCATACAATGGCTATCATTAGCTGACCAGTCACATGCTCACCACAGTGAGCACTGGTCCTCCTCTTCTATAATCTTAGTGACTCAGTTGTGCTGCCAAGCGTCCTGAATGTATACCAGTGTAACTGAGAGGAACATCTAGGCAAACAGACACCTTTTCTGTTAAAATAGTGATGTTTATTATGAAGACGTGCGGTCAGTGTCTTTCAACTTTTGTTCTGCTGATTCTCACATTTTTACCAACATGCTTTAGTCTGTCCTTCATGTGATTGTGACACACTTGGGAAGTGTGTGTGTGTTTATATATAATTATTATTATTATTATACTTTCAACATTCAGAGACTTCAAAGATTCCAGGTGAAATTCTAGGTCTTCACATCTTGGGCCAGGCTTTAACAAGGGACTCCATTTTTGGAGCTAGAACTAATTGCTAGCATAACTAATTGCTATAGCATGTGCATCTGAGCACCTCAAAGCAGCCATAAATGAGTCAAAATCTAAGTAAGGTGAGAGCTGCAGGGATGAGCTGTTTTATGTCAATGGGCATTTGGACTTAGAATGAGTATTGTGCAGATCTCACATGTCACATCCCTGCAGCTCCTACATAATTCCTGCGTCAAAGGAGCAAGTCACTGGGTTGCTCTTTACCTGTAAAAGCTTACTTATACTCACATACTGGCCATTCTGCGAGGTTTGAGCCTTACAAATATCAGTCTGTTTAGATTTCTCTTAAATATTGCAACTACCTACCTGAAATGAAACCTGGTAACTAAGGAAAGGGAGAGAGAAGCACTCAAAGGCTTAAATATGGTCACAGCTCCATCATGTACTGCAGAAGAATGGCTTTTCCATAAAGGGTTCCTCTCCAGTGTTTGCTGCTGGCATTATGCTTGTAGAGCCAGTGTGTGGTGAAGCTGAAGGCTGAGAAGTATCTGTACTTCAGAAGAGGGAGTGTTCAGGAGCAGATGTGGAACTGATGACTCTTAGGCTCCTTTGCAACAAAACCTTCCCCATGACCTTTTCCAAGCTATTTAATGCTGGGTCTTTTCAGGCTAGTTTTTGGATTAAAGAAACAGGATGTTTTCTAAAACTTCTAAATACCTTTGAAAAATGACACCAGACTGTTACTCACATCTTGAGAATCTGGCCTGTCATCTTTGCCACTTATCCTCAGTTAAAGATGGGGATATGTAGAATAATGGAGACACTATTATTTCCCAACCTCCTCACAAAACAGAGAATAAGAGTACCAGAAGAAAACAGAGTAATCTACTGATGACTGAAGTGCTCAGATATGATGGGGACAAAGGCCAGAATCAAAAGAACAAAAAGGGACCTGGACCAACCAGTTTCTAGGAAGAGAAGATGAAAGACTCACTCCAACTGCCACTGAAGTGAGTGGAAAGACTCTCATCAGCTTTAATGGAAGTTAGATGAAGGGCTTGTCTGTGTTTACCTTTGTGAAGCAAGATGCATGGATGCAAACCTGCAGACAGGCCTGGGAAGTGTCAGAATCAGACATAAGGGTTCGCTGCAGGTGAAGGGGTCAGGAACAGCATTTCTAATCTGGTTGAACAGCAAAACGCTACACCCACAACAGAGCATACAACATACAAAACTTCAGTGTGAAGTAATGGGAACAGCATCTGTCTCACCACCTTGCTGGAATCCAATGCATTTGGCATTCAGGACTAATCAGGCTGAACTAGCCATGCTGTAACACCCATTGGTTGGGTCACACGTACCTTCTCTTAGAGCCACATCTGCAAAGCAAGTCACTTGAGTCTTAATATAAAACATACCAGTAAACATGCTATACAACCAACCAAGAGCGTTAAGCAGGTTTGGTTAGCTGTCCGCCCACAGGACAACTTTACTGACCTCTCCTCCTCCCACTCCCCTGCCCCAGCCCCAAGCAACTGGACTGGAGTAAAAACAGCAGAGGCAGAGAGAAGGCAGATCCCTATCAAATTCAGCAGCAGTGAGGCACATTGCCCCTTACAAACTTGTCTGTGTCCACCTGGCCTTCTCCAGACACCTGCCCAGGAGTGGAAATGTCCCCTACACATACAGAAGTTGGCTATCCCAGAATGAGATGAGTAATATGTATGTCATGTCTTTGACTGATGACTGACCAGACTGCATGTTCGGGCAGGCATGTCACCAGCAAGAAGTTAATTTCAGCCTTTGATAAATACCCAGAAAGCAAGGCACAGCAAAGTAATCTATTATGTGGAGGACAAAAAACCCCAAACCAAACCAAACCAAAAAAAACAAAGGGAAATGAAAAAGAAGAGAACTGTCTAGTAACAGGTAATACGATTACACTAGAATTTCCAGAGGACCTTAGTCTGGTTTTCAGAATGAAATAACAGAAGTTACGTTAGGAGACACTGACCTAGGAATGAAAACAACAGTTCTGCATTTCATTTTGCTCACGGGAGTAAACCCTTTGAAGTCTAAGGACTTACCCATGCGAATCCTTAAGCATTTGCAAGAGTAGGGCATTAATTTGCACTTTCTTAACATTATTTCATCTGTAAAACCAGTAATTACAAACAAAAAGCCTAGTATTTAAGAAGACCACCTGCCTATACAATCACACTACTTGTATGAACAGTCACCAGAGCCCCATTTCCAAACTGACTACCAGGTGTAGGCCTCTTCTATTTTGTTTTAAAGTAGGCCTTTAATGCCCCATGTATCAACCTAAGCAATTCACTTTTTTAATGTTTCTTTTTTGTCCCCCTCAATGTTGATGGTGTAAATCACTAAACTATTTCTCAGTGACCCAGCTGGGATAAAGGGATACGAATCCCTTGACCAGTAGAACTATAAATTACATCAGCAGATGCTCTTGGCCTTGCAATATCCTCTGTTGCTCTATGGCAAAAATAAAATTAATGGCTGTTTATCGGCCCTCTGCACTCTAAACAGTGTCTGATTCTTATTTACACTTAACCTTCCTTACAGCATGCTGGCTTTGAAAAGAGGACTCCAAGAGAAGTGGAATTTGCAAGAGGGAACCTCTTGTTGTTCCTCTTATTCTGAAAAGGGCCTGGAAAAAATCAGCATCATCTGAAACTCATGCAGCCAGCATGCCTTTGTAAAGACCAAAACATTTGTAACATACTCCTTTTATGGGGTGCATACCTGCAGACGGGTTAATTGGAGACCTGGAAAAGTTAAAAAATATTTGAAATGCAATTATGCAACACAGATCACTCCATGTTTTAGTTTGAAGGTCACTGAATCTTCATCAGACACTTCAAAAATAATAAAGGCCTCTTCATGGCCCTATTTGGAAAGGCAGTTGGGGAAACGGCAGTAGCTATCTGAGATATCCAGCAGCAACTAGAAGAATGGCTCAATAATGGCTATTCATCCAAAAATTTTGGATGGGCCCAGGCACTGAATCTGGAGGGAAGTGTCAAAAGTGGCACACAGGGAACTGATGGTGACACGTTCATATGCCACTGAGAATTTGCAGTGCAATTCTAGGGTTTGGGGGTTTTGCTAAGTTTCCAAAGAGAAACTTGTTTCCTAAGAAGTTGCATCAATGAGATTGACATATTCAAGTATGCTGTGGTCCTATTTTTCCATTTAGCCACCTCCAATCCTCCCCTAAACCTATTCAACAAGTCTGACTGGGACAGAGGTTTGCACCCCTAGAAGGTTAAGCAGCCAAAGACAAATTCATCGTGCTACAAAAAAGCAGATTATCATGCAAACACATCTATATGCAGTTAGAAACCAAAAAAAAAAATCACAAGAGAAAAACATTCTATAAACATCTCAATACGGGGAATAGTTCTATAAGGGCTCAATATATATATTAAAAGTCGCAAACCCACATGCAACCAGGCTTTATTATTTCTGACACTCAAAAGACTACTTGGTGGTGGTTGGTGTTTTTTTTTTGTTATTTGGACAAGTAAAATCTTACTTTGGACAAGTAAAATCTTACTTCCCAAGTTCACTATTTTACTGCAGTATATGCACTCATCAGATCACCAAAGACAGCTTGAGTTTTCAAAGTAAGAAACGTTCACATTCACATGGCAAGCTGAGTCTCAAAACAGACTGCAAGTGTCTTCTGAGAAGGGTAGTTATCAACCTACATCAGATCTAAAGCAGTCTAGTACTCGACTTCAGCACTGTCAGCTGCTTCAGACGAGAGCAGAGATGATGCAGGCTAACCTAGTCACAGGGGTAAAGACTGGGCTATGTGTCAGTCAAGCTGTTCTTTAGAAGTGACCTTGTTCTTTGCTATAGTTGTTGAAAACTCCCATAAGGCTTACTTTTAATTACACTTTTTCTAAGTCTTTTTGTCATGAGTGATGGAAGTCACCAGTGCTGAGGTGATAACAAATGAGACTCAGCTGCCAAAAATTCAGTATCAGGGGTTTGCTTTCAAAAAAGTTTTCCAGAGAACTGAAGTCTTTCTGAAGAAACCAAACTCTCACTTAAATCCCACGAAGGCTGAGTTATAATTTGGGCACTGAAAGCCCTCTACTTTGGGACCATTAAACTCAAACTTATATTCAAGGCAAGGTATAGAATTATAGAATGGTTTGGGTTGGAAATGACTTCAAAGATCAACTAGTTCCAACCCTGCTGTCATGGCAGGGACGGCTCCCACTAGACCAGCATGCTCAAGGCCCCATCCAACCTGGCCTTGAACACCTCCAGGGATGGAGCATCCACAACCCCCATGGGCAACCTGTTCCAGTGTCTCACCACCCTCAGAGGGAAGGATCTCCTCCTAATTTCCAATCTAAATCTACCCTCTTCCAGTTTGAACCCATTACCCCATGTCCTTGTGGAAAGTCCCTCCCCAGCTTTCTTCTAGGTCCCCTTAGAAACTGGAAGGCCACAATAACGTCTCCCTGGAGCCTTCACTTCTCCAGGCTGAACAAGCCCAACTCTCTCAGCCTGTCTTCATAGGAGAGGAGTTCCAGCCCTCTAATCATCTTTGTAGCTCTCCTCTGGACCCTCTTCAACAGGTCCATGTCCTTGTGCTGGGGGCTCCAGAGCTGGACACAGTACTCCAGGTGGGGTCTCACGAGAGTGGAGTAGAGGGGCAGACCCACCTCCCTCGACCTGCTGGTCACACTTCTTTTGATGCAGCCCAAAGCATCAGTGTAAGTCAAGCATCTCACAGACCCCACCTAGGTTTATATCACACAGGTAATTCCTCTCTCAGGCTGACAACTGCACCTACAGATCAGCTTGTTTCTCATGTGAGCAAGATTTCCATAATGATTAGAGGAGACTTGCAGGGACAACAGGAGATCTAATGTAACAGGGTCCTCTACTATACACTGTAGTGCAATAGAGCCTTGGGCCAACTCATGCAAATCACACTCCCATTTTTATTTAGGCAGCACCACCTTTTCATAAAGCAAGACTAAGATGCAATACAGATGTGATCTGGAGGGTGCCAGGGTTATTTTGGACAGGGACATCCATTACACCTTCGAACCACCATGGAGTCTCCATTTGTTGTCAGACTGATTGTTTCAAAGGTGATCTCCAATATCAGGTCCAGAGGGGATGGAAAAAAGGGAAGCAGAAGTTTTCTAATTTGCTATTACAAAGAGATGTACAGAAAATAGGCACCATGCAAACAAACCAGTGCTTTATAGTCTAAAAGCAGAAAATATTATTTTCAAGCTCACTGACTGACATCAAGGAGTAACATAATGGTGTGTAAGATTTATACTGTCAGAGGGTACACCTGGAGCCCTTCAAAGCATCAAGTACATTCTTCTCACATGGAGAACAGCAGCATCATTGTTTTTTCCATCAGAAAACCCTGTATAATGTGATAGTGTCTGGTCAACAGATGGCTCTTCTGTTTGCACAGGATACCCATCCTGTGCCTGGCTTGTTTCTTAAGAGCTACTGCCTCCTCCTCAGTCTGCTCAGGCTCAAATTTGGAGAGAGGCCAGGTAGGCAGGCACTCAAAATGCACACCTGCATTTAGGAACACAGCAGAGCACTCTCTTAGCCTGAATATTTCTTTCCACATCCACTGCAGAAAGTTCTGCTCACTAGTTTGTCAAGACACTTTCAACACTCAGGAATGAGCTCAAGAATTTATAGGTTTGAGACAGCTCAGGCTGTGCACATTAGCAAGAGAGATGGGCTTGAGAAGCAAACGCTTTCTTCTACCCTTCGATTTTCTCAGACCTAGAAAGGTACATGGCAACTTCAAGACAGATAATAAAGGGGTCCTTTGAAGTGAAATAGTACACAGACAGTTACAGCACCTCGTGCCCTGTCATTCCCGAACAGGAATTCCTCCCCTTGCTCCCAATCTGCTCTTAATTGTTCAGAGATTATCCTCTGAAAAGCTTCCACATGGACATTTCTTTTCACATTTCATTTTTCATGAAACAAAGTGCTTTAGCGGCATGGAGACCAAAGCCATTCAACCTTAAAGGACTGGTAGACATTTTGGCAAGCATCTCCAAAGAAACTAATGCATTACTTTTGTGGATGAAAGGGAGCTCTGGCCTTGTAGCTCTTAAAGGTCTTCATAAACACCTCCACTGTTTTAAACCCTGTGCACTGAAAGACTGATTCAGGATGAGAGCCTCTGCGGTGGTTTTGGCTGGGGGTGCACAAAAGGTTGCGAGGGGACACAGCTGGCACAGATGACCCCAGCTGACCAAAGGGATATTCCATACTGTATGAAGTCATGCTCAGCAATGAAAAGCTGGAGAAAGAAGAAAGGGAGGACATTCAGAGTTATGAAGTTTGTCTTCCCAAGTTACTGTTATGCATCACGGAGTCCTGCTTTCCTGGAGGATGGCTGAACACCTGCCTGCTGATGGGAAGGAGTGAATGAATTCATGGTTTTGCTTTGCTTGTGCGCTCAGCTTCTGCTTTACCTATTAAACTGTATTCATCTCAACGCATGAACTTTCCAACTTTCACTCCTCTGACTTTCTCCCCCATCTCACTAAGGGGCAGCGAGCAAGCAGCCATGTGGGGCTTGGTTGCTGGCTGGGGGTGAACCACAACAGCCTCATTTTTCATTGTAGAATGTTCTGGAATGTGCAAGTTCCAAATCATATAAGCCTGAGAAGAAGGTGTGATAGAAGCTGTCACTGCACAATGTAAGTGGTAAAAGACTGGTTTTGGTTTTACATTTTCCATACCAGCTGTTACAGGAAGCAGGACAGATTTCCACCTCTTCCCAGCTTAGAAATGCCACGATGCTACTTACCCTGTAATCAATGTTACTAACTGAACTTAAGACATATCCCAGTAAAGTAAGTGTCAGGGGAGTCCCACAGTCAAAGGAAATGACATCCACCTAGACCCAAACCCAGAGCAGAAAACAGCAAGTATCTGCTTTAATGGTCTGAAAACCCAACACACTGGCACACTGTGACAGATTACCCCGTTTCTTCCAGCAGAACAATCTTGGCACAGAATTTTTAAGCACTCTCTGTCACAGCCTACAGGAACTCTGAGATGCAATTTTCTCCCACCTTCTGACAACTCACCCAAGGGACTCAACAGGTTTCCTCCTCAAGGCAAGTCTGGGAGTCTAGGTCAGTGAAATCTGTATGATATTTATTATTTATTCTACTTACTCTTCCCAACACAGAGTGAAGAAGGCTGTTGAGCTGCATGGTTGATCTGAAAATAGTAAGGGCTTTGTAGTAATGTTTTCTAAAATTACTTCAGTCTACATTTTTATAAAATTAATGTTACTACTTAACTGGATGATCTGTTAAAAAACCCCCACATAATTAAGCTTTTTGGGTTGGCTTTTGCCTCTTGAAAAGATTTTTCACAAACACTAATAGATGCTTTTAGCTGGAGGAGAAGAGATAGAAAAGTAAGCCCATTGTGGAAGCAATGTTTTTGAAAATACGCAAATGGGCAGTTGCCTCCATGCCACGTAAAGGAGGCCAGACAATTCTACAGTAAACAACAGAGATGCATAGGAAATTAATATTATATGTCATTCAAAAATCCATTTTTCAATTTATGGTTACATCACAGAATCATAGAATGGTTTTGGTTGGAAGGAACCTTAAAGATCATCTAGTTCCACCCCACCTTGCCATGGGCAGGGATGGCTCCCACTAGACAGGTTGCTCAGAGCCCCATCCAACCTGGCCTTGAACCCCTCCAGGGATGGAGCATCCACAACTCCCCTGAGCAACCTGTTCTAGTGTTTCACCACCCTCAGGGTAAAGAATTTCCTTCTAATTTCCAACCTAAATCTACCCTCTTCCAGTTTGCAACCATTACCCCTTGTCCTATCACTACAGACCTTTGTGAAAAGTCCCGCCCCAGCTTTCTTGTAGGCCCCCTTAGATACCAGAGGGCCACAATAAGGCCTCCCTGGAGCCTTCTCTTCTCCAGGCTGAACAACCCCAACTCTCTCGGCCTATCCTTGTAGGAGAGGTGTTCCAGCTCTGTGATCATCTTTGTGGCCCTCCTCTGGACCCACTCCAATGGGTCCATGACACACATCATCAGATAAGAATCGCCAGCTAACTCCACCTGATTCTGCAACTTGTTTTCCTCATACATCAGAACCTAAGAAACAAATTTAAGCCTAATCTAACTTGTGTTGACATCACTGATGAATTTTTAAAGAACTAAGAGCATCAGCCAAGCTTACCTTGTTGATTTCTGCAAGTCTGCTTAAAATTTGAAGAAACACAGGATGAAGGTGGCAGAATTGAATATTCAAATGCTCTTTAAGTAAGTCTCAACACTTAAAAAAACCCAAAAGAACAGCAACAACAAAAGGATGGGATATAGAATTTGAGTATAAGCGTTCACAGAAGTTAGGTCCCCATCAGAATGATAAGGCTGCATGATCCAAGTACTCAAATGGATCAATTCTGGGATATCAGGAGATCCTTAGCCCAACCTCCTGCTCTAAAAAGGGTCAGTCACAGGATCATACCAGAATGATCAGACACTCAACCTCTCTGGTCTTGAAAACCTCCAAAGATGGGGACAGCACAACCCCTATGGGCAACCTGTTCCAACATTTGACTCTAATCTTACTTCATTATATTAAGAACAATGTCCTTCATTATTCAAGTAAGTGTAGACACAAATGATCCCAATACCTAAAATGATCCTCTGTGAACAACACACCCATCTGCCAACCTGACCATAAAGTTAAGGTTGGCCATATGAAAAAATGATTCAAATTCCATTCCATGGTTCACAGATAGTGGTCAAACCACACAGCCTTTCCACTTCACCTAAAGAAGCAGCTTATAACTGTTAGAAGGTATTATCCTTCAAGCAGAATAGCAATGAGAACAAGATGACAGAAAATTTTTTAGCAGCCTTCACAGATATTTCCTGACAGCAGAGGATAGGTGATGTTCCACATTCTCAGGATTCATTTCCAAAGTAAAATGTGCCATAGCTTGGTGATTCATACTCTGTTATCCATACAGTATCTGCAAGCAGGCCCGTAAACTGCTGCCAAACAGAAACAGAAGGTACCAAAATAATACAAAAACATGGAGAAAGAAGTGAGGAAAAATGAAATTAATAAAAATGCCATCAAATTTTACATACTTGTAAATGAAAGTTACTTTAGCAGCACAATATAGAGTCATTTGCTTTTTTTTTGGTTTTAGTCCAAGTAGCTCAAAAACTCTGCCTCTCTTAAACAAAGCCCGATTCCCTATACTCTCTTTCCTTCCACTTGTCCTGTCCAAACTTAACACCTATAGATTTCAAGTGCTCTAACTTCTAACAGCAGTCAAGAGCAACCACCTTTCCATGTCTACAATGAACAAGTAGGCTGTGCATGAACAGCAAAATTAGCCTATTCAGAGTAGGTCAGATAATGTTTCTGATTTGTGCATAAACAGTTAACTTGCTACATAAAAGCTCTCAAATTTGTTGACATGGGCATGATGGATATAGCCAAGACTTCCACACATCTTGCATCACAGAAACTCTGCCTGGGCACTGAATATTGGAAACCAGAGAAAAAAATCTCAACCCTCATAATTTTTCCTCTTCTAGCCCCAAGCATGTAGGTGAAAAAAGAGACCACATCCAAGAGCATCCAGGTACTTAGTACCTCTGCTCTGTAAAACAAATGTGAAATTTGAAAATACAATGCATTCCCTTTACCCCTAGTATTATTTTCCAAAAGAGCAGAATTGTTTTTTACCTGAACATGTTACCCTCCCTCTCCTCCTCCCCCAAAAAAAGTCATGGGCAGACACCAAGCATGGAAACTTTCCTTCTAGATCATTTAAAGCTGAAAAGTTGGGAAAAAAAAATGATCAGGGGATCCTGGAATAGAGGATGTAAATCAGAGTTTCATTAGTGAAGCCAGCTTTCTATAAAGCCTCAGAATGGTAAATATTTACAAAACCGTCATCCCATCTCATTCATAATCATTACTTTTTCAGAATGTTTATTTTCAGTCTGTTACACTATTTAAGCTTCTCAGATCTACCAAACAGCATGTTCTCTGATCAAGCACAGGACCTAGTCTATTACCTCAGACAAACTCAAATGACTTCATTTACCACCTCTACCCTCAAGCTCTCCAAAGTTTTATTCGCTCTCACATTAATATATTCAGGTTTGGGATAACAGATTCCACTAATAAACACACATTCTGGTATCATGAGGTTGCACTCAGTTTGCTTGACAAAAGTGATGAAATTTTGAGTAGAAATAACAACTTAAGTCTAACCCTGATACTGCAAGCTGCACATACTTTCATCTGTCTATAAAAAAATCTCATAAACAACTGAGAGGTTTCTTTAGGCATCTACCATCTCCAGCCACCTCATTTGCACTGCTCCCTAACCTAGGACCTAAACACTACAGTCCCAGCCAAGCTTCACAGGCTGCTATAGTAACCTGGCAAACATTTTACCTTCTCTTGCCCCAAATGCAAATCGAATCACTTTGTCCCTTTCTCCCTTCTACTCAGTTACCCTGTAAGCCAGCCATACAAGAAGCCTGGGCAGCTCTGTGTGACCTCTGTCTGCGCTTCTGTAGTTGCTGATTTAATCTGACAGCTGAACTGTTCATACTTCATCTCCCAAGTATAGTTCAATCCACAATTACAAAGTCTGAGTGTTAACATGAAGACAAGCAAGATCGTGGCTGAGGTCAGAGGTGAAGGGAGAGCACGATTAAAACTAAGCAACCTATACTAACATCTGATTAAGGCCACTACATAATGATGACTCTGCTACTGCCTCTACTAAAGAAAAGAACTGCAGCCCTTTGCAGTGCACTGGAGTGTCTACAAACACACAAGACTGAAGATTAGCAGAATTTAGTAAAAGCTAAGTATGTAGAAAGTTTCATTTGTCTCAGCATTCTAAATTACTTCTCACCATAAAGCAGAACTCCCAAGGAGAAGCTACATAAGGACAAAACCAATCTTTCAGACACTTGTAAAATACACAAGACTGTTCCACGCATACTATTAAGACAATGTGACAGACAAGTAGAGAGAATTTTTTCAGCTGGAATGACGAGCTTGCGGTTTCTCCATCTATGAACCACAATCATGCAAGTAACATCATTAAGATACCTATTTATGTAGGCACAGGCTTAATCACTTAGATATAAAGCATGCAAAAGGTATTATTAGGGTATATTAAGGTTTATTAAGGCATAATACAACATTCTAAAGACACCACAGACTCCAGTAGTGCAGCAATGAAAGAAACTGCAGCATCATTTGTCTTCAATCTCAAAATCTAAATACACAGAAGATGGCAAAATTCTGCCTATGCACTAGAAGACACCCCATTAGTCAAACCCATTTTTGTCACACTAGCTTCAAACAGGCTCTATTTATCTTATTAGAAACACCACTTTATCTCTGACACCTGACAGCAAAACACCAGATAAAGTGCCTCAAATGCATGGCTTCCAACTTCAGCCTCACTTTGCATCAGTACACTTCAGTAATGTGACTCTTCCCAAAAGAAGGCTACGGTCTTACCACTATGTGAGCGACCTTCTCAATTCTCATCACTTGCATTTTCAGCTTTCAACTAGCCTCCCCTTTAAGCAGTGTCAGATAAACAATTCACAAGTGACAAAAACTGACTCTTTAA
This sequence comes from Brachypteracias leptosomus, assembly GCA_013401335.1. Lineage (NCBI taxonomy): Eukaryota > Metazoa > Chordata > Aves > Coraciiformes > Brachypteraciidae > Brachypteracias > Brachypteracias leptosomus. The sequence continues at coordinate 54,287 of VYZX01020713.1, read as the reverse complement.
TAGGCTTGCAAAGCAACAGATCCTTTACAACAACTCTGAAGCAAATAAAATTCTGAGCTGAATTCAGAACACAAGGCTACCCTCATGGCTGGCAGCAGCCAACAAAGCCACCATTAAATTCTATTTACATGTCTCTCACACACAGTCATGCTGAACAGCCGTAGCAGTTCTCCATTCTGCCACCCTGCATGTGAGCAAAACCACCACTCTTGTTCATGGCAAACCAAGGTTCAATGTTTTAGGAATGTCCATTTGCCACTGATTTTGAACAGTGGACTAGGCTCTGCGTGCACACTTTAACCACATGTAGAAAACGGTCTTTTGTGTATTTTACATCCTCAATATTTGTGCCCTAGTGAGCTAATTCAAATTCTGAGAAATGTGAAAAATTATAAGTTATGTACTTATATAGAAACAATTTAGTTTCTTTCTGCAGGTGAAAAAAAAAAGGCTCTGTTTTGTAGCTGTATTTCTTGTATTCTTGAAGTTTCTAACTCTGATGCTCTTCAGAGATTGAGTATGCCCAGGTTTTGTGGCAGCTTCCCACAGGTCACAGTTTACAATTAAAGACATGTACTCATGGATCACAAATTACATTCACACTCAAGAAACATAATCCTGTAAGAAATAGTTGTCCAAATGAACTTTGCAGCATTGCTCCATTGGAATGCTGCCTAATCCTGCCCTTTACCAAAGGGAATTTGATATTTCACATGGAGATACAAATAAAGCAAATAGTGTTACTGTGACATGCACACTTCAGGTGGATCATTCATTTCTCTCACTTCAAACAACAAAGACTCCTAAAGAGACTCAAAGCGCAGATCAGGTCTTAACTATGTAATGTGTGGCTAGAAATAAAATTGCTTTTTTTTCCTCAATCTTTAAGCAGGAGTCTTGTGGTTAGATGACTCAAGACTACATGCTGTCTGTGAGATCTATACCAAGGTACAAACTGGTCTGTTTCTTTTTATTGTCCTCTTTATTGTGTAACCTCTTTATCACCTCTCAGTTAGAGCTGGCTTTAGGAGCAAAGTGCCAAAGTCTGAAAAGGAACCCATCATTTCTTTATCTTTAAGGTTTCCTTGAATATAAATGTTAATTCTTCTTCCCAACTTCTCTATCAATCTAACTCGTGTTTGTTTATATATGCAGAGTCCCACCAAAAGTCTGCTCATGGATTCTCCATTTGGTCCTGCCACACCACTCCTTTCCTCTCTACCTTCAACAGACTGTAACTCTTGGGCATGTCCTTTTACAATCAGTACTGCCTCTTCCAGGTGCAGACTCCTCGTTTAGGCCCAACCTCCCCAGAGAGGGAGAAATCTCTATCCCATGTACTCACACACATCGTTTTGTTTCAAATCCCACCCAGAAGACTGACCATTTCTTTAGTCAGTGGCACAACTCCTGTCTCTGAAATCTTTTTTCATTCTCCAACAGAGGAGGGGGAAGAAAAAAAAAGGGAGTGTTAGGATAAAGACAAGGGGGTGGTGGAGGGAAGAAGTATGCTTAATTGAAATACATAATTAAAAATATGTACCTGAATTTATAAGATCTTGACCGATTATAAAGACAGGGCCACACAGGCACTTGGGAGACATTGCCCCATTTTTCAGTCTTTAGTTGCTGCACATTTAGAGTCAAATGCTTCACATTACAAGGACAGCAATGAATCCTTCCCTGGGATGGCAAACAGAGCTGCCTGATGGAGTATCTGGTTATCCCTGGTCTATCACATCTAAAATCCCTATCTCAGGCAATGAGAATTTCAAGGATATTGCTCCTTGCCCTCTGCAGCACACAGCATTCACATTAACGTGTTGAGCTATTTCAAAATAGAAAGGTACTTATTTTGAAAGCAAAGAAACTTTGCATTCTAGGTCTTTAGGCATAGCTGCTTAGGTATATACAACACAACCCCTGAACAACTATTTTTGGCGCCAGACTTTCAGCAAATGAAAGCATATAGAATCATAGAATTGTCAGGGTTGGAAGGGACCTTAAAGATCATCTAGTTCCAGCCCCCTTTGCCATGGGCAGGGACACCTCCAACTAGATCAGGTTGCTCAGAGCCCCATCCAGCCTGGGCAACCTGTTCCAGTGTCTCACCACCCTCATGGTGAAGAACTTCTTCCTAACGTCTAATCTAAATCTACCCACCTCTAGTTTTGATCCATTCCCCCTAGTCCTACCACTACCCGACATCCTAAAAAGTCCCTCACCAGTTTTCTTGTAGGCCCTCTTAAGATACTGGAAGGCCACAATAAGGTCCCCTCGGAGCCTTCTCTTCTCCTGACTGAACAACTCCAACTTTCTCAGTCTGTCTTCGTAGGAGAGGTGCTCCAGTCCTCTATCATCATCATGGCCCTCCTCTGGACATGTTCCAGCACGTCCATATCTTTCTTGTAATGGGGGCTCCAGAACTGGATGCAGTACTCCAGGTGGAGTCTCACGAGAGTGGAGTAGAGGGGGAGAATCACCTCCTTCAACCTGCTAGCCACACTTCTCTTGATTCAGCCCAGGATATGATTGGCTTTCTGGGCTGCAAGTGTACACTGACAGCTCATGTTGAGCTTCTCATCCATCAGTACCCCCAAGTCCTTTTCTTCAGGGCTGCTCTCAAGCCAGTCACTGCCCAGCCTATATCGGTGCTTGGGGTTGCCTGACCCAGATGCAGGACATTGCACTTGGTCTTGAGGTTGGCATGGGCCCACCTCTCCAGCCTGTCAAGGTCCCTCTGGATGGCATCCCTTCCCTCCAGCGTGTCAGCCGCATGACACAGCTTGGTCTTATCGGCAAACTTGCTGAGGGTGCACTCAATGCCACTGTCCATGTCACTGATGAAGATGTTAAACAAGACCGGTCCCAGTACTGATCCCTGAGGGACTCCACTTGTCACTGGCCTCCACTTGGACATGGACCCACTGACAGCTACTCTTAGCAGGTACTCTTTTGTAGGAGTCCACTAAGGAAAATGCCTAAGCAAAAGATGAACTGCGGATAAGTATCTTCAGTGTCTACTATGATTTTACTGAGGAATATATGTGTATCTTTATTAATTTCACTGCAGGCTGGACAGGAAATACCATAGATGCTAATATCTTCATAGAATGTGCTTTGATTAGAACTGCAGTTAAATTGTGTGTTATTAATAGTTATTTTTCTTGCCTAGCCAATAGGCCATCACGAAGGAGGAAAGAAGCTGAGTGCTAACAAGAACCAAGAAGGTTAATGTCCTTTTTTCCCCTCACAGGTCATATATTACATGGGGAAATACATAAATATAGCACTGGCACTTGACAATTACAAGTCAGCAGCATCAGCTACAGCCTGCAGCCATCCAACCATCAGCAGTGCTGATTAGTCATGTATGTTGTGGTAATTTAATAATTAAATTGTCCCCATACATCATTTCATCACAGGTGGAATAAGGTTACTTTTCTGGGTAAGTTTAGTGAAGTCACAAAATTTTATAATTTGTGGCTTCATAACCCCATAGCTGTAGTTTTAAGATAATGTTTTTCAAATAGTAGTGTTGAACACTTTGTTGTTATCCCGAACCAGGCAAGGAAGAAGAAATAAAACATCTACTGACAGAGATGTTATCTTTTCACTCCCGCCATACTTTTTCCAATTGAATTACACGGTGTTTTCAAGTGCTTGAAAGAAACCAGCAAAAAAAAATTTAAACATTAACACACCTGCCTTCAAATCTCTGTAAAACCAACTGAAATATCCAATGAAACCACAGGTGACAGATCTGCTTACATTATTTGAGGACTTGGCTTTATGTCTTCCTTCTTCCATCCATCCATCCATCCATCCATCCCCCCACCCATATTCTTGAAGTAAAACTCAATCCAATACTTCAAAATTAGAGCCACAGTTTGACTTCATGAGTGATTATCACACTCCTAAAAAGTTCTATTAGTGTGGTACAAATGAAGTACCACCAATCTAATCTCTTGGGTTTTAGCTATATTCATAAGACAATTCTGGAAAAGGTTAAATGAGCCATAGTATTAAAATGCAGCTGCATAAAGGACATAAGAATAGGCAACTATAGAATTAATATGATTTCAGAGCAGTTTTTTTAATCCAAATTAGAAGTGCATGATGAATAACTTTTCACTAAGTAGATTCTTAGAAGTTTTGCATCAAAGGTGTAGTGGGTGTGGCTGAGCCAATTTTCCCCATAGCAGCCCTCATGCTGCAGTACTGGGAGCTAGAAGGGTGTTGATAACACACCCGTGTTGTGACTAGCAGTGCTCATACAGCACCAAGGCCCTTTCCAACATTACCCTCAATGGGATGGGGGCGGGGGGCGCCAAGATCTGGGAGGGGATACAACCTGGACAGCTGACCCAAACTGTATGACTTCAGATCAACTATAAAGGAGAGAAGGCAGGAGGGGGACAGGGGGACATTCGTTGGGAAGACACTTGTCCTCCAAGCAACTGCCATGCGTTCTGGAGCCCTGCTTCCCGGGACAGGCCCGACACTGCTTGCAGATGGGAAGTAGAGAACAACAGCTCTGTTTGCTTTGCTTTTTTCTCTTTCTGCTGTTTATTAAAACTGCTTTTACTGTAACCCATGGGTTCTTTCCATCTTATTCTCTCCCTGCTTGCCCTGCTGACAGAGGTTGGGGGGCGGAAGTGATAAAAGGGCTTGGTGGGCACCTGTCACCTAGCCCAGGTAAACCCAACCCAAAAAGTAAGGACTCCAGTATAAAAACTTAGGAGGAAATACTTGATTTTCTTAACTACTGCTCAAAAAGTGCTGACAAGATCACCCCTCAAATCCCTACATCATCTGCAGCAAACAAGCTAGAAAGCACTCTGCACAGACAACTCCTGGTAGTACTTGGTAGAAAATGAGGCACAAGCACATCTAGGCAACTTCTTCAGATCACACTTACCTTCTCAACACCATATGAGTTCCACACATTCTTCACTTTTGCAGCCAATACGAAGAGAAACATGATTCTCCCTGGCAAGTAGCCCACTATTGAACTGATAACAGGTTTTCTAGCATGTAAGGTCAAACACCTGTTGTTCATGAGAAGTCACATAAACACTGTTCCACTGCTGAAAAATGGGAACAGAATTACTAGTAAGGCTTCAACCACAGCAGCTATGAACTCCTCATTCACTCAGCATATGAAGTTACAAAAAAACAAAGCTACTTTTTTTGAAAAGACCAAGCTCAACAGTCTTTAATTCAAATACATTCATAATAAACATTTCAGAAGCAAAACTGGAGGCAGTAGACTGAAACACCCACGGACATTCTTGCTTTAACTCTCCATCCTCCTAGCAAAGGAATGGTTATTTCTGATAGCATTTTGATCAGCACAGAAAACTCCCACACACTAAAAGCTTTTGTCTTAGGTATTAGCTAGGTAGCAAAGCACATTCAAGAAGTCCTTGTATCAATTTGGCATTTTTCAAGCACCTGGCAAGTGGTACTTTTGCAGGCATCTAACGGGCCCTTTTTGCCCACAGAGTGTTAAATCAAAATTTATCTCTTCCAGTCCATAAGTATACTGCGAATCCTATTTCATTGCAGTCTACTGGCTAACTCAGGTATTAACATTAAGGTCTTCAAAATGAAGGCATTTTGAAAGACTTGTTTTCTATTTAGCAATATCACGCCCTTCTACTGATGGATTTGGGGCTGTGCTACTTATGACTTAGACATTACACACCTATGAAATTTCAGAAGAATAAAATCTGAATAATTAAAATACACACTATCTGGAAAAACATCATGGATGTCTATGGAAAGAAAGAAAAAGTAAGAGGCTTTAATACCTTTCACTATTTTATGCAGATAATTATTTAACAGACTATGGACAACAAATGAAGAAACATAATACAAATATAAATGTTTCAGTCTCTCTCACTCTCTTTTCTCAAGACACTTGACTCGTACTTTGAGCTTAAGTAGTAGTTAAGTAGTTAATCCACTGATACACAACCTAAACAGAAAATATTTTTCTGGTTGTACCCCTAGATCATTAATATCATTAGTGGTACAACAGCCCAGTGCTGTACCATGGATAATATTTTCTTGGTTACCATAGAGATAAATTTGTACTCCAGGTAACTGGAGTACAACAGCAAAAACTCAAAACATCCCCAAGCTGTGTTCAGGAAACATTGCACATAACTTTAGATTAAATTAGAATTTGCTTTCATTGCTACCATTGCAACAATGAGCAAAATTGTCTCAAAGTATATTAAAAAGTATATCAAAAGCAAGATTTTTACATTTTATGATGACTAAACAAAACAAATGGCAAGTAGATACCAAGTAAGTTTCAAAACTCTATTACCAGAGCTTACTGTCAATAGAAAGGCATAAGCACAGATTCTTTTGGGTTGGAATAACTTGATTGCTTGCTTGATATCTAAAGTTATGAAATTCTCTTCCTCAAATGCAATAAATCCAAAGAAGTTCTTGTTCAACAGATAGCTTGATCACTACAAACTACTCAAGTGCAACAGAATGCATCTACAGATGCTTACAGCTGGTTCAACAAAGGTAGGAAGGGGAATTTTGATGTGAGAAAGTTTGATGGAAACAGACAAAAATGAAGTTTGCATATTCTTTGCTGGCATTAAAAATATTCAATTCACGAAAGCACATATAACAAAACCAAACATGCAATCTATTGCTTTTAAAACTTTTACTGCAATATAACATTAAAATGAACAGTAATTAGATATCCATCATTTTTCCCCAAAATAAAAGATGTAAACAGATTAATAATTTTACCTGTATGTATATAGCTTCTCAGATTATTTGAGGGGGTAAAGGAGATGTCTCTCAATGATCAAGACACTTTTAACTGAAATGGGTTTATATTTGGAAAAAAAATTTGGCATTCATGTTTACATTTGTTCAGATCATTTGAATTTCACAAAGCTGCTATCCAGTGCTGCCATGAAATACAGATTGTAGAATCTAGGTAGCGCAGGCTACTTCCAAGACCAATACTAAACAGGAAGGAAGATGAAGCAGGGTGTTACGCTACATTTCTGGAACTAGTACAGTAAGAGTGAAAACCTAGAAAAAGTTAACCTACAGTTTATAGAAGGAACTAATTATCTGCAGAAGCTGATTTTTGGTTGTATACTGTTTTATACTGTGTGATTTTATGCATCTGCTAATTTAAAGCAGACATACTTCCTGCTTTCTTTGCTTTGTTTTCTATATTCTCATCCCCAGATACCATACACCAAGCATTATGAATATAAGCTAGAAACATCCCAGACAATCCAGTGAACAAAGTTAGTATAATGCACTGGTGTGAGGTGTGAAATAAAAAGTGTCTCTCAATCTTCGTCAAAGTTCTGTTGTAGAAGAAAGTTGGCAGCCAAGTTTTCATTCTTCTCACAAGCAAAATACGCCTGTATCACAAGTCCTTCAGGAAATCCTAATGCCTTTAGCTGAAGAAAAGAAACGCATTTAGAAAGTACATTTTGTATATTAAGCTTCTTTATATGTCTAGTATCTTGAGATGCCACTTAAGCAACTACTGCCTTCTTGAAACAAACCTTGCTGCCGAGCTCAACACAGCCCTTAGTGAGCAAAGAATGAGAAGGTGTTGCCTCTGTCTTTAGTAAACAGAAATCTCACTTGAAAAAGTTACTTGAATTAGTCTGATGAAGCAGCATAAAACATGTTACTTTTCTTTCACTGCCACGCTAAGTCACTAAAACAAACTTGGGTCACAATAATTCAAGGAAATAACAGCACATTTCACTGCTGCAGAAAAAAACTTCAAACAATGCCCATTTTAAACTATGCATTATACAGGCTCAGGATTTTTGACAAAAGTTGCCTGGAACAAAAGCTCACAGCCTGTGATCACTGGTACACAGTCCAACACATCACATTTTAAGACATACTTTTTCATTGTTACAACTGGACTCACACTTTTTAAAAAAATTGACTGCACATTGCAGCCATGAGAAGTAAGTTGAAAGCAATTTGTTTTTCAGAAGTTGAGGAACTAATTAATGCCTGGGACACTGTGACAACAGGAGATGAGAATACTATAAAAGAGCTTCTTACAGTGCCAAGGGAAATAGGTTTAGCCTGCATTTAAAGATATTCAGCAAACCAATCTTTGTTTCAGCCAAAGGCAAGCAGATACAACCATTTGAAGATTTTCTTAAAATCCTCACAGCATCTGCAAGGTATTTTATACATAGGGCAGATCAAATATCTGTGAGAAACCATGCCCTACTATCCTTATCAACCATTCTTAGATTTAATTTCATGCTTACAAACAGCATGAATGTGTCAGCTGTAATAGACACCTAAATTTTGAGATGTGCCTTTCATGGAAAGAGTGAGAAGCATACAGGTCTCAGATTTTGGAAAAGGCTGTAGAGGTAATGCTCTGCTGCATAAAATAGTTTTAAAAGAAAATGCAGCAGAATAGAGACAAGATCTGTGAAGAGGTATATAGACAGTTTTATTAGACTGACTTCATTAATTGTCAATTTCCTTGAGATACAGGGAATTGATACCTACATTAAAATTGATGGGTTTTGATGATCCCTACATAACCTTTTGCTTTGCCAGGGGAAAAACACTGTCTGTGATACACAAAAACACCAGTGCAGTATGACATAAGTCTTTGCAATTTGATCTAAGGAAAATCTCAGGGCGTTGCCATCTACGCAAATCCATTTTTAGTCAGTGTTACACACAGTATTTATGAATACAATATACTGCCTTTAAGTATATTTTTATAGACCCATTTACCTCCATTTTTAGAAGGCTATACTTAACTACTTCTCATGGATAGAAAAATAATTGGGTTAAGCAGCAAATTAAATCAACTATGAGAACTCTTACTATCCAAGTATTTTGCAAACAGTGCTCAGACACACCTTTGTATCTGGAAACATATCATAGCACAACTGGCTGTCTGAGGCTTTTGCAAGAGGGATTACTGCCCAGGTTCCCATTCCTGAGGGAAACCCATCCAACCATCAATTATTACAGACAGCCTCTGATCACTTAAGAGGCTCTGCATCTTCCCAGTAAGACACAATAGATTTTAGACTCAATCACTATAAAGCAAGAAGAGATGTGATCTGAAATAAGATCACAACAGCATGAAGTACCCAACAAAAAATATCAAGAATGATGCAGAACTACTGAGCATAAACAAAGTTTAAATTAAGACACGTCTTAAGCATGCACCAGAGACAAGACCCTACAGCAACAGTCACGCAACATTTCAAGGGGAGGCTCACCCTTTCTATAGCTTCTTTTTCCTGAGGTGTTACTTGAATGTAGTTCATATGACCATTTCCAGCTTCTGCTACTCCTCCAGTGCTGGCACCATCATCACTGCTACTTAAATCTTGGCGGGACTCTAGAACTGGCTCATTTAACATATGAATAAAATGTTCCTGGTGGTGGCTTATTTGCTGTGATGCACATGAGAACAGAAGAAATAAATATCTAAATAAAGCATATTTAAGCCTGCCAACAGGCAAGTATTTATTTTCAATGAGTTAAGTAGTTAAAAGAATGTAAAATGTGCATAGAGAAAAATGATTAAATCTAACCATAAGAAATGCAATTTCATGTTTCAGTTCAACTGAAGTGAACCCTCCCCTCTTCCTGACGCCTTTTGCATCTCTTATAAAGAGACTCAGACTCCCTTCTAATATAATGGTAAGTATGTTCTGTACAGAAACTGCTGAAAAGCCAACAACAGAATGCTGCAACTGTTATTAACACACTATCCCAGTTAACATCGACACATCCCTTTCTTGTAAAGCTAAACCAAAACTAGCAGCATTATTTTTTTGTTTTAAGGTTCACCTGCAGTAGTTGAGGGTTTTCCCGTCCAATCTGCTGTAGCAATGCTGGTAACAGAGAAGGATTTTGCTGAATAATTTGCCTCATCTGCTGGAATTGAGGCTGATTTCGTAAAAACTCGAGTGGATGTCCTGAAAACCAATGAGATGATAGTTTTTTTAAAAAGCTATCAAGATTCTCAATTAAATACATACCTACACTTGTAACTGTAGACAGAAGTAGGATATGAAAGTGGACAATACACTCCTCACTGAAGAACAGAAGCCTGCTTCCTTACACTAACTTACTCTAACTTTAAGCAAGAATTCTTTATGCTAAGGTTAAGCAATGCATTTTCTTTTCACCCAGCCTTCTCTCAAGATCCAACAGCCTTCTGTTCTTGATCTCCAGCACTTTTCTATTTGTGTCTCATTTCTGAGTAACCTCATTTAGAGAGACCTACCTAGCCTACTGTCTTCTCTCTATGCCTACAACAGAGTTCTCAACGTCCTGCAATAGGTCAGTTCTGTCTTTCTCAAGTGAGTCTTGCCTTCCCATATGTCCTATCCTGCTGGATACTACCTTGAATGCAGTAGTGTCTAAAGTGCTCTGACATATCTCATTCCCCCGTTCTCTCTTTAAGGATGATATGATGTGTGCCTGTGACTATTGCCTATATGTGGAACACTGGGTTCTGTGAAGGCTTACATATTGAACATTGCCTCTGCCACAGCATCAGGTAGACCTTTCCTAGTCTCTGATTATGCTCCTTTCACGTATTTATTTCCTTTTAACAGAGAGTTCTCTTCAGCAGGCACCAACCACTCTGTCCATGTGCTGCACTGCTGAGTGAGGAGTCCTAGGTCATGGGTAGGTCTCTCAGGTGCCATGCCTCATGGCCTTATGAGAGGTTTCTCCCTTGATGTTCCAACTTACAACTGGTAAATCCACTAGTATAGTCACAGTTGACAGCACACAGTTAGTCACTGAAGGAGGAAGCCAGAGTTTAAGTGAGAGAAAACACAACCCTCTCCACATTTGTGGTCTTACATTTAAATTCAAAGTACTGGATTCACCAAAGGAATGGTGCAAGTTCACAGCATTTTTAGAAATTTCACTCTTTATTGCAGATACATCCACTTAAAACAAGCCATTTGTTTCAAGCAAGTATCACACTTATAATTTCCATGTTACATCTATTAATCAGTCCACTTTGATCAGTTCATAAGCATGAGTTCACAAGCAGTTTGAAGCAGAGGATGCTTAAGTGCGTGTTGTTTATCATATCCTTTCAAATATAATTTTTCTTACCTCCTAATGAACTAGTAGTTGTAGGTATAGTTGCTACTGCTGTTGCTACTGCTGAAGATTGAGGGGCATCAGTGCTTGCTGCTTGAGCGGGTTCAGCCAAAGTCTGATTATCTCCAGGTATACCCTAAAGCCATAGTTGACATACTTACCTATAGAATGCTAAAAAGTATTTGTTTTATTGCATGTATTATTTAGTTTTCAGAATGAAGGGAAAAGAAATGCAAACCCATTAATGCTGTCACTTCAAATACAGAGCAAGATGCTGTGATAGGTAAGCATTTACAACTAGACAAGAATACCATGAAAAGAGTAATTTTTTTTTTACAAGGAAAATACATGGCTTGTACAGCAAGGTAGTAAAGCATGCACTGCATCAGTTTAAAATACATTTTAGTCCATAAACAAATCACTTGCTTTGAATCCTGTTCTAGGATATTTGATGAGTGAAAAAGTTAAACTAAATATACCGTTACAATATGTCACATAACAAAACTGTAGCACACAGTGTTAACAGTGAGAATACAGATGCCTTACAATCTGGGAAAAAATGAAGAAGAGAATATGGCTCTTTGGACCTCTTTCCTCAACACAACAGCCTGACAAGTGTCATTTACTGCATCTTAAGTGTGAACAGGCCTGTACATTATCCAGTCTTAACAGTTAAATAGTTAACTTGCATTTTGTTTATTTTTCATGTGCAAACAACCTTAAATGGGAACTAACTGCTCACAGGGATGAAGCTAACAAACCTAAAAATCAACAATTATAGTACATTAGAATGTGGGTTATACAACAGAGACAGATCTTACTCCATTACATTTCTCCTGCATGGAATCCTTCAAATTTCCCACCCTAACTATGCTTTCCTCACTGTCACTGAGCTCCTGCATCAAACTTGTCCTTTCCATCCATCTTCCTGAAGCCTAGAAACTTAGGCAGCTTGGACATGGGACAGACACAAAGAAAGATTCCTGTATGACTACAAGCCCTGGTGATACAGGCAAGGGAAGCTGTCCAACAGGAATCCTAAAGAGGCAAACTCCACAGAGCAGTAAACCTCCTGAAGCTAGGAAAGGATAGATTTAGGCTGGATATTAGGAAAAAAGTTCTTTAATATGAGGGTGATAGATCACTTGAATGGGCTACCCAGGGGGGGTGGAGGCCCCATCCCTGGAGTCATTCAAGGTCAGGCTTGATGGGGCTCTGAGCAGCCTGACCTAGGTAGAGATGTCCGTACTTGTGTAGGGAGGTTGGACCAGATGACCTCTAGAGGTCCCTTCCAGCCTAAAACATTCTATGATTCTATGATACACATAAAGTAACAGTGGAGGGAGCTATGTTAAACCCAACACCAAAGGAGCAAGACTATACAACATCCTCTACCTCACAAGAGTCAGTTTCCAGTGCACAAAAAAAATTCTGATTTTCTACAATCTTACAGCATATTCAATCCAGGAAAGTGAGAAGGCAGCTGCGCCAGTGTAACTGAATACATTTCACCTGCCTCAAATGAAGAAGGCACCCTTCAGTTTGGGAACCACAAAACATAAGGAACAGGGTGGGGGGAAATAATCACAAAATTTCAATGTAAGCAGATAATGAAGACCTTTGGCAAACCTACTGTAGAAATCACTGGTAGGTAATGTAGATTAAGAAGTCCTGCTATAACATGTTCTTCATATGATATGTTCATCACTATAGCTGAACAAAAAGGGCAAATACAAAGCTAATATAAAGGTCACATCTAGAAAGGGAGAACTGGGCAGTGTTCCAGGCAAAGCTTTGCCTTATCTTTGAGATAAGAAGCACATCAAGGTACAAATCACCCCATCATTAAGTCCATGTTTAAGTCACTCAGAGGAATAAATGCAAGTTTTCCCTGTCACACACTTCATTAGCATTACGTGGCTTGGTCAGCTTGCTACACATACCAACCTCCACAGAGGTGGAAGAAAGTTCTATTCATGAGATAAATCTGAGGTAACTTTCTCTTATCAGTGCCTTACAGGCCAGTCTTTTCTACGAATCTAACTATAATGTAGCAACTCAGGTTAATTTCATGAAATTACTGGCTGATTTCACCTATTCAGTCATACACTGTCACTGCAATCTGTGCTCAGATCAAACAGTTTAAGCCTCGAGTCTGCACTTGAACGGGAGCCCTACAGAAACTAGTTCAACTAAATTTACTTAGAGCTTATCTGTCATCATGAAGATCCTCTTAACTCTTAAATACAGGACTGAAGTTATCTCTCTCCAAATAATTGAGACTGTACAATTGTAACCAGACAAAACTATTGAGATGTATGCACCTTGTTCACACAGTTATCCAACAGAATAAAGCATGCTATCAATTCACATACAATTAATTTTGAACGTAAACATTGCTTGGGCAGCAAAAATGTCCTTTTTGCCTTATGGTGGATTAAACAACTGTTTACTGGTTAACTGAGCACCAGAGCAGTTCTTAGCTGATATTATTCTCCAGAGGATAATAATCATATCAGACCCAGCCTAAGGAATACACCTATTTAGAAAAGTTCCAGCTGGAAGGGATCTACAATGATCACCTAGTCCAACTGCTGACTCCAGGGCAGACCAAGAGTTAAAGCCTATTATTAATGGCATTGTCCAAATCCAAAAGTCTCTGAAACAGTGACAGGTTAGGGGCATCAACCATCTCTCCAGGGAGCCTGTTCCAGTGCTTGACCACCCTCTTGGTAAAAAATGTTTCCTAAAAATCACCAAACTGAGACGCTGCAACCAACAGTCTGGTTGTTGGAGGAAAGACAGGACTCCTTCCTAATTATGGCTTAGGAAGTCCTTGGGCCAAGGAGAGATCTGAATCTAAATGCCTCCAAAGAGGAGACTTTGGAAAGAAAATAAACAGTGTCTCTTCTGGAATTGAGATCTCCTTCTATGCACACAGCTCAAGCACATAGGATCACATCTAGATCTTCAGCCACAAAAACTGAACAGGTTGTCATCTGAACCATGGAATCTCCAGGGCTCATTTAAGGAACTAATTTACTTTAAGCACAGATACTCTATGGATATTTTCTGTCCAACACTTCACAGGTACTTTCAGCATACTGATTCTTTAAACCAGGACAGCAGTATACACTTAGAGCTCTCACCNACAATTATTAAGCCGCTCTAGTGTTACAAAGTATTATTGTGTCTATCAAATTTCTTTAGCTCCCTTCTCTCACCATCCTAATCCTACCCTGCAGATTATATAAAAGATAACACTGATAATGGTTTGGAGGCAGGTAGAGTGTCAAAAACCAGTGTCATCAGTGGCCAACACCTGTAAAAGGCAGTGAATTTATGGTATATGTGCAGACTAAATGAACAGTAAAATCAACATTTTTAAGGCATGAAAAACGTTTGAGATTTCTGATGTTTGAGATTCTGAACTTATGGCAGATAGATGGGAGCTACTGCATTTGTTGTTAGGGCAAAATGATATTTATCACCTTTTATTAGCCTAATACTACATGAGAACTGAACTTTTTACATTCACATACTCAAAACATTTGTTGTTTGTTTAAAAACCGCAGGTTACAAAGTCCTGGGATCATTACTGTAAGTCTTGAGCATGTCAGTGACTTGTAGGTGTAGCTACTGAAGAAAAATGTCATTAACAAAAAGAAAGTTTTATAATGTGAAACAGGGACAGGTATCCTGGGGGAATACAGGGATGCTGCCTAGTTATGTAGGGACAAAGTCAGGAAGGCCAAGGCGCAGCTAGAGCTGAACTTGGCGAGGGATACAAAGAAAAACAAGAAGGGATTCTCTAAGTATCTAAATCAGAAAAGGAAGGTCAAACGTGTACCCCCCTTGGTGACAAACAACAGCGAATTAGTAACAACAGATGAGGAGAAGGCTGAGGTACTCAATAACTTTTTTGTCTCAGTTTTCACTGGCGACCTCTCTCCTCACAGCCCTCAAGTTGGTGGCCCACAGGACAAGCACCAGGTAGACAAAGTCCCTCGCACTGTAAGCCAGGACAAGGTTCATGACCACCTGAGGAACCTGAACATAAATAAGTCCATGGGACCCAATGAGATGCATCCCAGAGTGCTGAAGGAATTGGCTGATGCAGTTGCCAAGCCACTCTCCATAATATCTGAGAAGTCCTGGCAGTCAGGTGAAGCTCCTAGAGACTGGAAAAAGGGAAATATCATACCCATCTTTAAAAAGGGTAAAAAAGAAGACCCTGGGAACTACCGCCCTGTCAGCCTCACCTCTGTGCCTGGGAAGATCATGGAGTAGATCCTCCTGGAGGANGTGGCCAGACATATTGGAGCGTGTCCAGAGGAGGGCCACCAAAATGATCAGGGGAATGGAGCATCTCTCATATGAATAAAGGCTGAGAGAGTTGGGGCTGTTCATCCTGGTGAACAGAAGGCTCTGGGGGGACCTTATAGTGACCTTCCAGTACCTGAAGGGGGCCTACAGGAAGGAAGGGGAAGGTCTATTCAAAAGGGTTTGTAATGATAGGATCAGGAGTAATGGGTTTAAGTTACGAAAGGATAGATTTAGATTGGATATTAGAAAAAAGTTCTTTAACATGAGGGTGATAGATCACTTGAATGGGCTGCCCAGAGAGGTGGTGGAGGCCTCATCCCTGGAGTCATTCGAGGTCAGGCTTGATGGGGCTCTGAGCAACCTGACCTAGGTAGAGATGTTCCTACTTGTGTAGAGAGGTTGGACCAGATGACCTCTAGAGGTCTCTTCCAGCCTAAAACATTCTATGATTCTATAACTGGAGGTAAAGATGCCAGTTTTCTTATCAATCTAGTAGAAATTCAATCCGTATATATTCTCCAAGGATTGGTTCAAGATATCCAGCTTCAAGGAATTAATAAATTTCAGATCTGGAACAAGGAAAAATCACATCAGGAAAAACATGGTGTGTGAAAACAAAATGCAGCAGAAATACTGACTAATCAACAAACTGCCAGACAGATTCACTGGTGGTTACAATTCACCTGTCAAATTAAGGTACAGAATGAGAAGTAATCCAAAAAGCCCCTAAAACAACTTACAAGGTTTCCATTACAGTGAAGCAACTCTTCTGCTGCTTCTCACACCAATGAAGTTCATTTCACCTTCCAAACTATTTATCAAATGAGAAATTGTTCATTCTCCAAAACACTGCTAAATTAAAACACCAGTTAAATTAAGCGCACTTCAAGAAACTCTCTGTGCACTATTAGTAAGAACAATGAACTGGAACTTTAAAAATGCCTTTGCAATGCTATAGACACTAATACAAAAATAGAGCTAATGCTGTCAACTAAGATGTGACACAAAATAATTTCTTGAGCCAGCCACTGGCAGTTAAAACCATCACTGTAACTGAAAATACTTTACACACATATCCATACAAATCAACAAAGAATAAAAACAAAGAAGTGATAAAGGTAGTTAGGGATGACTTCAGTATTTCCTAGAACACATTATGACTACCAAAATATAGATTTCAGCCTTCCAGATTCTCTGCTTAGAGACACTTCTGCTCTATGAACTTGTATTACTGTTACTGATCAGATAATATTTAAAATAAGTAAACTGAAGTTAAAATTATTCTTTACTGAGGACAAAGTAACAAATGAAAGAATAAACTGTAGGTAGAGTAAACTGCTCACCATTAAAAGGTATTCCACCGCTCTGTCAGGATTGTTGAAGCTGGCCCGCAGCGCGGCAGTTACTTGCTCTCGCTCATAGCCCATTGACATGATCTCAGTCACCATATTCTCATAGGATTGACCTGTCACTAGAAGTAACACGATGACCATTTTAAGGGAATAAGACAAAAAAAGCACAAAAAGGCTTCAACGGACAAATGTCGTTTCTGCCCAAATTTGAGAGTAAAGAAGAAGCCTGTACTAAACTTGCCATGGTTGTTGGTTTTAACTCCAAATATATGCTGGTGGTTTCATTATGCATTTGACTGGGAATAGTAGAGGGTAATGAATGCAATGCAAACTTCTATTGAAACAACTACTTGTGATATTTCTGTACTCATAACTGAAACAACATCCTCTCTGTATGCTTTCATATAATGTCAAGGGCATACTCACAGCTAATAATCAATTTTAATGTAATCAAGAAAAGCCTCCTGCAGTACAAGTTTGGAAATTAAGCTTTATAGGTAGAAACCTGCCTGCCAAACTAGTAGCCGTTGAGGTTTTTCTAAATAAAGACTTTACACTATGCTGTGGTTAGACAGATGGCAAATAGTGATGACTAAGTTACAACTGTATATTGCTATATGCTGGTGACGATGACCAAAATCATTTAAACAACTTAACATGTACCAACTCAAGTCAAGCAGGAGACTTAAAGCTGTATCTTGGAAAGTCACTCTAGACCTCAATGAGGGTTCAAGAGAACAAGTTGTCCCATTTAATTAATGCATATTTGACTAGACTTACATCCCATCAAATCCCCCACCTCTTAGGGCATAAATGGACTGAAACTGGCTCACACCTGTAGCTATCAAGACAAAAGGTTACACATACGAGATATGGAGAAATTTAAGGCAACTGATCACTGTACTAATGGTATTGTAGGAAAAATTATTACCTCTTTTCATAATGCATTTTATTTCTCTTCCTTAAAAGCAGACAGCAGGTTTAACAATTCAAAAAGTAATTATTCTGTTATAAACTGTAAGTGAGGAACATCTTAAAGGTCAGCTTCCCATGTGAAAACAGGGGAAAAAACTAAACAAACCCAGGCATTAAAATACTGACTCCTTCCTTGGAAAAAGGTATTCTTGATCTCGGTGGAACCCTGCTACGGACTCTAACACTGAGTCACCATAAAAAACAACACATTTTAAAAAAATGTAGAGAAACAAACACTGCTGGAGCTGCTCTGTTAAGACAAGTAAATCACAATTAAAAGAATCAAAGAAAATACCAAGTTTTATTTCCTTAGGGATAAGGTATTTAACTCAAGCCAAGAGTAACACAACCACACTGCCCGATTTTTCAAGAATGCTTCTAAATAACCAGTGGGTGTATGACTGAAGGAAATATAATCACGAACAAATAATAAAAAAGCTGTAGCCCAAGGATACTTGTGCATTATCCATAAAGATAAATAATGCATTTATAACTCTTGACTAATTTGAGTCTTTATTGTTCAGACATCAAAATAACAGTACCAGCCTGAGTTTAAGGAATGGTAAGTTCATGTCTTCATATGCAACTACAAGATAAATAATTTTACATCTACCTTCATTTTTTTTCAGAGATATAAAAGAAAAAAAACCCAACAATTACTTAAACTTTGTTTCAAAGACACATATTTCTGTACAGATCTTCAGAGGAGCAAAAAAAGCCAACAATTATCCCAGCACAGTGATTTTGCTACACCTACTGCTCATGTTCTTTCATACACAGCACTAGATTACCCTTACTATTGCTAACAAACCAATCAAGGTCAACAGCAGACAGTACACCTTTTGATCTAATTAGTCACTACTTAAACATTTCTGCAGTGCTCTTTCAATACAAGCTAAGTAGAGACTAGAACAGTATGAGAGATTCGACACAGAAAAAAAAGGTGCAAGAAGGTCAACTTGCTCTGGACAGACTGTTACAGAAGCCATAATTAAAAGCCAAAGGAGGAAAAAGAATTACTGTGAATTTAGGCACATGTACTCAATACACAGTCTACTTACACAAGTTGTGCAAAAGTAGGACCAAGAACAATAATTCAGGGATTGCATACCAGCAACGTCACAAGACAGAGCCAGGCCTATCTCTAAAGAGTGCTACTGGGATGTCTGTGAATTCAATGCTGAATTGATTCTGTCCTTTGCTTTTGTTTTTCAAGTAACACTTTAAAGTTGGATTAATGCTCAAATTGAGTTCATCACAATCCCCACAATAATTCTTGTCCAATGCCCTAAAGAAAGCTTAGGTCGCTCCAGTAAAAGCCAGTTTCACAGGAACTGCAAGACATGCAACACATAAAGCCACATTGGATCATGCAGTACACAAAGCCACATCGGTTTTCAGTTATCTAACTGAAAACAAAAGCAAATCAGTAGAAATCAATCAGTTTTTAAAGTGAAGTCAATTATCTTCAGACAATATAACTGAGAAGCCACATAAGAATATGCCTAGGATCCTACTTATGATGCAGTAACATACTACACTAGCCTGTGCAAGCAAATTCCTTTTATGACAGTTCCTAAACAAAAACAAACCACAGAGTTCATGCCTATCACCTTTGGAAAATTTTTGGCACATGACCCTTGCAGTATGCTTACACAGGAAATTACATTCTATGCCTGTTATTTCCAAACTGTTAGCAGCACGTGGGTTTACTGTGTCAGATACCAATCAAAGAACTTTCATTTAAATGGATAGTGAGGTGATGCCCTCCTGCTGCATTGAAAGGAGATTACTTTTTTTTTAAATGTTGAAGACAACTGATTCAAGGCCACAGCTTAATTAAATTTGTTGGTCATTACTGTTAACACAAGTATTCGTGATGACTGCATCTCAGCCATTGAGGTATAATGAATGGTCAATGATGCCTGCAGCACCTTTGGTAGCAGCAGTCACTTTAAACTTTAAAAGAACTCAATTGGTTGTCTCCTACAGTATATGTCAGCTGTTTCAGCTCATACATACCTTCAGCCTAAAACAGCATAACACATATGCTGCAGTTAGATAGACTAAACCTGGTGGCTACCAACAATACACATAGAACATTACTACTGCTCCTAAATCACACCTACCTCCAATACCTCCACACAACCCTAAGCAAAAATGTAAATAAAACTCTTTAATTAGTTTAACTTTCTGTACCAAGTTGCAGCTTAATGTTTACAGACATAAGACAAAATAAAAAAACGCCTCTCCCTTATTTCTGTGCCTTAATTTGCTACACTCTAAAAAAAAAAATCCCCTCCTAAAAACTGAAGTAGGAAGAAGGAGTTATGGGTTTGCATAGTCATTTCCTAGCTTTCACAACCAACAAAAACAAGAGGCAGAGCTTCATATTGTTTTTACCCTTTTTATTCCACTGAGGAACAAGGGCATTTAAATTGTCAAAAGAAAACTGAATTGACTATAAGTACATGGAGGCATTCATTCATCAAATGACAGTAGCAGATTTGGTGAATTTATCTAATCTAAATGTGTCAAAAGACAGTATTGTCAAAGCTGGAACAAGTGAATAATAAAGGCAGCCATTTTATCAGACCTGCACACTAGGAAGCAAAGGTGAAAAGAAAAGTGTATACATATTTATGTCCAGTCTTCTATTCAAGCTACTTCAAACTGAATATTTAGAAGAGAAATTCAGGCAAATGGGGGAAAAACCAGGAACAATAAGGATCTTCCTTTTACACAATGAAAATATATGAAGTGAAATATTCTTCAGTAAAGAGATTCTTGATGTTGATTCTAAGACACCAACTTCAGGTTTTAGAGAGGAGTACCTTTGATTATAACTTCAAAAATGACAGATAGAGAAGAGAATGTCAACATCTGCTAATCCGTCATTTGTTTCTGCTGCATCAAAATAATGTCTACATTAAAAAAACACTCCACTTACCAAGTGCACTTATAGCATCCTCAAAAAGATTTGATCGAGATGTATCACCTGTTGTACTGTAAGATGAAGACAAGTGCAATGGCAATTACAAAACTATGGAAAACTTCCTGTTTTTCAAAAAAAGCAGCAGCACCTGTAACTCTAATAGCCCCTTTTTTTCTAAAAAAACCACAAAGCTTTCAAAAGAGCTCCCTTGGTCTTACAGTGAGAACAGATTTTATAGATTTATAATGCTACCATTTTTAACACAAGGCCAACCTTTCTTCCCCTTACTCTCCAGTAGTTTGGCTTTGGCCCATCAGCTCAGGGATTAGCCATCTGCTTGCTTGAATATTTGAAGAGTGGAAGAAGAAGGTGGGATTTTCAAAAGCACACATCAGTCTCACTAACTGCTTCCCTGTAGTCATTGGTTTGACCTCAATGAGGACCCAAGGAGATCAGTGGCAAGCACTTACTAAAATCTCAGCATCCTACTTTCCTAGCAATATCAACTATTAACATTTGCAGTAACTCCATCTCAAGTTATCAAAGTGGTTAAATTACAGGATTTAAGGCTCACCTCCACGAACACCAGGGAACACAAAGGCACAGCATCAGGCAGAGGAACTCCAGTTAACTCAGAGTCAAGGGTGCCCCTCTTCTGGCTCCTCCTAGGGCTGCAACCTAAAGCAACAGCCCTTTGGTCTCAGGGTGACACCCTTGATGGTTCAATGGGAGAGGCCCTCCAGGTCTCCTTACGGATCAAGGGCATTACTACCTACAGGGTGGTGCAACTCACCATGGGGTGCCAGAAAAAAGCATTTGGGGTTTGTGCAAGGCTTATTATGGGATATCTAGGGGAAGAACCAGAGGCAGGGAAAGGGAAGCATCAAGGTACCCTGCAGATGATGCTTTACCAGCATGGGTAAAGAAACCGAAAAGAGGAGAAAAACATGTAAACAGCACTTGCTTGGCCATGTGCTGCACCTGATCACCAGTCCATCATGCCCTCTAATTAAATTCCATTTCTAACTATTTTTCATTGCGGGGAGGGGGGTGTGGGGGGGTGGTGTGCGTGTCTTTCTATTCTACATGCATGTGTGTGCATGGAAGTTTACTTGCCCACAACTGGACAAGTCACAGAGATTGACACATCTGCGGAGCCAGCAACTGCAGAAGTGGCCACAGGGGTCCATGTGCCTGGAGTGTTGGCAACTGAAGAGACTAGAGTGCATGCATATTCTGTTTGGATGCACACAATGGTGTGTGTCATCACCAGCAAGCATCAAGCCTGACTCAGTGAGTAAGGTAAGATGCTCGAGAGCTGAGTATTGAATGGCTGTAAGTCATAGTCAGCTGCTGGAGAGACCAGAGGGTCTGAGAGAGGAGATGCTTGAAAGACTAACATCTGGGGGTCAGCTCCTGGTAAGGCCACAGGCCTCAACCAGCTAGTGGAGAGACTTGTTTGTGTGTCCATGAAAGAGGCAACTAGGAGACCAGGGGATCTAAGGACTATCAACCAAATTCAGTGCACATCTACAGACAGTTCCTGGATGGAAGCTCTGTGTGTGGGCACACGCATGCAAAAGGAATCAGACTATCAGCAACTGGAGCAGGCTTGTAGGGATCAGACATGCTCAGGTATAAAATATTTGGGAGACTAGGAGATCCAGGGCCAACTATTGGAACAGACTGCCTAAGATCATCTACTGGAGAAATTCACATTATTCATTTGTGTTTGTACATATGTATTTTGCACCAGAGGGCTTTGCTCTGAGTAGTGAGAGGGGAAAGTAAGAGTGGAAAAGGATGTGACTGTTGGTGTTGTATGGCTGCTTGAGTGGTTTTTTTTCTTGCCTGTGTTGATCTGTTCAGTCATATATACAGGTACTTATATAGTGCGTGTATGTACTGGGAATATCTGCTCAATCATGATACCTGATAGACCTGGGGACATGGAGCTGCAGCAGCCTCACATCTACCAGGCTACCAGAGTTGGCAGGTCCTAAGAGCAAGTGCAAGACCATCAGATTAATCTGAGTCAATTTTCAGAAGATGCCACTAAAAATATAACAAGGCATTTACAAAGACGCACTTCTTTATGTAAGAAACGATTTGTTCTAACAAGAACACTTCACTAGTAAGGCTTAAAACTGAAAAACAAAGTTGAAACAGGACACCAGCTTGTCTGGCCATGGCTCAATAAATCTTCACCAGCCTTAGCAATTTAACTTCTAAAGTAAATCAGAAACAAGCAGTGCTCACTGATAACAAGGCAGGTGGTAACTACAATGTATTTTTTAAATTATTCTCTTGCTTCCTAAGTATATACACTGAGGCTTTCTTACTGCAGTTCTACAACACTGCAATCTGTACATGGAAAACCTGGAAAGCACTGCTGCAGTATCAAAGACTTAATCTAACCTTTGAACCTGTTGGAAAACTGGGCAGCAAAAACCCCCACCCATTAACATAAAAAAAAAAATCTAAACTATTCAACTGATAAATAAAGCTTCATTTGTATTCCATTTTAAAGAGATGTCCATTTCTCTGAATTGCAAAATTAAATCATCTATTAGTGATGACATTTTCAAGATACTAGGCAATTCTAAGTTTTGTTTCCTTATCATCAAATTTGATGGTGTTTAAATACAACCACTTCAAAAATTCATGTCTTGTGCACCATTATTCACATAAATAACACACAAATAATTGAAAATAAGTATATGAAAAATGAAGACTTGATGCTATGCAGCACTTCAAGGGCCATTAAACTACAGTTAACAACATTTTTATCCCATATAATGCTCAAACATCTTAAAGTGAGCAAAAAAAGGCCACAGTATACATAACAGAGACAAAACCACTCCTATTTGATTTTCTTAAGTGTAGAGAATTGAGGTTAAAAGCTATCCCAGCTCCTACAACTATCTGCAGATGGGCCAAAACAAATAAGCTTGTAGCTTTAAGACATTATACAATTAAGAGCAATACTATATCCTACATTTTGCAAGAAAAAACTCTTTCCAGAAATTAAGAGACAGCAATGAAGAACTTAGGGTTCAAACCTAGCCAAATCTAAGCACCACAATCAGAGATGAATAGGACAGGACACAGGTCTCTGAAGTTTTTAAGAGCTTTTTGAACAGTAGATAAATCCCCTCATGCAGGTGAATAACCTCAGTCTGAAAAAAAAAATGTGTGTCACAGCAACTCTGAAATGCTTAACATGAGCACAAATTCTGTGTCATTTAACTCTTCACTCCATAGGTTTAGTCCAAACACCACAAATCCCACAAGAGAAGATATAAGAGGAGAGGGGCACTTCTTGCCATTAGCATTATGCTTGAGCGAGAGACTGAAGTTACAGTTAAAAAAGAAGAAAAAAAATATATGGAACAGAGAAAATGACTGAACTAACACTGTAATGGAAAATTAAATCTAAAATCAAAACTAGAAAGCACAGAAGTGGACAGGGAAGCTATTTTTGGAGGCTCATTCATACCTGTGAGTTGATAACGGGCTGACAGCAGCTGGTGCCTCAGGTGGTTTTTCTGCTGGCTTCTCTTCTTTAGGAGCACTCACATGTTCAGAGTCACATGCAACTGCATCTGGTGCTGGTGGTGTAGGGGCAGGAGCTGGCACAGGGGCAGCAGCAGGAACTGGAGCAGTGACTGGTGTGGGAGCTGCAGGTGTTGAGCTAACAGTGGCAGTAGCATTTGTCTGCTGAGTTGCTCCACCTGCTGCTTTGGGCTATAGGAGGACAACAGAATTCAGACACAGCACAAAGTTTGTAAACCCGTGCTTTCTGCAGCCAATACATGGATTAAGTTCTATTAGGACCATTCGTGTTTTGACAGTGCTGCCTCAACATCAAGCATAACATTAAAACACTGCAACACATTCCATCTATAGTGCCTTTTTTTCTTTTTAAATAGGCAACTGATAGTGTTGCTGAAGCATTTATTTAGACACCTAAGCAGTCACACTATTTGAGTCTGAAGTGAAATGCAAAGATATGATCTAAATATTTATAGACAGCAACACTGTAAACGTGAAAACAATCTTGTGTTCTACAAAAGCGCATTCTTCAGAAGAAAATAAAACAGTTGTCGTGGCTGAGACACCGCTGGGAGCTGAGCACCACATGGTTGGTCGCTCCCTGCCCCTCCACCCTAGTGGAACAGGAAGGAGAATAGGGAGGAAAATGCAAAACCCCGTGGGCTGAGATAAGGAAAATGTAATAGAACTCAAGAGAAGAAACAACAGTAATAATAATAGTAGTAAAACAATATACTAAGAAAGTGATACAAACCCCTGCCCCAGGATCCTCTGCCCTTATACAGCAGGCGTGACATCAGTACAGTATTGAATACCTGGTTTGGCTGGCTATCCTGGCTGTGGCTCCCTCCCCTCAAGGTACACATCAGACCTCTCCATCCTTCTGCATCACCCACCAGGCACACACAGATTCTTGAGCAACAGCAATCCCATGGATGGGCTTGCCTTTGCTCCAAGCAGAATAACCCAGACCATCTTCTCTAATATATTCTTTATGTACACAACGGGCACTTTATCTCCTACCGTATGTGGAAGTTTTGACTGGGCAGGGCCAGCTTGATAGGCAGATCCTCCAGATCCTCTTGTGTTAACTAACCAGGTGGCCTTTGCTAGATGTGGTCCCAGTGTCTGAAGGTGTCCCATTACTTTCAGTGTAATTTTTAACAGTCCATTGTATTGTTTGATTTTCTGGAGGCTGGTGCATGATAAGGGATGTGGCAGACCCACTCGATGCCGTGCTCTTCCACCCAGGCTTCTATGAGTTTGTTTTGGAAATGAGTCCCATTGTCTGACTTGATTCTCTCTGGGGTGCTGTGTCGCCACAAGATCTGCTTTTCCAGGCCCAGGATGCTGTTTCGGGCAGTGGCATGGGGCACTGGATGTTTCCAGCCAAGCAGTGGTTGCTTCCACCATTATAAGCACATGGCACTTTCCTTGGCCGGTCTGTGGCAGTGTGATGTAGTCAATCTGCCAGGCCTCTCTGTATTTATATTTCAGCCATCATCCTTCACACATGTGGAGGACCCACTGTTGTGGGTGTTTACTACAAGGCCACCAGACCAGGAAAAGGAAGTTGATGAGGCCTTCTACAGACAGCTAGAAGTAGCCCTGGTGCTCATGGGGGACTTCAATCACCCTGGTATTTGCTGGAATGGCCACACAGCAGGCACATACAGTCCAGGAGGTTCTTGCAGTGCATTGATGATAACTTTCTGATGTAGGTGGTGGAGGTGCCCACAAAGAAGAAGCACAGCAGTAAGTAGGACTGCAAACCTGGACTTCATGATAGCTAGAGCTTTGCCCTCTTCAAAGACCTACCTGGAGGAAACCCATGGGCTAGGACTCTAGAAGGCAGAGAAGCCCAAGAGAGCTGGTTAATATTCAAGCATCACTTCCTCCAAGCTCAAGCTATATGCATTCCTTTGAGAAAAAAAGCAAGTAGAGAAGGCAGGAGACCTGCATGAGTAAACAAGGAGCTGCTGGGGAAACTCATACAGAAGAAAGAAGTTTACAGTATGTGGAAAAAGGGACTGACCACATGGGAGGACTACAGGAACCTTGTCAGGGTACATAAGGATGCAACAAGGAAAGAAAAGGCCTTCTTGGGAAAATGTGGGCCCGCTGCTGAATGAGGTGGGAGTCCTGGTGACACAGAATACAGAGAAGGTGTGAGTTACTGAATGCCTTCTTTGCTTCAGTCTTCACCACGATGACCCCCTCAGGACTCCCAATCTCTGGTGGTAAGAGAGAAAGTTTGGACAAAGGAAGACTCTCCACTGGTCAATGAGGATTGGGACAGAGATCAGTTAGGCAAACTGAACACTCACAAATCCATGGGCCCCAATGGGATGTACCCAGGAATGCTGAGGGAGCTGGCTGATGTTGTTATGTCACTCTCCATCATTTTTTAAAGATTATCAAAACCAGGAGAAGTGCCTGAGGACTGGAGGAAAGTCAATATCAGACTGATCTTCAAAAAGGGCAAGAAGGAGGACACCAGTCAGCCTCACCTCCATCCCTGGAAAGCTGATGGTACAGCTCATTCTGGAGGTCATCTCCAAGCATATGGAGGAAAATAACGTTATTGGGAGTTAAGGTTATCAAGGGAAAATCATGCTTAACTAATCTGATAGGCTTCTATGATGGCATGGCTGGCTGGATAAATGAGGGGAGAACATTGGATGCTGTCTGTCTTGACTTCAGCAACGCTTTTGACACTGTCCCTGTAACATCCTCACAGATAGGCTCAGAAAGTACAGGTTAGAGGAGTGGACTGTGAGATGGACTGAGAACTGGTTGAACAATAGAGCTCTGAGGGTTGTGATCAGCAGCGCAGAGTCCAGTTGGAAGCCTGTTACTAGTGGTGTTCCTTGGGGGTCAATACTGGGTCCAGTCTTGTTCAGCATCATCGTCAATGACCTGGATGAAGGGATGGAGTGTATCCTCAGCAAGTTTGCTGATGATACAAAACTGGGAGGAGCGGCTGACACTAGAAGGCTGTGCTGCCATTCAGCAAGACCTGGACAGACAGAAACCTAATGAAGTTCAACAAGGGTGAGTGTAGAGTCCTGCACCTGGGGAGGAAAAATCTCATGCAGCAGTACAGGTTAGGAGCTGACCTGCTGGAAAGCAGCTCCATAAAGAAGGACCTTGGGGTCCTGGTGGACAATAAGTTAACCATGAGTCAGCAATGTGTCCTTGTGGCCAAGAAGGCCAGTGGTATCCTAGAATGCATTAAGATTGTGACTAGCAGGTAAAGGGAGGTTTTCCTCTGCCTCTACTCTGCCCTTGTAAGGCCACATTTGGAGTTCTGTGTCCAGTTCCAGGCTCCCCAGCTCAAAAGAGAGACAGGGAACTACTGGAGAGAGTCCAGCAGAGGGCTACAAGGATGACTAAGTGACTAGAACATCTCTCTTCTGAGGACAGGCTGAGAGACCTGAGGCTGTTTAGCCTGGAGAAGGCTGAAAGGGGATCTTATCAAAGTTTATAAATATCTCAAGAGTGGGTGTCAAGAGGATGGTGCCAGCTTGTTTTCGGTGTTGTCCAGCAACAGGACAAGGGGCAATGGGCACAAACTGGAACACAAGAAGTTCCACCTCAACATCAGGAAAATCTTCTTTACCTTGAGGGTGACAGAGCACTGGAACAGGCTACCCAAAGAGGTTGTGGAGTCCCCTTCTCTGGAGACTTCCAAAAACCACCTGGACACATTTCTGTGTAACCTGCCCTAGGTGAACCTGTTTTGGCAGGGGGGTTGGACTAGATGATCTCCAGAGGTCCCTTCCTAGCACTGCCATTCTGTGACCTCTTTCTCTGGTCCACATACCTAATTAACAGAGTACCCTTGAAGGGGTACCTTTCCTTCACGCCTGACAGTAGTCACCTTCAAACGATGAGGGCTTGTGTCTGCTTCTGATTACACCCCTTGTCAATGCCTCCTTCCCTAGACAGGGATCCCAGCTGCTTGGCTTCCCTCCTCTCTAATTCCAAACTACCAACTCCATTAGCCCACCTTTGGAGCAGCCAAGTGATAAGGTGCTCACCTGGAAGATGGCTGAAATCATTTCGCATAACTTGCAGACTGTTCAGGGATAGGGATCTGGGGATTACCTCTGTCTCTTCCTCCTGTTCTCATGATGGCCCTGGTTCTTCTTCATCCCTCACTATGCGAACTGATTTTTTTGTGTATTTATTTTTCTGTATAGGGGCAACTGATATCAGCACAGGTTGGTTCTCTGGTTCAGCTGCAGCACCTGCTGGTCTGTTTTTAGGTCTAGAGACCTCCTCTTTCCCTGGACAGCACTGAGTACTGCTGAAAAAGACTCAATAGGTATGGGCAAAGCCCCAGCACATTGCAGTGATTTGTGTCTCTGAAGAACTGCCAGGTTGACAACATGCTTCAATTTCTAAATGTTTTACTAGTTTATCAGGATTCTGCACTTGTATTCTTCTTGATCTCACTTCTGTGTTCAAAAGTCATAAGCTTTTTGATTGGCATACGTATCCTTTCTCTACTGGTTTAAGCTGTTGAGCTTAACCAAAGAAACAGACCCGAGTTTTGAAAAGCCAAATGTGAAGACTGGAAGGGCTCTGTACAGAGGATTTAGTAACAAACTATCTAGGTTCCCTTCTTTCTTTTAATAATATCACTGGAAAAATGACCCAGAAAGAACAGTAAAATTACCTACTAGCAAATTTTTTAATGTCAACATTGAGCACATAATAGCAACGCAATCAGCACAAGCAAACTAGCTCTGTGAAGCAGTAGTTAGCTCTTCACACAAGCACTTATTTTTGCAGTTGAACAAAACTTTCACATGATCAAATTCCACTGGTTTTAAGGACTGGCATACACAATCACTTATTACAATGAAAAAAAGACTTAAATTAATGCAATTTCCTTGTTAAAAATAAGGACTACTCACTTTTGTCACCATAACCACCACAAAGTTCTTCTCATCGATTTTGTATTCTTTAAGAGCAGTATCATCATTAAGGATTTTACCTGGTAAAGTGAAAAGATACAAATTAAGAGGAAGCTACTTAACAGATCATTAGATGATCTTAGGATTCCCTCATACAAACACAGTTCCCAAAACACCCATAAAAACAAGTTTTATGCAGATTTTTGAACATTAATAACCCTACCAAAAATGTTTTGCCTATTAAGCTTTGGCAATAGATTTTCTTCCTACAATGTCCACAGTACCAGTCAGCTTGAAGGCTGTTGCCATAAGCAGAGATGGTACTGTGGCAAAGTAGATTTGCTTCACATCAACAAGAACTCAGAAACACATTAAACCTCTGTTGGGTTTGTGCCTCGTAGAGTTTTGGTAGTGAGGCAGTGGCTTACTGGTATGGGTCCTATAAGAGGCTCCAAGAAGCTCCCCTAGCTGCAAGTTGGACCTGCCTCTGGCCACTGCTGAGCATTCTCTGCAATAAGGTAGTTAACAGGAGAAAAACTGTTGCATGGGTTCTTTTGTTTGGGGAGTTCTTTTGTTTTGGGAGGAGTGGGAAGTGAGAAAGAACTATGCAGACCTCGTGGTCAGTGAGGAAGGAGAAGGGGAGACATGTCAAAAGCAGCCATTCCCCTTTGGCCGACAACAGGCCGGGCCCTTGCAGCCCTCAGAGATCAACTGTGGGGAAGAATCCTGTCTGTGGCCCATGGAAGACCCCACACTGGATCAGAGACTGTGCCTGAAGGAGGCTGTGACTCTGAGGGAAGCCCACACTGGAGCAGTCTGTCACTGGGAGGATTATAGCCCAAGGAAGGGACCCACCCACACTGGCAGGAGTTTGTGGAGGACTGTCTCCCATGGGAGAGATACCACACTGCAGCAGGGAAGGAGGGTGGAGTCTTCCCCTGAGGGAAAGGAGCAGCAGAAACAACATGGAATAGACTGGGACTGACCACAACTCCCATTCCCTACCCTCCTGTACCACTGCATGGGAGAAGGGAGCAGAGCTAGGCTTAGGAAGTAGGGAGGGGAGGGAAGTGTTTTTAAGATTCAGTTGTGTTTTTTATCACTGTCCTCCTCTGATTCAATTGGTACTGGTTTTGATCACATTAAATTGACTGTTTCTCCAAGTCTTGTCTGTCTTTTACCAATGACCATAACCAGTGAGTGACCCCAACTTGTCCTTTGTCTTGACTCAAGCTTTTTGTTGTATTTTACCCTTCCCATCCCACTTGGTGAGGGGAGGGTAGGAGTGAGTGAGCAGTTGTGTGGTTGCTTTGCTGACAGCTGCGTGGGCTTAAACCATGACAAAACCACAGACTTTTTTTTTTAGGATACTCTGATTTAAAAGCAGTACCACAAATCAGAAAAAGAAGTTTGTATTTCAGCAAGTTTTATAGCACCTGCTTCTACTACATAATTTTCAGTTCATTCATTTTCTGAAGATATGCCAACAACCACTTCCCTATTTCAAGAGGAAAATACATATTTTTATAACCATTCTCAGTGCTAGTGGAATATACCACTTAACTGTAACTAGCAGGACATTTCCTTATCCAAGGAAATCAAACCCAGGACTAAAACTGTTAGTGTATTGTGTTATAAGAATGAAGATAACAGACACATGTATTTAAACCCGAAAAATTCCAATTCAAAATTAGGAGTTCCCTTCCGTTTGACAAGAAGATTTATTGTTGATTTGGTTTTGTAGGTTTTGGGTTGGGTTTTTTTTCAGCCTGTCTGCACTTCAGCACTTAGAATATTTAGAAGACTTAACATTCACATCAAAGTCAACACAAAAATAAGGTAGATTCAGATACAGTATCTTCAGAATATGCATTACCTGCATAAATGAGTTTTTGGCCAGCTACTGGAAAAGCATCTTTCCCCCTTTCTGATTCAATCTTCTCTTTCAGTGCCTTCACCTAAAGCACAGAAACAGTCTTAGTGAAAAAAAAAGTTTCACAATACAAACCAAAATAAGCACATTTTATTCTAAGTTTTGAATACTAAAAAAGTAGTTTTCAGTCATATCTTGGTTATGTAAAGTACATCAGTCTTCCAAGGGTGTCATTGTAACCACTTGCAGAGCAACATGTTCCCTTCCCAAATAATCTCTCACGCTTAATGAAATTAGACAACTAATTTCTCCATGAGAAGTCCTTAAGTACAAGCGTACAACTCAGTGAAAAATTGAGACACTTAATAGACAAAAGCATTTGCTTCCCCGACTCATTATCTCTTCCTATTCTTTCTCTGAATGAAGGGGATACACATGCTACACACAGCTAATGGCTTTCTCCATCATGATGACTCTTCAGGTAATGGCCGATTTTTTGGTAAGGTCACCACAACATTCGATTGAACACACTGGAGTGACCTGAAGCCCTGATATGTAAAAACCTGTGCAAACTGTCCAGTTGTTCTTTTTATGTAAGTAGTTTTCAACTCTTTCCTCTCTCTTGTAATTCTTGGAGCTTTGCATAACCATTTTAAGCCTACACATGAAAGCATTTTTGCCTTATTTACTTGCTTATGGAGACCACTGACACACAGTCTGTGCTTTCAGAGTGTCACGTACAATAGCTCAACTGTGTTAGTTGTCTGGTACCAGAACGCCTGGGATCTCCAGAAGGACTGTATAATGCTATCCTGAGAAGATAAAGGATGTTCACAGAATAGTAGGCACTGGAAGGAACCTCTGGAGATCATCTTGTCCAACACCCTTGCCAAAGCAGGTTCATCTAGAGCAGGTTGCACAGGATTGCATCCAGATGGGTTCTGAATATCCACAGAGAAGACACCACGATCTCTCAGCAACCTGTTCCCATGCTCTGTCACCCTCACAGTAAAGAAGATTTTTCCTGTGTTCAGACAGAACTTTCTCTATTCCAGTTTGTCCCCATTGTCCCTTGTCCTGTTGCTAGGCACCACTTAAAAGAGATTGGCCCCAGCCTTTTGACACCTACCCTCCAGATCACCTCTCAGTTTTCTCCAAGCTAAAAAGACCCAGATTTCTCAGCCTGTCCTCATAAGAGAGATGTTCCAATCCCTTAACCATCCTTGTAGCCCTTTTGCAGAACTCTCTCCATTACTTCCTTGTCTCTCTTGAACTGGGGAACCCTGAACTGGAATGACTGCATTCTATGACAACAAAACTGGACCCAGTACTGACCCCTGGGAAACATCAATAACAGGCCTCCAACTAGACTCTGCCCTGCTGATCACAATCCTTTGAGCTCTGTCATTCAGCCGGTTCTCAAGCCACCTCACTGTCCACTCATCTAACCCACATTTCCTAAGATCCCCTATGAGGATGTTACGTGAGACAGCATCAAAAGCCTTGCTGAAGTCAAGGTAGACAACATCCACTACTCTCCCTTTACCTACCCAGCCAGTTATGATATCACAGAAGTCTATCAGATTGGTCAAGCATGATTTTCCCCTTGGAGAATCCATGCTGAACATTCCTGATAACCATCTTTTTCTCTGCATAGTTCAAGATGACCTCCAGAACAAGCTGTTCCATCACCTTTCCAAGGATGGACCTGAGGCTGAACTGGCCTGTAGTTTTCTGATTCCTTCTTCCTGTCCTTTTTGAAGACTGGAGCAACATCTGCTTTTCTCCAGTCTTCAAGACACCTCTCCTGTTCTTCATGACCTTTCAAAGCAAAGGGAGAGAGGCTTAGCAATAGTATCTGTCAGCCCCCTCAGCACTCACGGGTGCATCCCATTGGGGCCCATAGATTTGCAAGTGTCCACCTCACCAACACAATCCTCCTTGACCAAAGGAAAGTCCTCCTTTCTCCAGACTTTGTCTGTTACCTCCAGGGTCTGCTTCTACAGCATTCCTGTAGAAGCACTTCTGTACTGACAAATTTGAAATCATGTAGGGTGATGACATTCTTCCTATACACCCTTCTGTCAGCACATGCTGACAAGCCATGTTCTGTTTGCCTGCTCCGTTTGCTGTGCTTCGTATGGCCACATTTTATAGGTGTGAGGGTGGTTGTGGTTGCTCTGGCAATACCCAGGCCTTCTCAGCATCTCCTTCGAGGGCTGCCAGCTCCTGTTGGGTCTCTCCACTGCCCCAGCATTTCCCTACCTCAGGAAACCCCACCCTGCACTGGGGTCTGCCACTGTACTGTGGATCAGGCTGGCTCCAGAGCAGCTTCCCTCAGCTTCAAGTTTATATTGTAGTTCTAGCACATCTGATACTGCCATGCTGGAGGGTGGCGTCACCTCATATTCAATTCTCAATAGCATACTGCTCATCTCTGACCCTCACTGCACTTTCACACAAGTTAGACACCATTGCTGAAGAGTGAATGAATTCATGGAACCACCCCTTGACTTTCCAGTTCTCTGTATGGGACAAAGTAAATCTCTGTTGGTCCAGTATTGAAACTAGTGCTCCATTTGGATTGCAGTCAGCGGTAAACAAAACAGTACCTGTAGTTCTACTACTAACGGTCAGGCAGTTGAGGTATTAAAGTGGTATTATTACCCATTGCCACAGTAGCAATGTTAATATTCAGTGTCCTCATTGATACTTAAAATATCTGTTCCTCAAAAAAGTACCCAAGATGCAAACATTTTTACCATTATATCATGAGGTTTACAGTTCTCTTTAGTGAGACTGAATTCAGCTTCTACTACATGCAGTTCCTGCTGGCCTATACAGAGTAGAAGTTAACCTTAGACTACCTAAGAGTCACTGTTACCCTATACACACCATTAACACACAAGCCCCAGGAGGAGCACTACACACACTGCCTGCTAGACTTCTACCTCAAGCATGAACCCTCAGGGTCCACAAGCCTGTACCTGGGAAAACCAGCTCGGCAGACACAGGCAGGCTCAGCCTCGTGGACATTAAAGAAACTGTAGTTCAGATGTTGAACTCCCTTCCATGGTCCAAAAGGCCCCTTCGGATCCCACTACTGAGAATTTTTGTTTATGTTGCAGTTTAGGCCAAGAGAGATTAACACATACATTAATTACTGTGCAATAATTGGAGCCATGTGAAGGGGTTTGGTATTTACTGCCTGAGTTAAGTAGTTCTTATTAATGCAAATAACACTATGAGGTAATGTGAAAGCCATCGTCTCTTATTCCCCTTTGATTTCTGACAGGAGTAGAGCTGCAAGCAGTCAGAAGGAGCAGCATGCTGAGGTGGTAATGCCACCTGCCCTTGCCTGGAGCATGGTGACTCCAGCTGTGCAAGCTTGATCCCAGACATCACTAGAGGTCCTCCACAGGCAGGTGTCATGAACTATAATTTATACTGAACATAGGAACAAACTATACATTTGCTCCTCAAAGAACAGAGGCAATCTTGGGCTAAAGCCTGCCAGTACAGTGACGATGACCAGCTTCTTAAAGGAATTTGAAAAAAATGGAAATGCTGAAGAGAGGTCATTAGAATTTTCAGCACTGGCCTTCTATTCTCTGTACTTGCCATACATGCCAATTTGTTTAAAAACAGACCATATATTAAATTCAAACACAAATTACTGCATTTCTCAGATAAATTTCTCCAGCTGTAAGTTTACAAAAATCTAAAACGAATTAAAGCTTAACATAGTGCCTTTATACCAATGCAACAGACAGGAGGAGCTGGAAGCCACTGTGCTGCTAGAAAGCTATGACCTGGTTGCCATCACTGAAACTTGCTGGGACAAACTGCACAACTGGAGTGCAACTATCGATGGCTAAGGCTGTTTAGAAGGGAGGGGTGAGGAAGAAGGGGTGGTGGTGTTGCCCTCAATGTCAAGAAATGGATAGAGTGCAAAGAGCTGTCCCTGAAGAACAGCCACAAATAGGTTGAAAGCTGATGGGTAAGAATAAGGGATCAAGGTAACAAAGGGAACCTTGTGGCTGGTGTCCATTACAGGCCATCCAATCAAGGGGAGTCTATTGATGAAGCCTTCTTACTCCAACTGCAAAAGGTTTCATGCTCACAGGCTCTTGTCCTGCTGTGGGACTTCAACCACTCCAACATCTGGAAAAGTAGCACAGCAAGATGTAGGTAATCCAGGAGGCTCCTGGAATGCATGGAGGATAACACCTTAAGCCAGGTAATAGAACTAGCAGAGGGGACGCAATGCTGGACCTGATAGTCACCAAATCCAATGAGCTAATTGGTGACATCAAGACTGGGGGCTACCTGGGCTGCAGTGATCATGCACTAGTGGAATTCACAGTCCTGAGGGGCACAGATCAAGCAAGGAATAAGTCAGGACCCTGAATTTTAGGAAAACAAATTTCCATCTCTTCAAGGAGTTAGGCAATGGGACCCCCTGAGAAATGGCCCTCAGGGACAAGGAGGCAGAACAGAGCTGGCAGATCTTTAAGGGTGCTTTCCATAGAGTGCAAGAGCTCTTGATCTCCAGGTGTAAGAAACCAGGCAAGGCAGGCAAGAGACCAGCATGGGTCAGTGCTGGTCAAACTAAAGGACAAGAAGAAAACACACAGGCAATGGAAGCAGGGACAAGTATCTTGGGATGAGTATAGGGAGGCTGCCTGATGTAGGGATGGGATTGGGAAGGCCAAGGTGCAGCTGAATTGATGAATATATTGAACAAGGCCAGACCCAACCCAGTACTGACCCCTGGGGAACCACTTGTTACGGACCTCCAACTAGACTCTGTGCCACTGATCACAACCCTCTGAGCTCTATCTTTCAGCCAGTTTTCAATCCATCCTACTGTCCATTCATGTAACCCACACTTCCTAAGCTTGTCTATGAGGATGCTGTGGGACACGGTGTCGAAGGCCTTGCTGAAATCAAAGTAGACAACATGCACTGCCCTCCTCTCATCTATCCATTTCCCCATAGAAGGCTATCAGATTAGTTATTTGCCTGGCTGGCCACATCCAGAGTGTAGTGGTCAAAGGCTCAATTCAGACAGAGACTGGTGACAAGTGATGCCCCTGACAAGTCCATATTGGGACCAATGCTGTTTAGCATTTTCATCAATAACACAGACAATAGGATTGAGTACACCCTCAGCAAGTTTGCAGATGACACCACGCTGAGTGGTGCGGTTAACATGCCTGAGGGACAGGATGTCATCCAGAGGAACCTGGACAAGCTTGAGAAGTGGGTCCATACGAACCTCATGAGGTTCAACAAGGCCAAGAGCAAGGTCCTGCACTTCAGTTGGGGCAATACGGGTATCAATAGAGGCTAGAGAAATGATGCGATTGAAAACAGCACTACAGAGGACTTATGCNCTACTGCGACAGGACAAGGGGTAATGGTTTTAAACTCAAGGAGGGTAGATTTAGACTAGATATAGGAAAGAAAGGTTTTCCAGTGAGGGTGGTGAAACAGGTTGCCCAGAGAGGTGGTAGATACCCCATCCCTGAAAAATTAATTTTGGGAAAGCACACTAATCTCTCAAACTCAGAAAGCAGGTTTAAGATACACAGTCAACCCCTGTATCCATAACATTATGACATACTTTTCTCAAAAATACAGATCCATAAACTAAACCTCCAGGCTACCTAGCTTTATCACACCTGGTCAGATTTCAAAACATATTTCAGTCCTCAGAGAATGCCATTTTTCTTCTGCCCTAATAAATTTCACAGTAGACTAAAGGGAACCCATGCTTTATTACAACACC
This sequence comes from Brachypteracias leptosomus, assembly GCA_013401335.1. Classification (NCBI taxonomy): domain Eukaryota; kingdom Metazoa; phylum Chordata; class Aves; order Coraciiformes; family Brachypteraciidae; genus Brachypteracias; species Brachypteracias leptosomus. The sequence continues at coordinate 17,419 of VYZX01020713.1, read as the reverse complement.
TTTGAAAATGAGCATCAATTCATCTGCAAACACTTACCCTAAAGATTGAGAAACAGCACATGTGCACACTACAGTGGTCAACCTACAAGATGACATTTTCTTCTGCCCACTATGAATTTAAATGCAAAGCTCTCCCTACTATTCGGAGACTGTACTGAACACAATGTCCTCAAGAATAGATGCCATGCAAACTGTTTAACTGTCACTGCTGACCAACTCCTAGCTGAAAAACCCAGGTCTCCCAGAGAAACACTCATCCCTAAATGCATCCCAGCTGGGCAGCCGAAAAACATGTTACATGAAACTGCTACCGCTAAGCTGATCAATTGTTCCCTATAGTTATTCTAGCCAGCTAAGCAAGCAGGGCATGTTGGGTTCCATCTAGACACGTAGTTCCCATAGCTCAGCACATTGAGCAAATTCCCTCCCTTTCACACACCAATTTCCATTTCTCCTACCTTATACACTATGCTAAAACAGGAGAGGAAAAGAAAAAAACCAGTTGATTCAAAGACACATTTCATAACAAAAGAGTGAACACTGTCAAGTTTAATTTTTAATTATACAGGCAAGGTAAATTTCTGATCTACAGAGCAACTGAACATAAAACTGAAAAGAACACTCCTCATATCTGCCTTCCACACCACAATCTTCATCAGGAATTCGATCTGCCTTCATCTAAAGACAAGTAAGGTCATTTGTTACTTCTTCTAACACAAGGCTGCTAAAAAGTCTATTCTAATGCTGAAGCCTTTTCCCAATTTCTGCCCAAATTAATTCATAGGCTATTAATACTCCTTTGTACTTATGCTGATTCAAGCATGAATAGCTTTCCCACCTCCCATGGTGCTTACCACTGTAAAATACTCCTCCAGCACAACCAAATCTTTCTCCCAGCTTGTGAGTTAAGTTGCCAGAACATTTTAGTTTCCTTTCATGTGGGAGCCTCAGTATTCCACACGTTCTAAGCAGTTCTTTCCTCCACCTGCCCCAGTAGGAAATTCATTCCACTCAGGAACACACAGCCAGCACACACGTAGTAGAGTGGCATCACTACTCTTACTGGACAGGTTTAATCTACCTTGTAATTCTCTAACAATCTCCATCTCTTCTGTAATATACTAACAGGTTTCTCCCACACTTTGGGAAAAGTCATCATTTAAACAAAGATAAAAGCTTTCAGTCCCAAGGGCTCTGCTCTCTTTCTCCTCCCTATGGGAAGACATATTAGTCAATAATTTTGTTTAGAATTCAGCCTTAATATTCACAAGTTTTCTCTCCCATTCTCCTTGAAAACATTTTTACCACACATTATACTGCCACATAGACACTGCTCAAAGTCAGGTGAAGATGATGCAGTTGTGTTGGACAATAAACCAGCTAAAGAAGCAACAAACTGACCAGTGCAACAGGTTTTACTACTCTTAATCAAGCTCCATGATCAGCAACAGAATAATGGCATATATTGCATCTACTACTGAAATGTCCAGAGGGTAAGAAACTACTTAGCTTAGAAAGAAATGCTTTATAGTAGCTTTACTGGTAAGGACACATTTGGTACTAGCTATTTCCTTCTACAAATATAATAAAAGCAGGTTTTGCTGGCACAACCTCTATTTACAGTGAGCTGTCTTCCTAAATGAGACCCTCATATTTAGTCAAGTCCACCTCAATGATTGCATGCACAGATTACTGCCCTACTTCAAGTCCCAAAGGCATAATAGATACAGACTTTAAGAACCACCACAGGAGAGAAATTTTGTGAATCCAGTCAGGTTTATGAGGTTAGTGAGTGACTGGAAAAAAGAAACCACTTGTACTCAACTAAACAAGACATTTAAAAAGATTCCAATAGTTAGAAATAGCCTCACAGTCAGTATAAAACATTCAAACTTCTGTATTTACTATTTATACTTACTGTGATGAAGTTTGCATACAAAAAAGAAGTAGCATTGTCTGGAATTGACAGGGTACAAATCCAAATTTAGCTCTGACATTTACTTCCTGAGCAATTACCTCTGCCTTTCTGATTTCCTTTCCAAAATTGAGCTCATCCACACCTAGCTGAAATTTATCAGTGTAGTAGCTGCTGTTATGCATTGCCTAGAGATCAACAACATTAATTTCTGATCTCAAAGTTGGCATCTACACACTTCTACCCTGCATTTCAAAATGGATCTAAGCGCCATTTCAAAGAGGCCACACTAGGGCCAGTTTTCTGATGCTAAATAGTGACTAAAAGAGCTGCATAAATGCAGCTTTTTACTAACACATGAAAACATAGACTTCAACACAAAGCAGAGCTTTAAGCAACAGGAAAAAAAAAGCTCTGCTATCTGTAACTTTCAGAAAAAGCCAAAAGATGTGGCTATTGACACCTCTGAGTGCTCCCTACAAACCTACAAGGGCTTGTTTTTATTAAAGAGAAAGCCTACTTTCTAAGTAGTCACTCTTGCATGGTCATGTTGGTTAGCATAAATAACCTTCACACAGGCAATTTTTATAACAAGGATATTATCCACAAACTGACTTACATAGGTGTAAATTACAGTGGATTGAGTAGGAACAGAATTGACAAGATATCTGAAGTTATTATAATGACATTTAAAAAAAAACCTTTCCTAATACTGTACACTGACAAACCAGTTGAAAGGGTAAAACAAGTTTTACTTAGATATGCATTAGTGGCCTTAATTTAGATAACCAAATAAAAAACAAGTTAGAAATACAAGATGTAAAGCTCAGACATTCGGGTTGGGGGAATATGTACAGGGATTTCAGCCCTGTTTCTGTTCTTTTCCCTGAGCCTAACATGCCTCTGATGTAAAACCACAGGGAATGACAGGGACAGGGAGAATTAAGAGTCAGTCAGCCTTTAGATCACACACTCACTTGGTATGCTTGTGGCAGTCACAAGCCCTTTCCTCTTCTTTTCACATTCACTTGGTTTTCCCTGCAGGGCAGTATGCACAAGGAGAGCTACTGAGGCCTCCTGTCTGGCCCTTATAGGGCCTAGACAAGACATGCTGCACCTCACCGTATCCTGTGAACTAAAATGTGATTTGTTTTGAGTCCACTTGACCCAAGTGTCCCGTCTGGAACAGTGACTGAAGATACAGATTTTACTACAAAGATGTTGGCTGCCATATCCTTTAGCCCTGTAAGTTTATGTAGCCCTATAAATTTCCCTTCAGGAAAGTGTTTTCCTATGTTTCGGAAATACGATTAAAATACTTACAAAAGGTTTGCCAGTAAACATGCCCTTGTACACACACAAGGACAACAACGAGACTGCAGAGAGTAGCACAGCCATCTGTCAATATTATTAATTAACATGTATATACTCTCCACTTCTCATCATTTCCAGAGGGAACCTTCCAGCCTGTTGTTATCCATACCAAGACAGATAGACAGATATCTCTGCTTACCAATTATATCTACAAAAGAGACTTTACACATAAGACACAACTACACACAGAGTTATCCATAAGTGCATACAACATGTATATTTAACTTCTCAGTTTACTGACCACCTTGGAAATGGCAGTCCAAGAAAGTTTGGACTGTTGAGAAATACAGCACATAATACTGACAAATTATTAAAAGCACAAAGGTAACTTCTTCTTTCTGACGGCTACACTGGATATGAATGTTCCAAATAAATTAGTTATAGTTATAGTCATAAAGTCAATGCATTTGAAAAATGGCTAACATTTAATAACACGTTCTAAAATGAATGAAATTAGTTGTACTGTTAATTTATGCTATCTTAACCTCTCTTTTATTAGATTTTAAAAAATATGTGTCATTTCTCCAAAGTTCTTTAGAAGTAATATTACAATACTCACTAGAATTTAAGGGAAATATTCCTGAACATGTGAAAGTCTAGCCTTCTTCCGCGAAGCATCAGAACAACTTCCCTTGCTTGAAAATTCAAACTCTAATAGGAAACAGAGGAAAAGACTAGCTACTGAAGAAAAGCACTAGCAAAAAACCCCAGGCATTTAACAAAATAACCATTCATTACCAGAGAACATAACTTGAAAATGCGACAGTCTGAAGAAAGTATAAAAGTAATGAAAAAAATGCAGTGCTTCCTGATATACTTAATTCTGGTAATATTCAAATCTATGATTCTTGCAGAGACATCTATCAAACCTCAAGCAGCAAACACAAGCCCTTCAAATTCACACTTCCTCTGACTGTGCATGTCCATACACTTAGCAATAAAATCCTAGATGATCTAATAGCAACCTAACAATATTCTATAAAAGGAGGAAGATATCTGCTGTAAAATCAAATTACAGTTAGACAAAAATACCAGTATTTGAGACAGAAAGACACCTTTAACCTAGATGGGCATTTCTGGATTTTGAACAGGATTATGACATCACTTTTTCTCTACTCACTAAAATTATAAACTTTCAGGGAAATATAAAAACAATCCTCTGATCAGCAACTGCTGCAAGATTAACCTACATTGAAACACATGCAGGAAGGAGGCCAAGAGAGTAAGTTTATACTTCCCCATAGGTTACAAGCCTCAGTCAGATTTACCATTTCACCCAGCAATATTAGAAACAGTTCTGCAAGAGCCAGACAATAATTCTGTCAAATACAATTAACTACAAATTCAGCAAAACTAAAATGGCCAAAACTAAATTAATTTTTTTTTCTTGTGATATAAGAAGATATAAAAGAAAGTCACTTTCTCATGAGATAAACATACTACTTAGTTTTTTCAGTTAACCTTTATTCTTCACCAACACTTTCAGATCACAAGGTGTTTTTCCAAGAGAAGCCCATGGTTTATCAGAGGAGCTCAAAGAAATATGATCAATATCTTTCACAACAACCTACTATCTGTTTCCATGCATCCTTCCTAACCTCAGAAGAACAAGAATTGATGCAAAGTATGCTTTAATATTACACAGGTTTTCGATACTCATGTCCTTTTTTTATTGGATGCTTTAGTACAGCTGTCAATATACCAAATAGATATAAACAAATCTAATAAAATTGTGTGGGTTCACTACTAGAATTAGCATTTGTATGGGTTCACAAATCATACTCTATCCATTTAGATGATAGTCTGCATTAATTCAGAAATTTATCACTGCACTCACTGAAGATAATTAAAGAACTTGTCATTTTACTGTAGACATCTCCCATTTACGTATTAAGAAGTACCTCCTTTGGATGTATTATCTAGTTGTTAGAAAGCCAAAATATTTTTTTCTACTCACTACAAACCAGAATGTACAAATTCTTTGCTATGACACTGTCTTTTGAAAAATAACAGTAGTATCTCTTTTTCCCCTGTTGTACATCTGTTTTCTATGGAAAAGTGAGATACATGTCAAACCTCACTTTTTCCGTATTACATATCCTTTGGATTCTGCTTCATTTTTGCTGAAGTGCACTCCCCACACATTTAATATAACTTTGGTTAGTATCTAGCCTAAATTTCTAAACTTGAAACCCAGGAGCTTCCAGCACCAAAGGGGCATAACATCAGCAGCCAAAAATCCCCATAGACTTGTTTAACAATAAAGCACAAACATATTAGGGATGCACCAGAACATACCGAAGTTCAAACTTCCACAACTAAGTGTACTGTTGACTCAGCATTAAAACAAGCAGTCACTTCCTGGGTGTTTAAACACTGTGGCTGAACAGTGAAATGTGAAACCTGGTATTATGTGACACAGAGACTATGGCCAAAAGACTACTGGCATCCTGAATACTCCTTGCAATACTCTGCATTTTGACAATCGGTTCTTTAGGTTAACATCACAGGGAAACGGAAAAGAAAGAGGACAGGCTTAACTTCCAACTGCTATTTCCCTTTAAAGACAGTTAAGAATGTTGAAATTTTTTTAAAGCCCATTTAATGTCTACACAGTGATAACTATAACAGAAGCGCTAGATTTAGAAGCCTACAATGTCATCACTGTCACCTCTGAAAAGGGATGTGGCTACATGGGTCTGAATCAGTTTCAGACAGAGCTCCTTATTTGCTCCTAACACAACACTTTATATATTTACTCTCTCACAGACAGTCAACAAACACAAGAAGCAGCTTGTGTAGATAAATACGCACTTTCCTTTATCCTGGTGAAGTCTGAATACTCAAGTCCTGAACTGCCCAGCTCAGACCACTAGAATTATTGCAATGGGTAAATCCACCCTTTCCATCCATCCTTTTTAAGCTGGAAAAACAATAAAATCAGTTGCTTGTGTAAAAGCTGTAACAAGCCTCATTAATTATTATTAAGTGTGCTGGTTTAAATTCTCACTGGAAGATTTAAGTATCCCTTACTATTAATGACAGCTTTCAGTTACAAGCATAAGCTCTTGTTAGAATACTACCTTGCACTGTAACATCAGTCTCTTCAGATTTTGTATTGAGAGTAAGGGAAGGAATTGCTAGAACCAGAAAACAATTTTAGAGCAACATGTTTCCTGGGCCTATCACAACTAGACAATTTTTGGCCTTGTCACAGTATAGGGCACAGCTCCAAGTAAACAAGCCTACCTCTACCAGAGAAACACACATATAGTTCAAAGACTAAAACTAATGTTTCCTGAACTCCACAAAACAAAAACATTTGTTTCAGGGTGTTAGAAAATTAATGTAAGAAACAAGTGCATTTAGTTAACAGTATTTTTCAAAATCAGACAGAACTTTCAAACTTGTATTTTTGAAACACTTGCTTAATAGATTACATTTCAAAGCATTTTCCAATTTTAACAGATTTAATTTCTAACTGAAAGCTCGAAAGTGTTCATCTCTAGCTTATTAAGTTCTATGATTTACAACACTTCCAAAGAGAATTTCTTTGTGATTTTCTAAAAAGGAAATCTGAATACCTTTTCACCTCCACATCTCTACAGCTAATAATAACAAGGCTTCATCCTCCTCCCTTTAAAACAAAGTCCTCCCCCTCAAATCCTATCCACATTTCCTGTATCATACCACCCATTTCTAGCCAAAACCTGAAGTATGTATGCTTCATGTGAAGCATTCCTGTTTCACTTACTGATCTACTGTAGCAACTATATATTTATAAGCAGAGTACACAGTCCAATTTCCCACACTCCAACTTCCAGCTAATGCATTTTGCTGTCCCATAAGATGGTGAGGGTTTTGATTGGCAACATTCCTTCAGTCCTCTCCTTGATTTCCCAGGACCTTAGTGAATACAGAGAACAGTAGAAAAGATAAAAAGACAGCTTTTCTCAGTAACAAGTAAAGACTTCTGTTTAAAATTCTTGAATGTTTCTAACACATGCTTCAGCTAGACAATTGCCATCTCCCTCTGAGACACTGTTCAACCAAATGAACTCTTAGTCCAACTTTAACTGGTGTCCTTTATTTTTCTTAAGATGGAGGGGTAAAAGAGTAAACCAACAGACTTCATAAAAGCAGATGCAAGGTTCCATGGTCTCCAGAGCTTCACTGCCCAGATGTCACATGAAACACCGCTACAGACACCTTTAGATGCAAAACTCCCCAATCTTTCAAAAGAAGGCCCTAAGGATATCTGGACTTGGCTATCGAAGGCAACCATCCATGCTCAGGCAAGTGATAAGGCAACTTCCAACCTTGCAAACTCACTTAAGGCCCTTCCCCTCATTTTAGTACACTGTATTTCGCTGAAGAGTTTCCAACAGCCTCCCATGTGCCAGCATAAAACATTCACCTGCAACCAAAACACATCCTTGCCCCTCTCCCAGTCTTGTAAGTACAGAGATACACAGTCACTGCAACCTTAAAACAAGGGAGACTAATTCCATCATAAACCTTGCCACATACCAAAACCACCTGCTTTGCAGGAGCCACCAACATTCACCCTACAGCAGTTAGCAAAATCTCACATGCACTGCCTCACCTCATAAATGCAGATCAATCATAGCAGCTCACACTGTAGGCAAAACAATAAAGCCTCCCTACAATCACATGCCTTCATCAAACACAATATAGACTTGCCAAAGTATACTGGGATGTGTCTAAAATGCTCACAAGCTCCTCTCTAGTACACACTCTTGCAGAGAAGAGCCCTACACCCCTCCCGACATTTCCTTTTCAGCTGGGAATCTACAGAGAGGAAGCACATTTTCCTTCTGCTGCACTTCCACTCCCCTTCCCTAAGAGGTCATGACCCATTCTTAGTACATGAAACAGCAGAATCTGCCCCACTATCAAGTATCTGCACATGTGGGCATGTATATTCCTGAGAAGTAAAAACTTTCGCTTCCTATAAGTCCCCTTGCTCCTCTCCTCCCGGGTACACCGTGAGCCATTCTCCCTTCCATGTTCTGGGTATTCTTCTCCGAAACAACGGGGAAAGCCCATCCGCTGGGGACTGGCGACAACAGACGCTTTCCTCCAGCTACGAAGAGTCACTCTCACCCAGCGCGATACCTCTCTGCAACCGAGAAGGGTCACTCCACGATCGCCTGCGCCCTCCAGAAAGGGACACACCTCCTCCCCCCCCCCAGCCCCCCCA